>JAWLRI010000207.1:409184-481765 GCA_034781795.1 Crypturellus tataupa
TGCAGGGGGGTTGGACTAGATGACCTCTAGAGGTCCCTTCCAGCCTTAGGCATTCTATGATTCTATGATTCTATGAAATTATATAATACCTCTTCTGGGGAAGGGTGCATGAGAGACATGTGCTGGTACTTTCATGAGGTGCACAAGGTTCTTCCCTAAATAGCCAGTAACAGCCACTATTTTTTCCATTTCTGTGCAGAAGGCATTAATATTACCTTGCACAATTATGCAGTTTGCACTTAATCATTTCAATTAATCTTTAGTAAATTACCCAGTGCTTTGTAATTATAATATTTGCAGCTAATTTAGTGCCATCCTAAAAAATCATTTGTTGCATAATAAACGCAATTAACATTTATTCGCTTGCTTTCTGTTGCAGGGGGATATATAAATTATCCTCAATGGCCTTTCTGTACACCTAATTAACACCTGTTCAAATTACTATACAGGCCATGGACATTTCATTTGAAAAATAAATGTTGCTGGTTTTATGAATTCCTTGCAAATACACAGTTACAAAAATTATTTTTCAGAGGAATACAAAGCAGTGTTTTGGTGTATCTTGAGTTAATAAAGTAGGCTAGACTTTGGGGCTCTCATACTTAGAATAGGTACTGACATTTTTCATGCACTTTAGAAAGGAATTAGTCTAATACCTCTTTGCCATGACTGAGTACAGTATCCCAGATTAGTAGCCTGGTTTATCCTGTAAGGACAGCAAAAGCAATGAGACACAGAATATAGATCCTAAGGTACCTCTTGCGTTTCTGTATCTGCATAGATAGGTAGGAAGTTTCACTTATCAGAGACTGTCAAAATCACTGCTGTGCTGGAGTGCCCAGGATGCTGTGTTAAGTTTGCAGAAATCAAACCAGGCTGCTTCAATGGCACAAATAAGCTTTCAGCTAACTAGTGATTTTCTATTTAAATGCACAGTATTATTGAGCAAGATCATTTGACCTTTCTAAAAAGGAGATCTGAAACAAACTTTTCAGCAAGAACGGCAATATCAAATGTTTACAACCTTCATGTATAGGAAGTTAGCAAATCGAAGAGATTTAGAGGCTTTTCTGTGGGTATGAAATGCTGCACCAGAAGGTCAGTTCCTATATAAATCAGTGTAGCTCCTTTGATGTCACCTTAACTGTATATATATACCCCAGTATAGGTTCTGGCCCAAAACCATGAATTCCTTCCTCTATTCTTTAGGTTCAAGAAATCACAACCAACTGATCAGAAATTTGCATAGCCATTTCACACTGCTTGTGCCACTCGGCATGTCCTGTTGCTGCTGCTCTAACAATCATCTGCAGCACCTGGGATGCCAGGAGCCTTTTTTCCCTTCCTAGGGGCAGACAGAGGCATTTTTGAGAGAAGCGGGTGGTTGGGATGGGAGCTGCAAGGTGATGTGTGTCCTGGGAGGCTCTTTCAGGATAGAAAATCTTTTGTAGAGATGATTTGTTGATAAAGATCCAGTCTTGAGGACCAGCAAGTTTGATTTTTCTGTAGGATCCAAGACTTAAACTGGCAAACTCCGGAGTTACAGTAGTGTGATGTTCTTCGAGGAAGACGAAATTAAATTTCCCACTGAGCAGGAACAGAAAGGGATCGCGAGCGGGACCCGGCCCCCTGCCGCGGGTGGAGGCGGCGGCGGCTCCTCGGCTCTCCGGGTTTGGAGCAAGCTGCGGCTCGGGGCTTAGAGATAACGGGCAGGTAAGAGCAGCAGGAAAGACGAGTTTCCTGAAGCCGTACATGAAGGAAGCAACATTTGGTGGTGGTTGGGCATTAAAAATGAAAAAAATGAAGTTAACCGGAATATTTATGCTCTCACGTTAGTGATGAACACTGAAGTTGAAACGTGTTCCCCAAACCACGTTGCAGTTCATGCTGGAGCAGGCTACCCAAGCGGCAATACTGTATAAAGTGTTTTTCACATTTATGGGATAGCTCTGAATAATTATGCCGAGTCTTGCATCGTATAACCATTTATTGCATTTACATTAATATCAAAACTAATACAGTATGAATGTTTACAGTACATTGGGGTCAAAAGCACAGTAACTGCTTTGCCATTTAGATCTTTAAATAAGTAGTTTATGGTCTCCTGATCTTCTTTAGTTCATTTTATTTTGCAGAAATTAATAGGCTGATTACATTCGTATTTTACATTAGTTCTGCCTGTATTTTATTGAATAATTAATTTCTTCAGGTCTTTTCAGCAGTGACTTTGATAAAAGCGAGTTCTAGAAAACAGTCCAAACTCATTGTCATAACAACGAAGAGAAAGACAACTTTTCAAAGTGAAAACTGTTCTGTAAAGGACAGTGAACTATGTATGGGAATAAAAATAAATAATCCATAGCAGGAAACTGTTGTCTTCTATTAGAAGTTTTGTAACTTTTTCTGGATATTTTTCATCATCTTTGTTGTAAGTTACAGAGCCGATAAAAGCTCAAATAAAAAGATTTTAACCTGTTCAGACTGTGCTTCAAGTTAAGGGTGCAGAACTAGACAACTGCTAAAAAGCTCTTCATATTTTGATCACAGTCTGGCAAAGAGAGGACCGTATCTTTGGTGTAACTGCTTTCTTGGTTTTCTTTCCTTTCTTGCAATAAGTACGTGAGATTATTCCAGCAGCTCTTAATATTATCGGAGGAACCCAGTGCTGGCAGGGGTCTCCTGGGGAAGTGCCAGCAGCCTTCGCACAACAGGTAGGACGTTTTTCATCAAACCCTCATTCCTAGATCGGATCCGAGCGCTGCACTGCCCTGGCTCTGGCAGTAACTGTGGGCTGTCCTGAAAGCTTTGCCCTCGGTTTTGATGAAGATTACATCACTTTTCTATCTTCATGGAGGCCAGAGTGTGGGAAAGCAGAAACTGCTGCCAGCTCAGAGTTTTCATCGCTTGTCAGTTACGGGCTTTGCAGTTTCTCTTCCTTTGAGGAAAGAAAACTGATCCTGTATTTTTCCATCAGATGCTGATTACTGTGGTTGTGCCTCTATCATTTCATAAAGGGACACAGCAGAGACCTCTGCTCTTGCAAACATTTGTTAGAGCTGCTTTTGAAGAGCTTTTTTCATTACTCTGTCAGAGCAGCTGCTTTTTCCTTCTTAAAAGGCAGCAGGAGAGATGTCAACTGTTTCATCTCATTGATTTCCTGTTCCTGGTAGTATTGCAGTGCTCATTGTGTAGTATTCCTAAATCAGCTCTACAAAGACTCTAGCACACAACTTTGAACCCCAGCCTTATCAAGAACTCGATGTTCCTTTATTGCATTTAAATGACCGTGTTCTTGCTCTCTACCTCATTTATTTTTGTTCTCAGTCACTTTGTTTTCTGCTTGTGTGATGATTTGAGTGTTGCTTCCCAAACTGTCCACGATTCCAGCTTTCATTCCTTTAAAATGCTCCCTATGTGAGATATGGGAGCTGTGCGTGGATCCTCTCACCATCTGTGCAGAGTGCTCTCGCCCAACGCCGTCGCTTTTGAGCCATCTCCAAAGCTAATAGCTAACAGCTCTTCTGGGCCTGGGCCGCGGAACGCTTGTTCTCTGAAGTGCTGCCTCATAAAACCCTTTCAAGTTTAAGGATTTCACATTCATCCTCTAATTAAGCAGGTGTCTAAATCTGTGAAGCGGCTTCATTCTGAAACCCAACCTGCCTCTACTTCAAAGGACATTGTTTCTTTTTGCAAAGATGTTAAAAATAAGTGCTGCTTTGACAGGTCACATTTGTAAGGTTATTTAAAGGCTTTGCCTCGCGCTCAATTCAGTACTCATTTTTCCCAAAATACACAGAACACATCAGATGTGATCAGATGCCTCCAGGATGTGCCTTAATAGTGGAGCCAGAGCTCGTATCTTCCCCTGCAGTTCTGGATTTGCACAGCCCTTGTGCCAGCCCTGTGTCACAGCGGGAGATGATCCACTTGATGCCTCCCCTGATTCAGGAATATTGGGAATCCAGATTTTTCCAGACAATTTTTTGCTCGGTGGTTTGGTTTGGGCTCCGACAGCTGTGTTTAACGTGTCCTACCCAAGCCGTGGAGGCAGTGATTTTAGCCTCACTTGTCCTAGTGACTCCACCGTGATGCAGCTCCAAGGAGAGTTACAGACTTGGCAGGATCGCGGTCAGCCATGTGATACCGAGAGGCTGCTTGGCTCCTTTTTTGTAGAAAATTCTCCTACGCCTCAGGAATTGCTTCCTATCTGGAAATAAACAGTACATTTTTGCTTATGAAGTCCTCCTGAACTCAGGAACTCAACATCATCTAGCAGCATCCCAAAGGATCAAACGGAAAACACTCCTGCTTGTGTAGGTTGTATTTCATTTGCAATTATTGTGTGCCCAAACAGAACTTCAGAAGAAAGAAAGGAAGGTTTTGAATTCCAAAAGCAACAGAAAGCCATGTCCTAAACCTACAGGTTTGTGTCCTGAAGCCACAAATTACCGCTTTTGTTTCTTGCCTGTTTTCAAGAAACATCATGTGGGTAAAAGGAATTTGCCAGAGCAAGCAGGAGAAGACACCGACTGAGGCCTCTTCATGGAGAGTCATCCCAGAACTTGAAAGGACTGCAGAGAAGACGGAAAACTCATCCATTGGCGGGGTTGCCTCCCGCTTTTCCGCAGGCGCCGTCGTGTCCTGTGTGGTACGTGCAGGTGTTAGCAGTATCCTTAGGGAGCGAGGGCTGTGGAGCATGTGCTCTTCAGGCCCACACTGATTTTCCTCCAACCAGGAGCAAAACTGGGTATAAAATAACCCTTAGGTTTCAGAGTTACCCTATCAAAAAGGGTTTCATATGACCCGTTATTTGTTGATTCAGACAAGTCCTGAGTCCCAAGGGCTGCTCCCTTTATCATATTGCACATGCTGTTATGGTACCCGTCCCCCATTTTCTCAGCAGACTTTCCCGGCTGCAAAATCAATATTTCATTACAGAGTAACTCAGGCTGCAGAACCAGAAGTGTCCTAGGCCTGTCGGGTCTGAACTGTGGGTTTCCCCAGACGCCTCAGGAATGGACCCCGCTCAGAGCAGCAGTGGCAGAGGGTTTCCCTGGAAAATAGCCGTGTTCAGTGCATACCTGGTTTCAGTGCCGCCTTCGACACGCAGCCAACACCCAGCACGTCCCACTGCACCTTAAATTGGATGTAAAGTTCCCGAGACACATTCAGTGCATCAGCTGCCGCAGGGCATTTCTTTAATTTAAGGAAAGGTACGGAGACTCCAATTAACCTCAGATGAAGAGACCCATAGTTCACGTCTGTCTGGGAAAATGAAGCTCAGGGAGCCATATTCTTGCACTGCAAGTGCCTGTCAGAACCACAATCAGAATTCATGTATTTGGCTCCTACTCTGGCATGTAATCTATTAGAACAGTGTGAACAAACAAGTTCATTAACCTCCCAGAGCCTTAATTTTTTCTTCTTGCAAAGAAGAAATTATATTTACCATGGGCAAATCTGAAAAAAGAATCAACACAAATTAAGAAAATCAGCATGTGCTAACATATTATACAGTGGGAACTCCCCTGATCTATTTTTATATGCAGAATAGTAATTCTCAGAGGTAAATGCAGTGGTAGCTACTGACTTCTAATGCTACCCACAAGATTATGTCCGTATTGACAGATATGAAAGTAATGAAAAGTAGTTTGTTTGTTTTTTTTTTAATAAGAAGTTCAAAGCACAAGACTTTTAGTGGAGACTACACTGGTAGAGAAAAAAAAATGAGCTACCTGGAATGTGATCACTCGTGTTTCATGCATCTTAACACCGAGGCCGCCTCCCATCCTTGGATGGGAAGGGCTGGAGCGGCTACCAGACTCCAAGGGGAGGTTTCGGACCATGAATTCAGATGGAGGAAGGTGGTTTTGTTGCTGCGAAGAAAATGAAACTCCTCCCCGGCAGCGTGCAAGCTAACGCTGTCCCTCGGTGCCGCTGCTCAGGCAGTTCCTCGCCTCCCTTCATTGGGCACATTTCTTGCTCCATGGGTTCTCCAGGGTCGTGGATTGTAAGGTGAGAGACAGCAGCACTCACTGCTGCAAGTGTTTTGTTTTGCTCTCCTGAAAAAGGACCCAGAAACAACCTGTGTGTATAATTCAAAGAGTTGTAGGAGCAGTTCACTATGATGGTGATGGGTTCCAAACTGGCCAGTTGCGATGGGCAAACTGGACAGCGAAGTTCCCCCTCCCTAGCATATTCTAGGATACACTCTAGGCAGAAGTAGAACTGGCATTTCTGTGAGTGCCAGGTGGGCAATCAGCTGCAGAGAAGTTGATGATGGCTGTTACATACCCTGGGTTGGATTAACTCATCGCTGATTGAGAACAAAGCAAGGCAATGACTTAATAACTGACTTTAAGGTGCTTCACTTTAATGATTGTTTAAGACAGTACTTTGTGTTGCCTCACGAGCAAAGGTCAGTGAACTGTCAGTCCTCATTATTTGGGCCAATGTTCTTCTGAGAGCTCCCGAACTGCTCCATGGTACCTGGAAATGAGTGCATGTCTTTAACGGTTATCTTCAAAAATCAATAAGCATGAAGTTTAAAAGAAGAGAAACCAGTAAATGGAAAGAATCATGATTAAAGAGAGGGGAACAAATGAAGAAAAAAAATTAATCAGATTTAGCAACTTATCCCATGAGGGAAGAGAGAAGCATTACAATTCTTGAGCGGACCAGTGGCCCATATCAGTATAAAATAACCTGTTCCCAACAGAAAATAGCAAAGGCTAAGGATGTTAGGAAAGTATAAAAAATCCCGTAAAGGAGAATAATGGAATCACTGGTGCATTGAGTGCGTTTCTTCTGCCTTCGGGATTTAGCTTCATGCTCTGAATTTGCTGTGACAACGGAGCTGGGATCCCCCAAACGAACGTGCGTCTAGCCCCGCCGGGTGCAGCGCATGGCCTCGCCAGGGCTCCCAGCCCAGTCCTGAACCTGCCCAAGATGCCACGTTAGACTTGCTACCCCTTATTTTAATTTGTAAATATTGCTTCCATTAATTAGATTAAACTGCCTAGCCATTTTGAAGCCAGATCCAGGGCCAGAAGAGAAGGGGGGTTTTAATTCTTACATACAGAAACAGAATAAAAGTGAATCCTCATTAACCTTTTCCATGCTATTTATTAAGCATTTTATCTTTATAATAGCCTCTCATTAAAATAATCACTCTAGATCTTTTTTTTTCAGCTCACCATGAACAGGAGTTTCTCTCCTATGTTGCTTATCAATATTTAACACCTGGTTTTGAACTCCAGGGCCTGCTCTACCTTATTGTTTTTTCTGTCTCCTTCTTAAAGGGAGTTCTGGACTTGCACAACGGCATTTGAGGGGACAGCACTACCGACTGTGACAGTGGTTCTCACCCAGTCTTACATGCAGGGTCTTAACATGCACGCACAGCAAGTGTTAGAAAGGTGAAATACTCCCTCCACTAAGCAAGAGAATTTTTTTAAAAATGTATTATTTTATTTTATTTTATTCCTAGATCTCATTTCTTCAGGCCATCCTTATTGAGTTCCTTTCGACAGTGGCATCCTCTTCCTTCTCCTTAGCAGTATCTCTCTGTCCCCTGCTATCTCAAGACTCCTGTTTAATTGAGAATTCCCACAAAGAGAATTCCAGGAGGAATTCCCCCCAGGTGGGGGGAATCTGTGGCCTTCTGCTCAGCGCAGCAGTGTGTGCTCCCCCATTGAAACCCAGTTAATCCTTTCCTCCGGGCACGCAATCAGACTGCTCTGTGTCAGAAGGGTCGGAGATACCAGCTCAGAGAGACACCGTTCGGCTCCTGCTTCGCTTTATGAACACCAAAGTCCACGTATTTCCTCAGGCTTCTCTAAATACTTAGGAAAAGGTAGGGGCAGGGAGGGAATAGAAAAAGAAAAAAGAATGAGAAAGAAAAACAGATTATATTAATTTCATAATTCATTTGTTTGCTTGTCCTGGATAGGGAGATGTTTTGGTTTGGACTGAATTACCTAAACATCATTCAAGGAGCAAGAGTTACAGAGCAAAAACATTTGCAGAATCTACCCGTGGTATTGCCTTTTGTATTTATGTATGTGAATGAAAATCCACAATACCAAAAGAATAGGAATTCAATTCTTCGCCTATGCTATTGAAAGGAAAATATTTTCTCCTAAGACTATTGAATATTGAGTTTGGTCCTTTGTCAGACTCCACCTTTTCTCTCTCACTTTCATTATAGTGCTAGTGGCTCAGAAGAACAACTGTATTATTTCCCTCAGTGGGAGCTGAGCACATTTATGCACCTCATGAACCGAGGTGAAGGCTTAAGTTTTTCTTTAACCTGTGTTTTCTTGTAGAAAGAACACTCAGAAATGACTGTGCTTTCACCAAAGGGACCATGTCCATGGGAAACTGAAAAGCAGTGCCTGTCGAGCCTATGGCCTTTGTGAATGATGACTAATTGATCAGTGAAGGAACAGATTATCCAGTCCCCCAGTTAATGAATAAGTGGTTTCTTCCTGTCTGGGACCTAATGAGACAGGGATCCCCCAGAGTCAGCCACTATGGCAGAAAGCAGCGGTACGTACAGTATAATGATGTGAATTCAATACCCACCCAATTTATTTTAGAATACATCTGTGCGCGTCCTTTGAAACCATCCTCTGGAAGAGATTTCGGTATAATCTGTCATGTTCTGCTGGGGGTAGCAAACATCTGTGCGAGCGGTGGGGGGATCTGTCTTATCACCTTCTAGTTAGAAAGGTTTAACCTTCATTAGAGGTTCCAGATGCTCTAATGAACAGTCACTCGCAAAATGAAAACTGAATATTATTAGTTTATTGCCCCTTCAGCAATAAACCCTGTTTGCTACCAATAGGCAGAGCTAGTCCTCCTAGAGAGGTCAAGGAAAACAGCAGCATTGAACTGATTCATTTCCAGGTGGGAATGAAATAACTTATTTATAAATAATTCTTTGGACTCATGTGGTGAGCTGCCTCCTGCGGCACTTTCCCTGTGCGGGTGTTAGGGCAAGAGGAACCGTCAGCGAGAAGGTGTCCAGCACCATGAGCAACGGTGGTAGGACTGGACCGAGGGAGGAACAAGCACAGGGGAAAGGAAGGACCTGGGAAACAGGAATGAAAAGTGATAATGGAAATGCCTGTAAACTGTCTGGATTCAGGATTGCTGAGCTCTATTGTTTTCTTTTTTTTTCACAAAATCCCCCCAAAATAGGAGTAGAGACCCACACAATACAAAGAAGCCTGTGCAGCCCAAGTGTACAGACTGCTTAGCAGGACTGCAGCATAGTTAGATCCTCAAAAACAGCACTGGAGAGCTCATCTGGCCTTGGTCAACTTCTGTAGTCAGTTTAAACAATCTCCAGCAGGCTCACCCCAAAATCTAAAATAGCAAACAGCAACTAGCTGTGTCCCGGCACTCCCCTGGAAGCTTCCTCACAACATGGGGCCCTTTCTGGAGGCGCTAAAGATCAGAGTCCACTGAGAAGCACTGTGATTGAGGGAAGGAGTAAAGGCAGGTTCTTCCCTCCACCACCCAGGAGACGTTTCAGGGCGAGGGCCGGGCCCAGGGCTGCGGGCAGCAGTTCCAGCTGCAGCCTGTGTCCTCCTGGGCACCTCTTCCCGCAGCCCAGGTGCAGGCAGTGAAGCTGCTGCCTGCACAGGGATTTAAAGGAGCAGCGGACAGGACTGAGCCCACAGGCTGCTGGGATGGTGCTGCTGGGAGGCAGCAGAGGGGCACAGTGGTGGGGTGGGACACAATTGTTCATCCCCTTTCCTCCCAGATACAACGGTAGCAGAGAGGCCCTGGTGAGCGGTGGCAGCTCCAGCCACCTCAGAGAGGAAGGTGAGGGACGTGAGGATGGTGGGGGCTGCCCAGGACCTTGGTGCTGGGCGGGAGGTGCCATTTTGTCCCACCTCAGGGCAGGTGATGGAGTTCCCCTTCCTTCATGGCCCCATCGTGGCCGCAGGTTTCCCACATGCTCATCCATTGCTGCCTCTGCGTTGTGACTAGGTTTAACGGGTTGTGTCCCGATGCCAAATGGGTTAAGAAAGGTGAATATTGCCTTGTGCCATGTCCATGCTGGGGAGCGTCTGTGCTCCAGCCCTGAACCTAGTGTAGGGAAGCGCTCTGACACCAAGATGGGCCCCTTCTTGTACTTCAGGTTTTTTTGGTGATTGTCTCTATCAATGTATATTCAAACTAACGGTGCAGCGGAGGAGAGCTTGGATTGCTCTGTCAATAGCAAGGTGCTCACCTCAAGCACCCGGGGAACCCTTGGACCAGGCTGGTTTCCTAGAGCCCTTAGGGCACTGCTCTTAGCGGTGTGATCTGCAGAACATGGACGAACCATCCTTGTTCTCTGGTTCTGATTTGAATCTGAGCAAGGGAGAAGAATGAGAATAACCTCCTTGGGCATCCTGCTAACACTGCAAATTGACTGTGTTCTTCACTTTGCCTCTTATTTATGATTCTCCTTGTGCCTGTCTTCTGCATTTCCCTTCTCTATGCAGACACATGCGAAAAAGAAAAATAATTGGAAATTTTGTATTAATCCTTAGCTGCAAAGTTATCTTGGCTATCTGAGAGCTAAATGCAGATTTACTCCTCCACATCTATCTAAATAAGTGTTCACTCTCCAGTCTCTTAAACTTACTCTGTCAGTCCTTTATAAAATTAGTCATAGCAACTTGCTGATGCAGTTCTCAACTGACTCTGGTAGAAGTGGTTCCTAGCGAAAGGCTATGCGGGCAAACCTGAAGCCAAACGCAGGGAAAATCTGACTAATTGGCTGCTCGGTTGCAGCACCCCCAGACTCCCAAGTTCCGTGGTTTTTGGTACACCGTGCTCTCTTGGTAACATTCTCAATCCATTCCCAAATGCCTCGTTCGCACTATTTGACATTCCAAGTACCACTCCTCCCATCCATCTGCCTGGCGCTCTTAATGCCAAATGCTTTTCATTTTTTTGTGTGTCTGTAATATTGATGCAGAAAGAGGCATAGGGGTGGCTTCCTCTGGACTCCTCTATGGACCCCTTGGCCATGGTGCTCCAGAGAGTCCTCAGTGCCTTCTTTAAAGTACATCTAGCAGCATTAATTAAAGTTTGATTGAACTAGAGTAGAAACACACCTCGTGATTGCTAAGGATTTCCTTATGGTGAAGTTGTGCAAGAGACTGTAGGGAAAGCTGAGGATGCCAGACCCACCATTGGCATCTGGTGTCTTGGGACTGTCATCGCTGTGAGAATTTCTGCTGTTGGGCACCTCAAATTGCTCACTTTCAGGAAGAGCTTCATTAAATATTCCATTGTTTCCATTGTCAAATAAATGAACTTGCAAAGCTTTCTGGTGAACCCACGTTTTTCATATTGAGTTTCTTTCAGTCAAAGAAATAGAAAGGGAAATTTCTTTTCATATTTAACTTTGAAATTTTTATTACAAACCAAACCCTTTTTTGACGCTGCTGTATGTTTTACTCTCTTGGAAGAGAAAGAAAAAAAAAATTCTTAACACTAAAATTAAACAAAATAGCTTTAGTCACCCAGCAAAGTCAATGACTAGACCAATAGAAATAGCTGTTTTCACAGTCCTTGCTCAAGTAATGAGCAATCCAATTACCACTGGTCTTAGCTCCATTGGCTCCTCTACAATCGGTTCTAGTGGATCAGGCAGTGCACGCTGAGCCAGGCCTTAATTTATCCGTGCTTTACTGCTAGCTCCGTATGAATGTTGAAGTGAAACCAGATTCGTGCTGGTGGTTGAGCTCTGCTATACGATCCCAACATCAGGGCTGTGGGACTGATGCTTTGGAAGGTGCTGTGTTACCTAACATAGAAATACAAATGTAATCCAGGAGGAGCAGGTTGTACACTTTTAATTTTGTATTGAGGCTATTTGTCGGTGTAAGTACTACAAAACCAAGAAGCAATTCCTCTAGGGGCCTCAAGTTAATACACTTATTTGAGCCTCCTTATCCTGTTAAAATGAAGAGAATCGGATTGCACACGGTTGAACATCTGCTTGTAGTAGATCTCTGTCCACTGTTAAGGAAATAGAATAATGGTGAAGGGAAGCAG
This sequence comes from Crypturellus tataupa, assembly GCA_034781795.1. Lineage (NCBI taxonomy): Eukaryota > Metazoa > Chordata > Aves > Tinamiformes > Tinamidae > Crypturellus > Crypturellus tataupa. The sequence continues at coordinate 421,251 of JAWLRI010000207.1, forward strand.
AAGGCAGCATTTCAAAATGATCCTCAAAGCATTTTGTGCAGATGTCCCAAAGGTTCACAGGGTATTATGAAGCATAAAAGACATCTGGTTACATTTATATAATCTCATCAGTGTATACAGAAAGCCTTCCCCCTGTTTACCTCTACTTGTCAAGAGCCACTGAAAGGCTTATATATTTTTTTTATTTGCTTATTTATCTTAGTGTTATGCGAATGCGCCCACTGATTCTTAACTATCCAAAATCAGCTTAATGCTTTATTAAATTGCCAACTTCTCTCCTTTTAACACAGACTTTCTGCTGCTTATTTACAGCTCTCCATTGAATCATTTGTGAAATAGGAGATTTGGGGATATTTTTGTGCTGTTATGGGGCATGTTGTCTTTTGTCTGCAACTGCTGTGAAATCGCTCTTTCCTCCTCAAGATTGCTATTGTACGTGTGCTCACAGTTAGGGACACTCAGGTTTGGGCTGTGAAAATACTTTATTTCTCTCCCGAAGGCAGAGCATAAATTGAATCCCTTCTGTAGGCACCAACGCAACTTCCACAATCCCAGCATCCCGGGCTGCCTGGTGTCCTGCTCCTACAGATTAACACGGGCTGTCCAGCGTGGTTCACTAGTTACTGTGGGATCCTGGTTAGTCCAAAACCCCACCAAAGAGCCTAATTTTGATGAACCAACGTGACAGACTTTATTTACTGTGTTTTGTCATCCTGACCTAGTTTGATGCAGCCATTTCTTTCCTAGGAAGTAATTAAAGCAGAAACACAGAGAAATATTCTGGTTTTTGATTTGCCCAGAGGACAACATATTCCACACTGTTGCAACACTGAGCTATGTTTCTTGATCCAAGGCTTTTCATTTAGATTGCAAACATATTGAGCAATTTAGTTCATTCACATGATCGTATTTCTGCAGACTGTGTAAGCCTCTCCATTAGCTCCAAAGGCACTTTGCTGCTTACCCTTGAGGAGTGTTTGTGCTGCCTGCCTTTCATACCTGTTTTTGCAGAGGTTGCTGTGAGGTGCCTTCACTTACACTACAAGCTGCAGGACTGTAGTTTAGTCTCATTGTGTGTGTTTTTTTAATCTTTCTCTCTGCCTCTGGATCAGCCCTAGCTCTCCCTTTGTGGCCCATATTCGGTGCTTCCTCCTCCATCCTTGCCAAGTAAACAGCCTTTTTAGCTGTTTTTTGAAGCAGGTGGTGAGACTTGCCAGTGAAAAACCTATTGTATCCCCTGAATTACTATCGTAGATACCTTGAGAAACCAGGGTGTGAGAGGGCACGGGGGAAATAAAGCTGAAATAGCATTCACCCTTGTTGTGCTGGGTTTAATCTCAAAAGAGGTTGCAGCAGTTACCCCAGGCAGGCTGCGAAAGCGGTGAGTTTAGCATCTCGATAGGGAAAGGCAGAGGCAGGAAGACTCATTTCGGTCTGTCATTCCAGCCTTAATACAGCTATTGTGCCTTGAGCACCGCAAGATGTAAGGTCAAGCTGAGTTTATAGGCTCTATTTCTTGCAAGCACTTTGCACAAAGACTATGTTGAAACAACAGCCAAATCTAAGCGATCCGACTGCTTGGATAGGGATGAGGCATTCGGTGTTTCAAGGAGCAGCTAATGAACGCGCTGGTTCCTTCCCAACTGGCCCAAGAGTGCCAGTGCCACCTGCATAAACAAAACCCAAGCGAAAGCCTTGTCCTGGGCTCAGCCCATGTGCGGGGCTGAGTGTTTGGGGCACACGCTGCTCTCCAGACGAGTTATTCAGCCAAGGCCAGCACATGTGGTGTGCGTGCTGCCCAGCTTCAGGTGTTTCTGCAATGGCAATAAATTTCCCTTTCTGGCTTACCTGCAGCAAGAACAGTAACGCATAGACATGAAGTGTGAGATCATATTTTATTGACACTCGCTTGTGGACCCTGTAGCTAAATTATATGTTTTCCAGCGCTTCAAATGGAGTTCTTCTAGTCTGATTCTGATTTGATAAAACAGTCAATGGTTTCCATTCCTGTAAGGGCACTTTCTTTTTTCCAGCCCTGCTCTTTCCTTAGCCAAGAATTTCTCACTAATAGGGTGTGTGTCCTGAAAAAGCGGGAGAGGGCAAAATCCGGGGCTTCCCTGACAAAAGAACTGATAGCAGCTCCGGTGTGTTTTAAGACTACATTAAAGTGCGCAGGAGGGGACTCGTGGGTGAGCTTTTCAGTCCAGTACCTGTGGACAAGGACCCGCAGGGAAAGCTGTGTTACACGCAGAGGACATTGACTCAAACTAGTTAACAAGTGACTTTCTAGGGAAACCAGGAAAACTGGCACCCCATTTTTGTATTGGAAGGTTCAAACTTTCTTTAAAAACAAAGGAGGGGAAAAAAAGCAGCTTTTTATTACAACCTTTTATTCCAACTTTTCCAAAACATCTTTTTTTTCCAGTTCAATGGAAATGCATATTCTTCAATGCAATTTAAAAATAAATAAATAAATGAAACTTTTTCCTTGCAAGAGGTTTAACTTTACCTTTCTGTGTCAATGCAACCAGGATTTTATTGCCACAGTGTCCCAGAGGCCCCTCCTGAGCCCTGCAAACCCCTTTCCCCAGCAGCCACCCGCTCCACAGATTTGCTCCGCAAGGCTTTGGAACCTGTGCGTGCCTGAGGGCAGTGTCTAAGGCACCTTCCAGGGAAATACAGCCACAGGGTGGCTTTCCGTGTGGTTGGAAGCAGTAGGCAGGGAGGGATTGTATGTGCAAAATCTAAATGGATTTCTCTTATTGCTGGCATACAAGCAGGGAAAGTCTGTGCAAGAATGCATTTGTGACTGTAATTTTTACTGTATTTTCTTTCCTTTGTGAGTGAGTGAGGAAACACTGGAAGCCTTTTCTTCTTGCTCCATAAAATGCCATCTAACTGCCTTTATTCAAAGCAGTGCCCAGGTGGTTCTCTGCTGGGCTAGGCAGTCTCTGATTTGATGTACTGCATGAATCTTCTGGTCCAGGTTTCCTGTCCCCAGCAGAGCTCAGTGCAAACCTTCTGCTTTGTGGGCAGTTTCAACAGTGAAGAGTGTGGTAAAATCCTGCTCTGACACTTCTCAGTTGTTCCTCTGGCAGGGGGCTCTGGGACTTGTCCCTCTTCAGTGTCAATCACTGCCCCACTGCAGGTCACAGAAATACTGTGATGCTCAAAAAGGCAAAATTAAAATTCACCTGCTAGAGTTCACCCCTTTGAACCCAAGTGCCTTTGCACTCTGATGCAAAGTGGACCTGGTGTGTACTGTGCACGTGTCCTTATGTGTGAGCAGGTAGTTGTTTGGGGATGTTTTGGAGGAATTGGCCCAGTCCTGGTTGGGAATATAACCCTGCTGTTCACCTAGTACAGAGCCTGGTTCTCTGCTGCGTTGTATGGGGACAACAAATATCCCAGCTCACGGCTCATGTTCTGCTCTTGGAACATGATGGCTTGTGGTGAGACATCAAGATACTGTCCCTGCTCCTGGTGACTTCAGTTTGGACTGGGCCTTCAGGGCGAGTGTAGCCCTTCACATGGGATTCATCCACCTAATCTGAAGGATCATGAGAGAAACCAATGCGGACAAGTGCAGATGGCTTCCTGCAAGGGTGGCAGCAGCAGAACACGTTTCTCTGAGCAGTCCGTGTGCTCATTCATGCCAGGCTGTGCCAGGGAAGGTGCTCCTGCAAGGGAAGGTGGTGTGTACTAATTAGCAATTGCAGAAGTGCAATACCCTGGTAGTATTTTGGTGATGAAGAGCCAGACACGTACATATTGTGGTACACAAATGCTGCCGAGACCCACTGCGCTCTGCCAAGGGAAGGACCCTCACAGGAGGCCACTGCGTGTTGCTTGGTGCTGGCTGTCACCTATGATCGAGTCTGGTTTGTAGGGTTTGCTGTAAATTAAGTTTGAGAGGGGTACTAAAAGTACTGCTGTTTTGCTAGGTGTGCATCACCAGTGCAGTTTGATGAGAACTTTACAAGTGCAAATTTCCCTCTGTGGTGAGGGAATTTGTTGGAGGACTCAACATCTCTAATAATTTTCCTCCAAAATGTTCCCAGCTCTGGGTATTTCCAAGCCTCCCCTAGCCATGCTAGACTAAAGCCTTTCACAGAGTACAGAGCTTTCCCCTAGGACAGAAGTCCCAAGCGCTTCCAGCCCGTGCCCAGTGTCCCTGCTCCCGTGGGAAGAAGGCTGCTGGCGAGGGAGGTCACAGCGTTCAGCCCGCAGCGCCTTTGAGGAGCGTTTCTGGGTCCGATGGTGGGACGAATTGGAAACAGCAGCGTTCCTGCTTTTACTTAGCTCCTGCCCAGAGCGCACTGAAGGAATCACTTTAACTGCTTCCTGTTACCATTTTTGTTTGTCTCTAGATTCATGTGCTCACCTCATTTGACTTCATTAATTCATTATGTGCATGTTTTGTATTTCTCGTGATTCTTTAACCCATTTCTAGAATTAGAGTTTGTACAGGAAAAATTAAGACGCAGAACACGCTAAATCCTTTCATCGCATTAGACCCTGTCTGTGTGATTTCCCACTGCCTGCCAGGTCTGTGCTAAACGATACGAAATGTTGCTATGGGCTGAGCTGACAGCAGCCCTTCAGCTAAGGCTGTTACAGGTAAGGCACAGGGTAGCATCTCTCCTATTGCAAACCTGAGCTGTTGTCTGTGTATCAGTTATTCCAACCACGTCTATTTTGTGCAACAGAATATGCTAATATTTTGAAATATTGTTATCCTGCTTGTGTTGAACACCGGACTGGTAATCTTAGGAGGTAACTGGATACAATAGTGGTTGTATTCACTGAGAAGAACCGTTTGTGGCAACAGATGATACCGAGTGTGCAGAGCCTGAACTCGGTCTTGATTACATTGGGTGCCCTTTGAAGTCTTACATGATAAGCTGCCTTTCAAGTGCCACTAATCCGTGTAATCCAGGAGAAAAGGGAGAAGGAAAGCCACAAAACAAGCATCCATTAACCTTCATTTAGCCTGTGGTTGAGGTTGGCAGTGCTGAAAAACAAAGTCCTCCCTTTGTAAAGGTCTCTAGCTTGATTTGAAGCATCTTCCTGATTTAGACCTCTCTACAGAAAGAGCTGAAGGTGTTTGGACTGGCTGGGCTGCAGCTCCTGCCTAGGCTCCATGGCAAAACCTGCGTTTGCACAAGAACAGTCCTGGTGGGGCAGCTCCGGCCCTTGCAATGAGGCTGAGGGCAGACCTGCTCTCCAGGGGGAAAGTGTTGGACTGGAGCAGAAAAACCCGGACCAGAAATAATGTGTTGCTTGTATCTGTTAGCTTAGGAGACAACTCTGAAGAATGTCAGCTTGGAAATCAGGTGTGGGCACCTGACACCTCAGAGAAACTAAACTAATATGTTTTCTGAGGGCAGGAGCAGACATACCTGTGAGGGCCTGAAGAAGCCTGTGTGCTCAACAAGGGGAGAAATATTGTAAAATAGATGCTTATATGCTCTGCCAGTACCTCTCAAACATCAGGCAATACATGCAGCTGAGTGGAACGGGCTTCGCAGCACAAACTCCCTGCAAGTCGGTAGGAAGCACCGCTCATTTCCAACACAGACTTGCAAAATCCTCCTGCCCTGGAAGGAACGAGCAGGCTGCCAGCACGGAAGCTTCCTGGGAGACTTCTGTTGCTGCGATCGGCTTCTCCAGGGGCTAAACTTTCATCTGAACAGAACAAGCAGCTTCTCCGCGCGTGCACAGCAAACCTTCCAAGCGTGCAGCTTGGCAACTGCCGCGTAGCTCACAAACAGATGTCTAAATCTGCCCCCCTTCAGCAGCAAAATGAGCAGAAAAAGGAGTTTCAGTAGCCACTTGGGTAGGTTTATTTTGAAATGGCAACAGAGGGAAGCGAAAGTGGGAGCTACTGAAACTGTTATTGCCTTGGACAGATGTGTGGGTTTGTACGGCAGCAGCTGGACCCACCGCACGTGGTGTTGCCAACTCAGTCCCCTTCCAGGCATCTCCTCCTGGGTAGTGGGAGATATTTCTCCCTGGGAAGAGGCCGAATGTTCTTGTGGCTCTGCTGGTCCCATGCAGAGAGGCGGGTTTGCGGAGCGCAGTGTCTCCTCGAGCAGAGGCTCCAGAGTGATGAATTTCAGAGAAGGGTCTAGAGGCTGCGTAAAGGCCTGACCCCATCTCTCCCAGACAAAACCAGAGAATTGCTTCTAGCTGCTATGGATAAACCTCCACTCCAGAAGCCGTAGCGATTCACTGAGCACACATAGCTGAGAGAATGCTCTGGCACCATTAAAATGCCATGTGCAGACAAAATGTGGCCCTAGTGTCAGGAGCAGAGAGGAAGAAAAATAGGGAAAATGCTTCAATTGTTAAAATGGTGTGAGGGCCCGTGCAGCGCCTATTCTCACGTAGACCTTGCTGGCAGCTTTCTTGTATCTTTAGGATCTTCCTCTTGCTCAGCAAATTACGCTGATCAAAAGCAACATGCTTTGCTCTCCTTTAAGTGCTTAAAAACACAAACATTTCACCCAGGTGGCATGTAGCTTTTCACTACTTCCTTCCTGGGAAGATTCCCAATCATGACACACTTTTCTATGGAACTTGGATCTGTGCGTTTGTCCCTCCTGTGTTCACGGCTACTTGTTGCGCTCGAGGTCGAACCTTTCTGCTGGTGGAGTACAATAATTTACCACTCTTGCAGCCTGTGGTAGGGAGGGTGTTTGACTTAAGCCACTCGCAGAAGGTATTGGAGGGGACTGGAATGAAGCATTAGCTATTCCTCTGTGCTCTGAACCTTGTGGAGCAACAGGGAAAGGGCTTTGGTCACACGTGGATCTTCTGTCCTGGGACCACTAAACGGCTCCAGTCTGCAGTGTTCCCACTCGAACCGAGTGATCCGGCCAGGAAAATCATCCATAGAGACCAGGATCGCTTGCATAATGTGCCTCTGAGAAGTGCCATCCCTAGGTGTTCACCGGGCAAGCTAATGACAGCGCTTCCGAGTGAAGCTAATGACACATGCTGTAAAACCTGATGTAAAAGCAGAATATACTGGAGCAATGGCTATTAGCAAATTGGGTCAAATTCTTCTTTCTGAAGAATTTGTTAGGGAGAAGCGAAGAAAAAGTAATTTAGAAATACCAGAAAATACACTTTGACATTCAGTTCTTTAGAATGTTGTTTATAATAAGTGCTGCAAAAGTAGCACGGGTTTTTGGTCTGCTGCTCCTTCTATAGTGCACCGGTGATTCACGGTTGTCGTTTATTACTGACATAATAACCTGTAATCTGTGTTTCATGGGTAATGTGAGGAACTTACTGGTAAGGAGTCATTTTCATGTCTCCTTTGCTGTACTGGCAGGTTGCTGTAGATGTCCTCTAGAATATGTCCTCTGTAATAGAAATGGGCAGATATGGCAGCACCAACCAAGGTTTTGTCTTGTTCGTGTTTATCCTCTGTGTCTTCAGAGGCAGCAGGCTGCACCTGAGCTGTCTGAGGGTGATGTGACTTCAGAGCAAAGATGCAAGAACGCACTTCTTCCTGCCAGGAAATGCTCCACACTGTTATCATAATGGATGTGCAAAACTTCATTTCTGGCCAGCTTGCACCATGTTGTATTAGAAATCTCCTAATAGGGATGGACGAACCAGGTGCAAGCACTGTTCTTCATGTAGAATTTCTCATTGCATTTGCTTGAAAGTTGAGTAATGAATCCCCAAGGTCTGCATTTCTTGAGGTAAACTCAGTGTTACGTGCAATCACATGGCTTCATGTTGACTCTCAGAGGGTAGACGCTGCATTTTCCACACCGTAGCAACAGCAGCGTGGAGGAGCTAGCAGCGAGGCAGGGTCTGGACAGAGAGGAAATACATTTTGTTGGATCGAGTGAGAAACGCGGATGCCTTCGTGAACATGGTCTTTTCCAGCCATCACCCAGACTGCTTCCTCGTAGCTCTGGGAGCACAGAACAAGCAAGACCCGCAGCACTGCTCCCATTTTACAGGCACAGATAGACAGGAAGGCAAGGTGGCACCTCAGCCCGTGTGCAGCCTGTGTGGCCTTGCAATGTGGGAAGCTGTTATTCCAGGTGATGAAGACAAGGACAAGAGTGAAGTGGCTTGAATGTGAGACAACAGTGTGTTGTGGTGAAGGGGGAGGAAAAGCTAGAGAAGATTTACAGATGGACTTGGACTGATCCTGTTTAATGTTTTTATTAATGGCATGAAAAGTGGGAGTATACTTATAAAACTGATCCAAAATAGTAGTGAAATATACAGGAAAAATCTGAGAACTCTGAGAACTGATCTAACGTAAGCGAGCAGAAATTCAACAGTGTGCAGGATAAATTGGTAGGTGCTAGTAAAAATAATCTCTCCTATTGCTGGAGCTCTGCAGCCCAGAAAGAAACAGAAGCAAGATGTAAATATCTGTATTGATCAGAGGATAACTGTCACTGTAACAAAATAAATGCAGTCCTAAAGTATGTGCAGCAAATTTTTGGTACTGTGCATAGAGCTGTGTGCAGGGGTTTGAGTTGGCCTCCTTTTAAATCGTGTGAGTAACTGTAGGTATTTGTATTTAGGGAGGATTCATTGACATTGTAAAAAGTACAGAAAAGAGCTACCAGGCCATTCTGGAAATGGAAAGATGTGTCTTATGAGTGGAGATTGAACCAACTTAGCTAGTTTACTTCAGCAATTCAATATATATCTATATATGGTGGTAAATATCAGGGACTGGGTATAGAACTAATTCCATTAAAAACAAATTAGTAGAAAGTGCCTGCAAATGTCTAAAACTTAGGAGAACCTGAAAGAACTGTAGGCATAATAGGGCTGAAAAGCATGAAAAACTGATTTTAATATGGAGCCTGATCAGCTTGTAAAAAGATTTTGTAATGGGTCAGATGCCACAACCCTTTCTTCCCATCTTATTATTTTTGTAAGGCCCAGGTGAGCTCATGGGATTTAGTTTTAAGTGGTTTGAAACTCCTGGGCTGTCAGGTAGTACCATAAGCCCTTAGGTACATGAGAAGTCTTTGAAATCAAGTTCTCTTCTTTGGAGTTGAGTCAGAATTTCTTTTAATCAGATTGCCTTTTGCTGTCACCAAAGAGCTGGATGCTCAGAACTTAACCTAAATAAATTCTATTGCACTGGGATTAGTAGTCAGATCTTCTGCTCGAGTCAATTGGTCTAATTCCTCAGATTTCAGTGGAGTTGTGCAATTTCCAACAGCTCAGTAGTTTAAAGTAACGTGAATCTATGAATTTTATATTAAGTCACAGCAAAGAATGTAGTTGAAGTTCCCTCTGCTTTCTGGAGGATTATATTAGAGAGCTAAAAAAAGAAAAAGTACCTGTCACTTTAGCACGTTACAGTGTGTCGAGACCCGTGAAAAGCCTGAAGAGGCTGGAACTGCAAGTTGTCCTCGCTGCGCTGGGAGGCTGCCGGCCAGGATTGCAGCAGGACAGAGTCGAGAAAAGGGAGCAAAGGACAAGGTGGGGAAGGGACTGGCTGCTATTTTCATGTAACCTCTTAATGCAGCTGGGTGCCCCATCAGTCCTGGCTGCTTGTACAGATCCGTCACTGCCCTCGGCCTTTCCTGGGGGTTTATTTATCTCCTTGACGCTGTTTTAGAGCCCTCCTTTTGGGATCTTATTTGTGCAAGTTCTCTGCCTGCATCAGTCTTGCATGGAGCTCGTCCTGCAGAGCTGCTGCCACCGACCGCTTCTCACGGAGCAGCATTTCACTGGGTCCCACTGGATACCGCTGGGACCTTTCATGTCCTCAGCAGTGTCCTTTGGTGTTTCTCTCTTCTTGCACCTTCTGTTTTGCAGCTCACTGCTGTCCCAGGATAAACCCTTAAGGCAACTTGTACTTCTGCCACTCTGATGCACTTACTGGGTACAAATTAATCCCCACCAGAGTCTGCGGTCTCCAGTTCTGCTGTATGCAATGACTTGATGACGTTGCCCTTTCCTTTATGTGGTGTTTTAATAGACTCTTGGCCTATATCGGTCCTGAGGCAGTGCAACCGCCTCGCGCTGACTAAACGGTCGTCGTTTCTGAGATGTTTCCAACAGTTTGCCAACCAGTTTGTTGGCTCTCTTCGTTGTAATGTGAAGCTGTAAGCAAATACCGAGCAGCTTGGTGGTTTGGCCACGGCGAGAATTAGCTCTGCAGTGACTCTTTCAGCTATAGGCAGTCACTCTGTTAAGTATTTATGAAACTGAAATGTCCCTTTTAATGAAACACAACTGTAGCCTCTCAGATCCGTGTGCAAGTGCCTTGCTTCCTATATGGTCTCATGTGTTCACTAATTGGTAGCGTCTTTGATGTAGAGAAGAAAATGAGGGGAAAAAGAGGAATGATAAACGCAGCAGTCTTGGGCTCCAGGATATGAAGCTTTATGGGCCTGGGCTATCAACAGACCCCACGTAATGATAAAATAGACATCAGCAGGGGGACGTGAGCCACTGCTGGTGGGTTTATCTGCATACAGGAAACCGGAGGAGGCAGAAGTGGCACCGTGGGGAGAGCAGTGCGCAAGGAGCTGGCCAAGCTCCTTGGTTCCCAGAGGCAGCACTGCTGCCGAACCTGGGCAAGGACCCGTGTCCCGTTCCCTTCCCAAAGACTGGGCTTCTCCTGTCCCTTTCCATTCCCAAAGGCTGGGGCTGCAGTGCCTCTGGCCTTGAGCGCTCAGGAAGCGAGACTGGTTTCTACCAAATGGCAATGATGGGCACTAGTTGTAACAGAAACGAGCTCAGACAGAGCAATACGCTCCAACAGCTTCCACCTTCCTGCCTTTTATACAAAAGAAAAACTGGAGGAGTCTGCAGATGTACGAGCCCCACAGCTACACTGCGCCTTGATCAACTAGAGATGCCAGTGCTGAACTTGATGCACTGAACAGTGTTATTGATTTAAATCTGTTGCACAGCTCAGTGTGCTTGTGGGCTTGCCTGTTCAGGATGCAGGTGACTTGAGCTTTACTTTTTCTGAAGTCTGAGGGAGCTTTTGACCTTGACCTGAGCAGGACAAGGATCAGGCTTTAGTTCAGGCTGCTTGTAAGAGTGACCCATAGCTGCACAGCCAGAAGGAAGCAAGGAAAAATACCAACTGGCTACAGCAAGAAAACGCCACATGGGCCTACTGAGACTCTTACGAAGTTTATGAAGTCAAATACGAAATAACAAGTGTTTCCCAGGGCTGAATATGATAGCATAGTCAATCATTTTAGTTAGCTGATTTAGTTATAAAAACTCCCTGAAGAAAAAGAGCAGAACCCAAGAAAAAAAGAATTGGGGTTCAATATTGGTCCATTTTGTATAGTCAACATTTATGATTTGATAAATGTTTCAACATTCCTGTAGAAGCCAAAGCTATAAAAAGCACTGAATGCAAAGCAGTGGTCTTAAAGTCATTAAAAATTCTTCCTTCCAAAAATAACTAAATGAACTGAAAATTGAACCTGCGTTGCATTTTTCTCATTTTAGCTGTAGGTAAATACAGCCAGAAGTTCAATTCTCTATTTATTTGCAAACACTGCATAATAAACATAAATATGCTGCTGTTAAGAATAATACTGTGATGCTAATGATTCTGAAAAGCAGAAAGGGAGAGAGGGAACTATCTGAAAGAAAGGGGCAAGTAATTAAGCAAAGCAGGGTGATGGAAAAGTAGATAAATGCCTAGGAAAATTATGCATTAAAGACGAGTAAGAATAAGGGAGTAGAACCTCTGCATTAAATTCTACAGTGAACAACACAGAAAGTGCTGACAAGGATGAGCCGTGAAGGGTGAGTCTAAACCATCTTCCCACTTAATCTGCTCACCTAGGGTGGTGTGTTCAAAATTCCTGGGGTGAGGGTTGGCACCAGAACCAAGAGTGTGCAGCCACTATGAAAACAGGGTAATCATCAAAAGTTGTGTTTTCCACATCTGATTTAGTGTCCTTTGCTGCCCTGCTAAGGCCCTGGCTCTGCAGCCCCCGCTCTGCTCATGGCCCCTTTCCCGCAGTGTGTTTGGTCCAGGGGTTTCTCCTCTCCTCTCGGATGGGCTCCCGGCAAACGGGTGTCTCAGGGATGTCACCTGGGTCAACACGTAGGAGCTGAAAGTACAAGACTACATAGTGTATGTGCGTGTGAACAGATTTTCAAACTGACAATTACAAAACATTAACAGTCCCAAGGAGTCGGGACAGGAGAAGGTACCCAGCATGCAGTGAGCAGTGGATTACATTAATTATGGCTTTAAATGAATGATTTTTCCTAGTTCTCTGTGTGCTGCTTTTTCAGTTGCCTTATTTCTGTTTCCCAGGCCTGTCACTGAAAGAATCCCGAGGAATGCGGGCATTCTACAGATATTAATAGGGAAAATGCAGCCTGATATTAGATGTGGGAAAAATGGGTGCAAAGAGTAATCAAGCCTCAAAAGAGGGGAAGAATACAATTAATCCATTTTATTAGAAACCATAAAATATTTTTTAAAGTTTGATTTAACACTACTTTGTGGTTAGCAATAAAAATGGGATTGCTTTCCAGCCGTAACTCATGACAGGGCACCAGAGCTTGCTCTGTTGCATCTGCTCGCTGGGATTCCAGACCCCTGGCTGTAAGCAGCTGCTCCCGGGACGTTGCTGGAGAGCAGCGGGGTTGGGACTGCCAGCAAACACCTCTGGTTGGGAAAGGATTTAATCAGAAGTCGCATCTCAAAAGGAGCAGCCCTGGGCTGTGTTCATGGGCTGTCCTTGGTGCTCTGCTCCCTGCTCATGTCCCTGCCTGCCCCATCCCTTCCCTTTTGCACCCACTTCAGCCCACTCTGCTTTCATTCAACTTCACTTAGATCCTGTCTCTTTTTTGGCACAGAAATGGATATGACCTGTCACTTTTGATCAAAAAAATTATCACTGAGTATCTTGAATACCACAACAGGGAATAATTTTCAGGCAGCAGTTGCACCCAAACACTGGTGTGGATCTCTGTAAAGCAGCAAGTGAAATGTCAAAAGATTGGGGCTTATAAACTGCATTAGCAGCTTGGGAAGCTCTGTGCCTCGGTGCGGGAGTTTCCCAGCCGTGAAATATCTAAGGGCACTGTGATATTTAGTTAATATTTGTAGAGGGCAAAGTAAGTATCTTAAAAATCTGCTTTTCCCAACTGAATGAATGCTTTCGTACAACCTTGACTTTATCTAAGATTAATGGCAAGAACACCTTGTGTATTTTAATACTCTTGCACTATAGCTTAAACAACCGACTGTTATTATTTTAACATTTCCAACCAGACATCACCTGCAGTCCTTAAGCATGTCATGGTAATGAAAATTTAGTTGATTTAGTGATTAACTGAGTTGATTTAATTAGCTTGGATAAATAATATTTTATGCTAATGTAAGATAATTTATTTCTTTTTAATCTCTTAGAACCCTATATGCTGCACTCCAGTTCTCCAAATATTTACCAGTGTTTAGATGTAATAAATTTGATAGAATTACTCATAAGTGACGTTCTGCCAGCAGAAGTTTCTTCCTCCGAGCATTTATAGCAAAGATGAGGAGGATATTCGTGCTCAGCAGAGATACAGGGAAAATGATCTCTGAGGCGTTCCCAGGCTCCCGTTCCTGCTCGCAGCCGTTCTGGGGCTGAGGTTGCAGTTGTGGTTGAGGCCAGGGAATTGCTCCCTGCCACAGCTGCTCTTCCTGCCTCCCCCCAGCATTCCCACAGCTCCCCTCGCGCAGGGGAATGCTGGAGAGGGGCAGCCGCCCCGGGCAGGGATAAGTGGCCACTTCGGATGCAATGGGAGTGCGGGGGGAAGGTCACGGGGGGAGTGGGGCCAAGTGTGGTGGGACTTTCCTTTGGGAAAGTCGTTTTTGAGGTCGTCCTGCAAGCTTGGCCGTGTTGCTGGCTGTCCTGCCCTCTGCATGCACAGGGGAGCGATGCATGTTTGAGACACATCCTATATGTTTGACTCTTATTGTCTTTCACTATATTTTATTGTTAATATTTATGAAAAAAATGTATTTACTACTGCAATTAATACATGCTGGCCTTAAGCCTCAAAATTCTCACTCTGCAGCAGTTCTCTACTGTATTGACAGGTAAAAGTGCCATAAATTCCTTCAAGCTTCCAATTATAGGGAAGCTTTTATAAGTCTATATCTGGCTCTTACAGCATTTTGAATACAGCCCCTGGAAGCCATATAGGAATCTTGAACTGTGTTTTTGTTGTGCAGAGTTCTCCATTTCCAAGGAAATGTGTCCCAAGGCGGTCAGTGTAGTTATGGTTCAGTTGAGGGCCTTCAGTTGAGTCTTCTTAGATGTAGCAAAATTTGTATAAATTTAATGGTTTGGGACATCAGCTCTTCAAATATGGAGACACTTGAAGTGCTCCTCTTATTGGGGGAAAAACAAACAAAAAAGGCAAAGGCATTAGAAACGCTTACGTGCCTGTATTCTTCCTAGAAGTGAGGTACACGTTGGCATTGTCTTTGGTCTGAGTTGTCTTTATTTTTCACTCCGGAAAAAGAATACATCTGATCTACTGTCCTCATCTAAGGACCGAGTAATGGGTTAACTAGACTGTACAGAGATACTAATATTAGCAGCAGTCTGATTACATGCCTGTCCAAATATATGTGAATAATTTAAGAACTAAGTCAATGAATATAACAGACATGTATTATTTAATCATTTTAATAGACACATTATAAAATCCTGGAAAAGGTGGAAAGTAATGATAGATTCTATAAAATCAGTGGAAAGTAGAGTTGGAGATGAGATGCATTAAAATTTAGAAATGCTTCTGTTATACAGATCCTCACAATCTCTAGGAGACAGCCTAAGAGGCAATAGTTACATCATTAAACTGCTTGGATATTTTACATGATTTGCTAAATGAAAATAAATAAATAAATTAAAAAATAAAAAAAAATCCCAAACAGGAGGAGGCCAGAGGCATGTTAGACATCCTCAGCCGCTGATCCAGCACTGATCCCAATGACACCTAGTGCAGCGCCATGGCCATCCCTCAGGCCAGTTATGGTCAGGCCATCTGGCTGGTGACTGAGATCTGAGCGGAGGGTGCCGTTGCCTTCCCCTTGCGACGCGCGTGAGGCAGCGCGAGGCACATGAGGCAGCTCGTGCCCTGCTGCTGGGGCCACAGAGCAGACAGGCTCAGTAAGGGCTCGGCTCCCTCAGCAGCCGGCCCTGTGCGAGGCGGTAGCGCCTCGTGGAATGTCAAGGGAGGCTGAGTGTCCAGCTGTTACAGTGATCTGCGTTGGGCACGGAGGAATGTGCAGCAGGTTATAAGGGAAGGAAGAGGGGTTCTATAATCCACTGCTGCTGAGGTGAAAGGGAGGGGAGTTCAGCAGCACCTGTTTAATGGTCAGTCCTGAGGACTAAGCTGTGACAGCTACAAGAACCTGTGTGTCGCTCACCGCTTAGCATTGCAGCGCCTGCTTACTGCTGTTCATACTGCACTAAAAGCATCGAGGTTTTTCACATTGATTATACCTCAAGACAACTCTCAGGCATAACTGGATGCCCTGTACAAACGAAAGCCATTTTCTCATGTGTGTGGGGGCAATCTAGACTATAGGTACCAATTTTGGGGGAGCCTAATTTACCCTAGCAGATCTTCAGGTCTCCCATATATCCTCTGGGCAGGGACTGCTCCTGGAGCAGCTTCTGCTGTGTTGCTCCATCTCTCATCTAAGGGTCTATGCGTGGTCTTCCTATCTACCTGCCTGTCTGCCTTGTCCTCACAGCATCTTGATCCTCGGCAGATCCTGTGCGTTGGTCTCAGCGCGTTCAGCCCAGGAGGTGACGGTGTTACCCACCATCCATGAATTTATCCATCATGACACTTGCTTAGGATGCAGAAGATCTGGATGCAGTTGCTGCTTCTGTTGTGCCCCATGAGTCTGTAAGTTTGGGCTGCCCTGGGCTGTGTTAGGGCCCTCTGGTGCTTCCACTCAGGCTGTTCCAGATTGCCTGACATAATTAAATATTAATTGGGCCAGCCTGAGAGAGCCAGTGACTTTTTATAGCCTGACCACCAGGGCGCTCACCCAGGAGAAGGCAGACTCAAGACCTAAGCAGTCGTGTTTTGCAACTAGAAGCATAAAACTGTATTTAAACATTTGAATTTTGTTAGATTTTTGAAACATTCGAAGTGTGAGCTGTTTGAGCTCCCTCCTCAGCTATTTGGAGGACCTATCTACTGAATCTGGATGCCTAAAGTAAGAGTCCCTGTGCTGAAGTTTAGGGCCCCACTAAAAAACAAACAAAAAATCAACTTCCATCTTTGAGCTGATTTTAGAAGAGCTGAGAACAAAGTTCAGCTAGATCTGATGCTGCAGTCAGTGATTCTCTTTGAATGGAGCTTTGTCAAGAAAATAGAGCAAATTGCCATAAATCACCCTGCCTTCGCTAGAAACAAGAGGGCTGCTATTTCTGAAAACCTTGTTGGAAGCACTTATGTTTCCAGACAAGCCCTTACTTGTATAGACTTCAACAAATAAAAAAAATACAGTTTCCAAAAGGATTCTACCCTGCATGTCCTGCTGATGTTCATAGGCAGGGGGCGGGTGGAGAGAGACCTGCTCGGGTGCTTCCTGCGCGTGGGGTGGTTATTGCATTGCTGAGACTTTACCCCCAAGCCACAGAACGCACGGAGACAGCCTTGGCCTTGGTGAAACACCACAGCCTGTAGCATGGCTGCCTGGCACCAGAGGACAGTGTCCTGTCCCAGCCATGCACGAGCATTAAGGGACTAATCCAGCATTAAAGGACTAATTTAGCATTAAGGTGAAGGCTGTGAGCAGGACCACAGGGCAAGTAGGGAGCAAAGATGCTGCCCCCGCACACCCTGCCCCAAAACTGAGCGCGGAGGAGAGTGGCTCTGGCTGCTCCGAGCGCTCGACACCCTCCCGGGGGACTGGCCGGCCCGCAGTTCTATCCTGCATTAAATAATTGAGCCAGCGCTGGTGAATAATGAATGATTTTAAACATTTCATAAAATTTAGCTATTAAACATTAATATTTTTGAAGTTTCAATATCTTTATCTCCAAAGCATTTATATTCCTTGGTTTGCTCTCAAAGCATAATGCCAATTACTTCTTCACTGGAAAGTGTTTTTAGCTCTAATTAAACATATAGAAGCATAACTATAGTTATCCTAAGTTGCTTACAGGAGGTGAAACTAGATAATATTTTTGTTTGAGGGCTTAGATTCTGCTGTGTCTGCCTACATCTTTAAATCTGAAAAATTTAAGGATGATCTTGTTCTTCAATCTCAGAAATTTACTGCTGTTCACACAGAATGTTTAGTTTTTTTCAAGCATCCTGTGAATATATTGCACGTTTTAGGTTATAAAAATCTGACAGTAATATAATATGTGGTCCAAATTATTCTCAGTATTCATGAAATACAGACTAGCATCAGATGAGATATTAGTTTAATGATTTCTCTTTTTCATAAACTGCAGAATTAGGGAATGTCTTTGCAGATGCAGACAGAAGAAATTAGATGTCCAGCCTTTTCTTTTTTTTTTTTTTCCTGTTACAGAGGTTATTCATTAAAGATTCACAACTAGACATAGTTGAATAATTTATGTTGCCTTAATTCACTGGGCAGGATAGTTAAAGTAAAAAAGACCACAGTCATTCAGGCAACAGAAAGAATATGCTCCAGAAAAGTGCTTATTAAAGCTGATCACTTTTAATAGCGGACTCTATGTGTGCCTGTATCTCTGTTTTAATGTCGAGTCGTACTTGTTTGCTCTGTAGGTGGTTTTCAGGTCTAAGATGCCAGATTGGTAGTGGAATTATTTGGTGTTTAATAAACTCTGGGCTGTTTCTACTAAAGGCGTTTCATGTCTTTGCCTCGTGTCAGGACAAAGGGTCGTGGAGGAATGCACTCATGACCTGGAAGAGAAGAGCATAAACATTTTCTCACTATTCTCATGGTGATTCATGGCAGTGCAGAGTATCTCCCACACTGGTTTTCAGTGTCATTTAATAAAATATATAGCTCATAACCTTCACCTCTATAAACACTGGTCGCTGCTTCATGGGATCTCCCATGGTTTCCGGCCATGGAAATACCGCTGTGTGTTGTAGATCTGACATAGTCCTTGTTTTGGGGGCTTTTCCTGGGGCATGGTGCCCTTTCCAGAGGGGAAAGGTTTCAGGAGGCAGCACATCCATACGATTGCATCCACTTTTTGGAGCCCACACACCAATACTGTCGTGTGTGCTTCCAGGTGCCATCATTGCCGTGATTGTGACTTTGGATGCTCAATGGGAAAGCAGTGGCCAGCACCCTCTCTGCAAAGCCAGGGAAAAACAACACAGAAACGAGCGCCTCTTCAGCAGAATCCTAACACTATTGTGAGTACTTGTACAGAAAATCTTATAAGGAAGCATAAATTCTGCCTGTAGTATGTTACCTTAAATGCAAGGAGACACCATGGCAGTTACTGGTGTTACAGTTTGTCAGGATTCTCTGTTATGCTGCTGTACTGGGAACAGTGGAAGAACTTCAACTGAGCTCTCAGAATGTACTTAATAACAGACACTGTACATTATTTCTTTATTTGACCAGGATCCTTAATTTAAATGCTATCTCCTAGATAAGCAAAGCTTATTAAAAATATCCTCCAACTCCATCAAATTACTTTAAGAAGAAAACAATAACAATTACATTGTAATTTCTCAGTAAAAAGTAATAACTTTGCCTGACACCTTAATTAGATTATTGCAAGAAATTGCACATGAATTTAAGTCAGCCCTCTAGGCTTCATCCTCTGAAGACTTGGAAACAAATTCTGCCTCTTCCATAGGTCACAGGTGCTTCCAAGCCCTGCAAAAACTTTGCTCCCTTGCCCGTCTTTCTGAGCTCCTTTCCAAAAAATACTTTCAGGATTTCCAAACGATAAACCTCAGATTGCCCATTATATTGGGAGGCCGAATCCTCCAAAATCCTTAATTTCCCAGCAAGTATCTTTTGTATCAACATGTTTCAGAGGGAAAACATAGGCAGAATCTATAGTGACATGAGAATGCTCATTTCCTTTGGCTCCTGTGAAATATTCCCTGTTTAAAGAGAGATTAAAAATAATATCTTCTAAACTCAGTACTCAAAGAAATTCTAATCTCATTCTGTAGGGAGAAAAAAAAAGGATTATTTGAATTTAAGAATTCACTTTTTTTTTCAATTTGATTTTTTTCAAATGCAAAAGTTTCTCCCATGCAGTTGCAGCAGAGACTACAATTTCCCTTTGCTTCCTGGCATTCCTGGCAGCATCAGAGGAATTGCTTTCCCAGTAATAGCCCCTCTGTTCCAGAGAGCAGTGTTTTAAGCATCTGAAAACAATATTTCTCAATTTCTTTTGTTGGAGTTTTATTTGTTAGTTTTACAGAAAGTTTAATCAAGTCAGATGTTGTAACGTTCCTTCCAAAACCACTTCTAATTTCTCCAGTGAAGAAGCTGGAATTTGCTCTTCAGCCATAATGTTCTTTATTCCCACTCACCCTGCGTAGTGTTTTGCCCTTTTACATATCTCACACCAAGCACAGCATAGATAAAGATATTTTTCAATTTCTTGCTTCTGTGAAACAGCTATGAACACTCTTATTCTGTTAGAAATGATTCACAACTTAGATTCTGGATGAGTTAAGCTAGAATTTCTTACCTGCAACATGAATGAGGTGAATAATGCCAAGAAATGTTAGCTCTTCTGCTTATTTAAACGTAACTCTTTACTCAGTAAGAATGAATGCAGAAACAAATGAGAGTTAACAAATATGAATGCACTTGGGCTGAAAAGTAGAAGGAAGTTTCCCAGAGAAGTTTTGGGACAGCTCCTAGAATAATTAGCAAGGGGGAAACAGGTTTAAATTGGGAAGAGATCACAAATGGTAGGATGTGACATAGGTGTTTGCTGCCAGAGTGAGCGAGATGTGGGGATGCTCCATGGCCATGGCAAATTGATCTGCAAAATGCCTTGAACCTCCTTGAAATCAGCCTTAGCCTTTCAGCTTGTGTAGCTGCTTAAGAGGGTTTCTGAGTCGAGTTCAGCAAGAAATATCTGTAGGGGGAAGAGCTTCAGGGAGGCACCAAGGCCCCCAGCGGGGCGCCCGGCAAACCCCGCTCCTTCTTCCTGTGCATCATCAGCCTTGAGCGCGTGTCCTGCGGTGGTGAGTGATGAACAGTGACATCTGAGCAATGAGATATCCATCCTCAGCAGCAGCTCCTGCCCTCCAAAGCCAGCGAGGGGCTTCCTGCGGAAAGCAGTGCTCTGCAGGCTCTTCATGGAGCAGATCAGCAGCAGTGAGGGTCAGAACATACATCCACAATATAATAGTGGAAATCGTCTGCAAATATTTAATAAGAAAGAATTTAATGGCTGGTTTTAGACTATTATTCCAGAGGTCAAATGCCAGTTACCAGTGCATTAAAAGGCACAAAAATCATTGCATAAATATGCGTATTCGTTATTATAATCTTTAACTGTAGTAATGTTGCACACCCAGCAAGATTGTGTTGGGAGCCTGTTGCAAAAACTATCGTGCTTCAAATTTTCTTGTCTTTGTATTTTTACAGTTGTTCACTGGTTGAAGGCATTTTTTTTTCATTTTCTGAGCAACTCTTCTAAGTAGGGACATAGAGAAGGGAAGGGTCAAAATTTCTATATTCTAGTTAATTATTTTAGGTTAAAAAGGCAATCACTGGATTTTCAATTTGGGAAGCTAATTTAGACTCTGACGATTGTGATTTTTAAAGAAAAACAAAAACATTGGGGCTCCTTGTAGAGGTAGCTGTAAGCTACCAGGCAAAGCACCTTCATGTTCTCTCAGCAGTGTAGAAACAGACATCTTCTCTCACAAGTGACCGATACCACGTGCAACTTGCAGACCATATTTGTGCTGTAGTTCTTTGCTGGTCAGTTGTGAGATAGCCTGTCCTCTTGGGCAGGATTTGATTCTCAGGGGACAGAATAAGTTATGTGAAACTCATCTCCAGGGTTCCAGAGGGCGTTATCATGGAGAGATGAATGTGTAAAGGGAATGAGTCAAAATTTTTGCGAGAGGGGTTTTTCGTCAGTAAAAGAAAGCGATTCAGTGACCAGGCACTTCTGAATGAAGACCTGAACTCCACAAGCCACCATGGCCCAACCTTTTACACCAGGCACCCATTTCTTCAAGGTTTAGGTTTTCCTTTGGGTTGTAAAATTTATTATGAAGTGAAGTTGGTGAGAAACACTCCATTAGCAAAACCTTAATGAATCGCTTCCTGTTGGACATTAACCTTGTGGGTTTCTCTTTAACTCTGAGCTAAGCAGCAGGTCCAAAAATATTCTGTTGATTCAAATAGCTGTAACAGTTTGATACGGATGAAAATTAACCTCGTAAGTGGGGGAATGTGTCAGCTTTTAATCTAGTGAACCTGCATCAAGAAACTCTCCTGTGATTATCAAGTAGTAAATGATATTGAATAAAATTTCACAGAGAAAAAAAAAAAAACAGAAAATGAGTGGCTTGAAGTATAAAATAGGAAATATTAAAAATGCAAAGCGGCCAAAGAATGGGGTGGCTTAACTGTTTTGCTCATGTGACTCATTGACACATCTTTGGGCTGCTGCCCCATTGGTGTTTGTTTCTCTGTGCACTTTCTTTGTAGTATTTATTTAAGCTTCTGCGGTGATGCTCTTTGAAATGAACTTGAGAAATGGGCTGAAGAGGTCACCTCTCATAAACGGCCGTCCTCGATGCACGAGCTGCCCATCGGCATATGGATAACGTGTTGAAGGGGGCACGTCCCCAGTATTCTGAGCTCTTAAGTGGCAAAAGATGTTAGGGAGGTAATTTCAGCCTCTTATCAAACCTTGTTAAACTGGGAGAGAAGGAAAGGTAATGTAAATAGTGTTCATCTGTACATAGAAAGGACATTTAAACAGAGTTAAAACCTTGTTGGTAGTTAAGAACTGTCCAATTACTGAGTTTTAAAGAAGAAAGGAAGGACGTATATGGGTTTCTCTGTTATTCAAGCTTGAGATTCCACATGGCTGCCCTACCTGCACATTTCCACTGTGCAGAAACGTGGCTCTGAACTAGAGCTACCGGCAAAACCTTTCAACACACCTGGATGTTTCCTACCCATGATGAGCTTTCTCTCTCCTGATCCCTGGAGGATACTCTGGACAGATAAATTGAGAGAGAGGTAAACGCTTTTTACATCCTACTTTATCCCTGGTTGTGTCTTCAGCTACTGCTGTGATGCGAGTCTGAGAACAGTCTATCAAGGGAGATAAAAATCCAGATTTTGATCATGTGTACTCCAAAGGAGCTTGTAACTGACTGTGAGCAAGACTCTGTCCAAAATCCAATTTCAGTTACTGCACTGTCCCCATCTAAATCCCCCCTGACATGTTATTTGGATCTGGTTCCCGTATAGATTCTCCATAAACACCAGGCAGGGCTGCCGTGTGCAGTGAAATTGCCATCCCGCAGCACAGACCTGCCTGCACACAGCCACGCTCAACTCTGTCAAAGTTTGTTTTTTAACAGGGGAGACTGCCTACATTTTTGTGATTGCACACAAGTAGAAGATCCAGGCATCTTCATTAATTTTCCCCTGTCTTGTGTGGAAGACACCATATATTACATTTACTGGTTGTCCGTTGTGATTGATCGTGGCTGCAACTCGGAGCGATGCAGATTTTTTTAATTTTCATTCTGTGCAAGCGTTCAGCCCATAACAAATCAGTCTTGAAGAAAGGTGTGTTGGAAGCGAAGCCCTCGCGTTTCAGGTGGTTGGGAGGGGGCATTTTATAGTCTGAGCTCTTCTGTGCCTCTCCTTGCGCCCACCTAGCAGTGTGCTTCTCCTTGAAGGCTTGTCAGCATCACGCTAAAAAATTGTATCCTCGTGTTTTGCTCTAACTCATTTCTTTCCGGTTGCTGATACTGATCTGAAAAGCGCAAAGAGATGATTTCAGAGTGCTATTACAGCACATATATTTTGCCTGGCTATTCTGGATTCTTCTGACTTAGATGAGGAAGACTTCACCAAAGTAGATATCATGATGATATCGCAATGGTGATGCTCGCCCTGGAAAAGGGCAGTGACTAATCAACATAAGCTCATACACTGTGTGCTGGATCT
Source organism: Crypturellus tataupa (assembly GCA_034781795.1). Lineage (NCBI taxonomy): Eukaryota > Metazoa > Chordata > Aves > Tinamiformes > Tinamidae > Crypturellus > Crypturellus tataupa. Next base: position 444,400 of record JAWLRI010000207.1, read on the forward strand.
TAGCCTTTAATCCGGGCCAGGAAAGAAAAGACCTCATCTGGGATGAGGCAAACAATCACATTGCTCAGGATGCCCTTGAGAGAGGCACTGGACCAAACGCAGAGGCTGAACAGCTTTAATAAAGTTCAGTATTATTCCTTGGGCTAATGCTGGACTTTGCAAGTGCCTATCCAGGCTTAATGGCATGAACTGTCATTACAGCAAGAGGAAAAGCTCCATGGGCACAGAAGAGAGCTAGAGCTGTGCAAGGTTCACTGAAGTGGTGCCACTGCTAATAAGCCCCTGGCACTGCGCTGTCATTCATGGTCTCCCTCTGCTCCTCATCACCCTGTCACTGGTTCTTAGGCTTCTCCCATCTGCTGCAATAAAAGGGAAGTGTGAACAAGATGGACAAAGTACCCATGTATTTAAATCAAATAGACTAAATACTGGGAATATAGGTTGTGACATGCCACAGATTATATATCATATGTGATGGCATATGATTTTGGTGCCAAATGATGTGACATGACACAACTTAATGCGATGTGAAGTGACACTGCCTAAGTACAAGTGCCATTTTATGCAGAGAGACATCATTAAAGAGCAAAGTGACGATCCACTAAATACGATGATGTTTTAACATGGTATCCAGCCTGTTTGCGCTTGGAGTTGCTGTGAAGCCACTGGGCTTTCCCAGCTTTGGGTTTCCTGGGGACGTTTGGACAAGAAGGAGGGAAACATGCTCCTTTTCTGGGCAGCCAAGGAGGGGAGGACAAGGACGGTCTGCACACACTGATTTCCCTAACGTGTGGGATGGAGTTTCATAGAATAAGTTGAGAACTGAAGGTAATGCTTCTTCAAGTGAGCACTCAGTAAGAAAAGAGGTTTCTGAGCTTTTGGTCTGTGTATTCACACTCTCCTCAAAAGATGACGTGTCCTCCCAAGGTTTCTGAAACAATTTATTTTAATGGCAGCAAAAAGCACCTCTGAAGGCAAGTTTGCATGTGTAGCTAGCGGATTTTCCTGCCAGGGTCTGGCGTTTCGGGGAGCTGGCAAGAACTGCGTGAGCTGCAGATGTTCTGTCATGCCAGGTCTCTGCAAGCAGCCATGGCAACTAAAGGAAAGGAGAACGCAATGACGTGTCCCAAAATAAACTTAACCGAATCATCCAAACCCAAGCGGGAGCAGGGCTGGGAGCATTTTCTCCTGTGCATCTCAGGCCACTGGCTAGAAGACGACTCCTCATCGTGCTCAGGGAAGGCTGAGGGATGGGCAGCTTGGCAGACGTTCAGGTGCACAGCAGAATTAAGGGTATTTCTTATGGAAATGTGAGCTCACTGTACAAAGTTTGGGATTCGAGGTGGTTTAATAGGAAGTCTTATCAGAGTTTTGGGCACTGATGTTATTGCTGATATATTGATGTTACAAATATTGACAGCTGGGTGGCTTGAAAGGAGGGTACTCATAGGTTTGCAGTCTTGCCACTGAGTCCCCCCCTAACCACTATCTTTAAGTTTACATATATCAAAGTTATAGTTGTCATGACACCACACCTGAGTCATTTTAACTGAATCCACAATATTTTCAGGTCCTCAGCCACCAGCTCTGAGGTTTTCAGGCACATTTAGTGGAAGCAGCCCTGGTGTGGAGTCAAAACGGCTGCAGTTTGGTAGGAAGCACCGGAGCTTCTCTGGCTGAGGTCTAAGGAGGTTCAGGGGTGCAGATAAGCGGCACCATTAAGAGCTCCTGATGGGAGGGGGCTCCTTGTGTACCTTTGTTGTGAGCATCACTAATCTGTATACCCCAAATTTAGCAAAAAATAAAATTAAATTAAAAAAGAAGAAAGCTATGGCTGCCTCCAAGTCCATGTAAACGTTGCATTTCACCCGGGGTGCAGGTGGGCCCAGGGCGAGAGTGAGTGATGTTGCACACAGATGAAGTTCGGAGGTTTGCCCAGAAGTCTGTGTCAGGATGAAGCACCTCTGAACAACTAATTCCCACTCTGATTAGTGTAAATTCAGGAGCTACTCACAAATGTAGCAAAAATGTGTCTCCTTGAGCTCCAATTAGCATGAAAATGGGAGCAGATTCAACTTTCAAAGTATTACTCTACACCTAATTCTCTCCAATATTTCTTTAACTGAGGGTGTCCCAACTCTTAAATTTTGCTATCAAACTCGTGCATCATTAGTGTGCAGCTAATAATTTGGCAGTGACTTTACCGGCCATCTGTCGTTTTGCGTATTTTGCAGTCTAACAACAGTTGCAGCCATTGGAAAAACTGGTTGCCAATGAGTCTGAGATAACGTGATGGTGTCGGTTCATTCCAGGCATGAAACAAATTGAGGCTGTGCTTTAATCCTTGGGAAGGAGCTTTCAAGTGCATCCAAGAATTTCACAGGGCTCATGCCAAGTCTCTGCATCTGTGTCTCCAGGCTATACTCAAAATTTCCTCCATTTCTTTTTGCCTCTAGGGATCCTCCAGCCGTGGTATCTGAACTGATCACTTACCACCAGGATCTGCCTTGGGGTATCTCTGATATCTATGGCTCATTCCTCACAGCAACATCTGAGGTAAGACTCTAATTAAGGGCTGTTGTTCCCTCTCCTGGAGGTGGTATCCTTGCACTTTGTCCTCTGCTTTGAGACTTCCTGACTAATGTCAAGGACCAGGCAAATTATTCAAAACTTCTTGTCAGCTGAGTTTCTCTGCAGAAGTTTAATTGGAGCCAGAGAATAGCACAGTTTGAAATAGCTGTAGCCCAACTAACAGCCAGATCCTGCAAAATGTTTGGCATGTTAACAGTGAAGCTCTTAGGACTGTATCTCTTCTGGAATTGTACAAGCTAGAGACAGTTAGCAGAGCATCACAACCAATGACTCCCAGGTCTGTTTTTACTCACACCTGCAGATAAGAGAAAAATACGGAGCATCTGGTGTACATATTTATATGAGTGGTTTTTTGTCTTTGCATTCAGGGCTGCTGTGTGGGCTAGACCAACATAATGTTAATAGTGTAATTTAGAAGCAAATCAGTCAAAAGGGGCAGTTATTTCTTTGCCACTATAGGCTTGTAACCCATTCTTATGCCTTGTATGTCTGGAATAGGGACCACATATGTATTTTTATTGTTATCTTCCAGTGCAGCAGGGGTTACTGTCTGAGCCACTCCAGTGGTTCAAAGTGTTCCCAGGATTCAGTGAAGCTGGAAGGTTTAAAATAGATAAAGGAAAGTGCCTCTTTACCCAGGGGGTAGTGAACTTTTGGAGCTTGCTACCGCAGGAGTCTGTAGCAACAGTCACCATCAGTAAGAGCAGAAAAGGATTAGACAATCTATGGACCAGGGGTCTGTAAATGATGGTGGCCCAAAGGACTGAGCAAGTTGTAGCCTGCAACGTCCTCGGAGTGGGAAGCGCGGGCAGCACAAAGGGGACGGGCTGCGGTGGTCCCAGCTCCCTGCTGTCCCTGACGAGTTCCTCCTGGTGCCACTGACTTGAGACAGGGTTCCTGGCTGGCTGCACCACCCGTCTGACCCAGGAGTGCAGTTCCGATGTTCTCATCATCTTTATATAACCTGCACTTGAGCAGTGCAGGTCGTCAGGCTTGTCCTTGACTCTAGAGATCCAGTACTTTTCCCACTCCACAACCACAGGAGGACTCTCTCTTGGGAGCCCTATTGCCAGCTCTTGTAGCACAGGATATTTCAGAACAGAGCTAGGACATATTGGCTGGACTCTGTAGGAAAGAGGTTACCTTGACTTTTCTAAAGGAGGTATACTTCATAATGCAAATAAAAGCCACTTCTCCCCAAGCCTCTTGTTTTGGAGGTGATGTATCACTCGACGTTTCCTTTACTTCATTGTCCTTCCCAGTGTTATCCCTTGGCTCAGCTGCTCGGTGCCATGTGAGGTGAGCGGCACTTGGCTGCGTTTGGCTCTGGAGCAGCTTTGCAAGGACGTCGGCAGTCAGCCCCGTTTTGAGATGAATGGTTCAAATCAAGGACAATAAATTCCAAACTTGAGCACTTTTTCTTTTTACCAATGCAGATAACACACGTGTAATTTGAGAGCTGTATCTTGATTTAGGTTCCCCTATCTGCATCCATTCATTGCTGCAAAATTTTGTTTGTCTTGAATGGGAATTTTTGTTCTCCCATCACTTCTTGCTGCACATGCAGTGATATCCATCTCTGCTATCTTCTTTTGCAGTTGGAAATTACTCTTTAGGGTCAGTTCATCAGCTGACAGACTCGTGCTGCTCCAGCCCCAACTCAGCTATATTTACATGCCTTGGCTAAAGAGAGTTGGGTCAGTATCTCTGAGAACACAGTGTAAAGTGCTCCATATATTTTGCTTGTTCAATGCTTGGGAGAAGTCCAAGAAAAAATAGCATGAATTAAAAATGGAAAATATTTTCCCAGCCTTCTCTGCACATTGGCTTAGTGATTACCTGAGTTGACAGAGCATGCTTTTTTTTCTTAGTATAATGCGAGTCTCTCCCCACAAGCACACGAGTGTTAAAAGGTGGCAAAGTGGGAAAAATCAGTATTCATCTCATCTTTTCATGACCCCGTTGCCCTAGCTTTTTATCAGAGGGAGTAGCTTTTAGGTGACTGCACCCCAATAAAGCTCTCCCAGGCTCTCTCTTCTTTCCATTAGCTGGCTTACTGATTGCATTGATTTCACCATTTGTAAGGTACAGATCGAAGGCATCTCAGCACATACAAAACACACAGTGCAGCCCATTAAGAAGAAGGAAAGAAAAGCCAGCCAGCTCATGTGCAAATCTGGTATAAAACACTAAGAGGATCTGACACAAAGACAAACCCAGGAACTGCCAGAGCAGCCACTTTGGTAGCAAAAGGGAGCTCAGATATTTAGGAAGAGCTGCTCCTAAAGCTATTTAGGTGCAAAATATTCCAGATGCACTTTGCAGCAGCTGTGATTAAAGACTATTTGAGGGTAAAAGTGTTTACTGGCATTTATTAGTGGATCATTAACCTTAACAATATCAACGTTTCAATTGTCAGCAAGATTAAAAAAAGCCCATTATGGCAAGACGAGCACATTGTACATAGGGATATTGGAGCGCTGATGGATTGCGCGCTCTGCTCAGATGCAGATTTCAATATGGTGCAGCCTTCAGCACAGAGAGAGCAGAGGATGAATTAATCGTGGTGTGACGTGCGGTGCTGGAGAGCTGGAGGCCAAATAAATGAGCTGCTTTAGTGCACAGAGAGACTCGCAGGCATTATCCGCAAGGGGAAGGATGTTCATCAGCCTTTGGGTTTGGTAGGTGATGCTGATAATGACAGCGCAGAGAGAAGCAGACCTGAGTAATGAAGTCGGTGGGTGCAGGCCCTTGTTTGGGTGCGGGTGCGGGAAGGATCCGGTCAGTAAGCAGCCTGATTCCCGGGCAGGACGAGGCGTGGAGCTACAGAGAGAGGCAGCATGCCGTGGAGCTGCTTGGCTCCTGCTTCACATCTTCCCAGGTGAAGGGAACCCAGAGGACATTTGTGTCTCCACATTTTGGAGCTGGAAACTCACATGTGCGCTGTGAAGTGTGTGATTTAGGGCCCGTGTGGTAGGCAATGCTACCTGTCACCTGGCAGCACATGGATGTACAGCACGCTAAAACCTGCTGCAGGGAGAGCAATAAGCATAAAACTGCCCTCGGAGGAGCAGAGTGCGAGCAGTTGTCCTGTTTCAAACACACAGACCATGCCCTTGAGTGAGTTCAAAGTACTGGGTAGCTCAGGAGGAGGAAGATGGAGAGGGAGAGGAGGAATGCGGCTTCCCTGTGAGTTTCTGCAATACATGGCAGCAGGAGGGGAGCAGGAACCTTGCAGGGACAGACTCCTTGCCTCCCTGTGGCAAAGCCAGGAAGGGCTGGACTGGAAGGAAAGCTGTGGGAAGGAGCTCTTCCCCGCATCACAGCTCACATCTCCAATTGCCCCTTTACTGGAGGCATCCCATATGAGGGGCTCTGCAGGGGGTGGCTCTGGTCCTCTCTGAGGTGCTGCAGTGTAGCGAGCAGTAGGAAATAAGGTCTGTAGTTGTAGCTCCGCTGGCTACAGTGCGGGACCATCGAGCATCTTACTTTCTAATACCACTTTTCAATTATAAAGCCAGAGCATTTGAGCAAGAATTTTGTTGTGCTCTGCTGGTTATGTTCCAAGGTGTTTGTGTGTGCCTGCAGGGCTTCAGTTATTACTGTTGGGTAACTTTCATTACTCTCATAAACATCCACCGTCAGATGGCTTTTGTGTCTGAGTCCTCAGTTGTCCTGCTTTTGAGGTTTCTTCTGACCCGTAACATGTACAAGATGAGTGGGAAACATGTCCAGCATTTGTGAATGTCTTAGGAACACCAAAACTCAAAAAGCTTTGCAGTTCCTGTCTGGTAGAGCCAATTTCAAGCCACAAGAAATGCTGAAGATGGGCCCAAAAGGTAGCGCTGAGAGCAACCTTACCACATTCATGGTGTGGGGATTTATAGAGTGTTGTTGGACTGCAAAGTGGCAGAGGAGAAAGAAAGAATTAGAAAGGGGAGGGAGATGTGTACTGGGAACTACCATAGGGCTTGTGTGATAACCATTCTTGCCCAGCGCGCTTGCTGGTGATGGGAAAGAGGGCTTGGTGGCATACAGCTGTGTATAGCAACTGTTAAACAACAATTTAAAAGACTGAACTATTAGTAATATGGATAATTGAGTGTAGTGTCTGACTGTTTTGTGTGTCAAAACATTTATTTTTGGCAGTGTAGTACTCATTGTCATCTCCTGCAAACTATGTGCTGCTCAGAGGATCATTTCACCTTTCAATGCACTGAATCATATCTCATTAGATAGTTTGAAAACATTGTTCAATGTCCTCCGTGACATCTGAATATGTATTATCAAGTATTTAACAAGCTTTGCTCTTTGCACATACAGAATTACTGAAATTAAACTGCTTTAACTTATTGGCTGCTAGACCCACTGATGGGAATGACTGAGTGGATCTGATACGCGCAAATGTGAACACTCTGAACAGGAAACAAGCCTATTCTAAAGAACACATTTAACAAACACCTTGGGAAAACTCTTCCTCTCACATTTCTCCGGCTATTTTTAGTTGTCTTGAAACAGAGAAGAAGAAATACAAGAACAAAAGATAATCAGGAGGTGTGAATCTGGGTTCCTCTGTGACTGTGTGTTTTATAAATATTTGATACAACCCTCGGCATGAATGGAGCTTTGTTTGGGGGGTTTGAGCAGCAGATGTTTGGCATTACCTGCTATCTGCTTTGGCAGCGAGTTTCACTTCCCCGCTCCGGGTGACGCTGCTGCAGCCGTGTCCTGTATTTATAGTCCTTAGAGGATAGGAGGCCAGATCCAAAGGCTGTACAAGTCGCTGTGCAGACTTGCATAGATTGGCTTCGGACCAGGCTCTATCCCGCTGTTTTCTGAATGGGGGAAAAGCAGGATAGATACTGATAACTGCATTTCTGAAAGGGACAAGTGTTGTCTCTTGCCATACGAGTGTTTGGCAAAAATATTGATTCTCACCTAATAGTCTTTGAGATTATGAAGTGTCATCCCTGATATAACACCATCTATCTATATTTAGAGTAAAAAAGTTTATAAAAAGTTTGTGTTTACGTCCATAGAACTTGATTGTAAACACGGAAAGCTATGATTGTTTAAACTAAATTTTAGTCTCCATTCCAGCTACTAGTACTTGAACTGCTTTTGTATTTCCACGTTTGGACTAGTGCTCTGTTAAATGCTGTTTTCATGGTGCAGAGGGGCATCATTCTTGCAAAGAGCTGCGTATTGCCAAAGAGGAGCTCTTACCTAGCCAGCACACTAACAGTGCAGCATCTCTGCACACACGGTAACCTGAATTTGCTAGAACTTAACCTTCATAAATACCCACCTGCTACCAGAAATGAAACTGAACCAAAATATCCTCCCTCGTGATGAGCCATGAGCCCGTGGGGAAAGCAGGCAAGAGGAGAGGGTGTGTTAGCATGGGTGCAAGGAAAAGGGACTGCCTTTTCCACTGGTGTAAATACATTGAAACAGGGGTTGTCGTTTGCCATTGGTGCCTATCTAGTGCATGTAGGTACCTGAGTGCCCTACCATGCACTAGCAAAAGACAGAAATGCAGCAGCACTTTGTTCTGTGGCTGTTTCTCCTTGGGACTTTTCTGCCCGTGGACTCCCCAGGCTACTTGAGCGTAGGGTATGACTTGAAAAGGAAGAGCTGGCAGCAGACGAGCAGGAGGCACTTGCAGATTTTTCTCTCCTGAAGCCCTGCGACCTTGAGAAGCCTTAAAGCTGCATTCCCCATGAAAAATAACTTCTACTTAGTGCTGAGCACGTGTTTTGGTGCACAGACAAATAGACAAATAACAGTGTGAGAACATGCCTTGATCATTTATCCTCCTTGGAGGACCATAAACCATGAGTAAATGCAACAAAAGCGGAAGATTAATAGAGGCTGCATAATGCCTTGCATTTTTCATAATGGTTCTCTACAGACACAATCAGTAAGTGTCCCTAATTGGTGGGCGCTTGTTCTGTGGGGGGCCCGATCCTCTCGCCCATGGGATTGGAGGTTGATCTCCTGCTTTTCCCACGAGGAAAAGAGGAACAAGCCCCTTGGGAGCTGCTGCATCTGCTCATAGCAGGTGCTGTAGTTCTGGCAAAGCCCGGCGCAATGCAGAGGAAACCCTGGTGGCTGCACAGCCCACGCCGGCCCTGGGGCCCCTGTGGGACAGGGGCAGTTGGCTGCAAATTCGCTGGTCCGTTCGGCCTGGAGGAGAAATAGAAGGTTGGCCATGAGCCAGCTGCTAAATTTAATGCATATCCAGCTGAACGACCAGGCGAGCATAATAATATAATCCCGCAGTGTCCTGCTGCTCTCCTTCACGTCTTCTCCCGGGTTGGCAGCCACTGAGGCTTGTCCCGTGCAGGAGCAAGGCCCCTGTGTGGGAAGAACGCATGGGAATACTCCGCTGTGGAGAGCGCTGCAGGCCTGGGGAAAATGCGTTCAGCAAGCTCCTATCTCTATGCCATGGTGCTAAAATGAATGTTTCTTTTAGTCCTACATAAAGAATAAGGGCATTCTGTGTCCTTTCTAGTACTCTGACTCTCAGTTTACCAACCTGCTTATATCGCGTGCGCCGACTCCCTGGTCCAGAGCTGGGTTAGGGTAGGATGCCCACAGCTGCACGGCTGTGCCCTCTCCTCCTAGCTGCTTTACCTGGTGGTAATTCTCTTCCTTATTCTCTTCTGTTTTTTTTTCTTTTTTTCTGTGGCTATTTGTACCCTTGTCCCTGTGCAATATCTTCAGTAAGGGAGGGTTTTGGTCTGGCTGCAGGCTTGGCAGTGCTGTAGTAAAAGTATTTCTGTTACTACGAGCAGCCAAATAAAATGCAGCAGGCTTGGGATGTGGACGTTTGTGGTCAATCTCAAGACCAAAACCCAAGTAGCAGCTTTGTTCTTTTTAGACAGATCATCAATTAGTGATAAAACTGGAAACATGGCAGTAAGATGGACTGACTCCAGGAGGCTTTTTTGGAAAGCATTCCTGACACGTGGAATATTGGTTGACATGGTATGGATATTCATGCAGCATTTACCCTACCATTCTTGAGAAGCTTCTGAACTCTCCAGAACTATCTTCTGATCTTTATTTATTGGTGGCTGCAAGCAAGTCAATAGCCCTTGTGCGAGGTGAGGGTTTGAGAGAGAAGAATGCAGAATGCCACAAAATCCCGTCCACTGAGGAGGGATGGGGGAGATAGGGCTGAGGAGAGTCGTGCCCTATTCAGAGAATAAATGGAGCGTTCGTTAGGATGCCAGGGCATAGGGACTTCGGAGGGTAAACTGAGATCATCTCCTCTGGGAAAGGCTGTGGCTGGAAGGAGAGACCGGCTTCCAGAGGAGGAGGTTCTGTAGCCCAACCTGAGGAACATGAGGGCTTCCCTCTGGGCTGCACACTGAGCTCAGGGCTTTAAGGATAAGCAGGGCTTTAAGGATAAGGTGACCTGGCACACAAATGAGCACTGCATGTGCTGTGACCTGGCACAAGTGGAAGAGCTAGGACTCGACCAGGGAAATGTCTGGAAGGGAGACGACGAAGGCCACCAAAGAAGGATGGAGCCGAGCGCAAGCGTGCTCAAACATGAAAAAAAAAACCCCTGCAAGCTGACAGCTACATTTTTATCATTAAAGAAATCTGTTTCCAATGAACTTTCTGCAGCACTTCTGAAAGTCCCTGCCTATAAATATGAAGCTATAAGAAGGAAATACTCGAATCTTCCTCTAGGCATAACCAAAGCAGCCTTCTGCATAGGCAGCATGCTGGCAGAGTCAGGGAACGCCTCTTACCCCACAGTTTATCTTGTCCCTATCAAAACTCTGGAAAGTCCAGGTGTTGGCATCGATGCCTAAGGATTTGGGGCATCGTGGTTGAGAAGCGATACCTGATGGGTGAAGGATTCTTCCAAACTACATGAACCAGAGCATGGATGGAGGCCAGAACGGAAAGAGTCTCAGAGCAGTATAAACGGGCTGAGTTTGTCTTGCAAGTGCAGCCGAAACCAACACGGTGCAAATGCCCGCATGGCGGGAACGTTGTCCTGCTGCAGGGTCTGTCTGGGCATGGCAGGGCCTGCCCTCGTCTGGACAGGGTGCCCGGGTCACTCCCAAGACCGGCCGTAACTCCCACCACGAGGGAAATCGGACGCGAGGCTGCAGTGCCAAGTATTTAAGAATTCAGGGCGAGTTCCTTTTTGTAATTTGTCCCTTTCTATCTCAATGAAATGCGGTTTATAAAAGTATCATGGAGATCTTTGTGGCCAAGAATACAGTCTGTTCTGAGGAGGATGTTTTGTTGTCTGAAAAGGGTTTTTTGAGAAGAATTTTTACATCTAGAACTCATTAAAAGCACTGCTGAAAATAAATGACTGAGAGTACAATTAGGTTTAAAACTTAGTGAAGTTTTATGAAGTAATTAGAATGGCATTCATAAAACTGGTGGCCAGATTAAAAATGCAGTTCTGACAAAAGGGCATCTGCTAGTTCTTCTCTCATTAAGTGCTTTGACCTTCTACTGTGAACAACAGAAAGTTTGGCAGGTGATACAACGTGCTCTAGTCACAGAAAGGAAAAAACGACGAGGAATTTATGGAGTTTTGCTTCCAGAGAACTTGTTGTTTTCATCATCATTTTCACTTGTCCTTATCAAAACTTTGCACGCTGGTCGGTGTTTATGTGGACTGAAGCTGCTGAAGAAAGCCTGACTGGTCATGTGTATGTTCCCCTTCCACGACCAACGTGGAAGCTCCGAAGCTTGTGCTCTCTTGTCTCTTTTTGGACCCAAAGAAAGCCTTTTGTGTTTGAGAGCTGGTTTATTTTTTCCAGATTCATGAATTATTTTGGTCTCCTAAACCAGCTTCCCTCTGTCAGCTTCACCCCATCTGGGTCCTCCCTACGGATAGCAAGAGCTAACTGTGCTCCCAACCATTCTGTTTCTTGTGGAATTTCCTTGGCACTTGTGAAGAAGGATGGACGGGGATGGATGGAAATACCAGTGTGTGATGGGGAGCAGACTGTCATTGCTAGAAAATATGTAATTTTTTCTTTTTGTTTTTGGTTTTTAACCTCACAGCTTGCATGATCTCAGGGTTGTCTTCACCTGTGTCCGAAAGAGGTAGCTCATGCTGGCTTCAGCCTCTGCTCCTGCCCTCTGGCTTTCATCTCTGCTCCTGCTCTAACATGTAGATCAACTGGGGGCAAACTGACAAGTGGCCTCCTAAGATTAGAAGATTCACTACTTTAAGTAAAGTGGGGAAAGTTAAGTGGACACAGGCCTTCAGGAGGGGTCCTTGAGCAGAGAACTAGTGGTGACTGAATGAGCCCCTGCCATGGCCCAGGCACAGATACACGGGCTCTTCCTCACTCTGTTCTTTCCAGCTATCTGTGCCTTTCCCTGGTAGTTCAACTTGCTGGACACAACCCTCCACTCTGCGAGATCACTCAACCTGCCCTCTGAAACACCTTCAGGGAACGTCGGGAGCAATGGAAACTCATGTGGAAATCATCTCCTTATCAGAATATTTCCAGTTGGAAACCACTGGCTGTAAGTCACGTTGTGAAGGTGAAGGGTTTCCAATAGGCATTGTACTCGGAGGAATGCACTGTTATTTTTCTGCTTGTATCTTCTACATAAAGCTCCTTCTAAGAGAGCTTGCCTGACAGCTTAGCTGTCGGTGGAGCCAGGGTGGGGTGACCGTGCAAAGTTTCTATTTCTCTGCCAAGTATTTATTTAGCCCAGGGAGACTCGTGCGGTCCTTGTAGAAAAACATGTACCCACCCTTGGCAAGTGTTCAAGAGGAGGAACACGGCCCTGCGTGCTAAAAAATGATACGTTCCTTCTGCTGTGCTCCGTCCTCAGCTGAGGGTGAGGGGGAAAACCTGCCACCACTCAGGCCTCAAGGAAAAGAGCAAAGGAAATACGGGATTTTATGTAAAACACTTGAATCTACTTTGATTATTTTAAATTTTCATTTGTCATTATATGCTGCACAAAAATGCATGTTTTACGCTAATACTTGAGTAAAAATGTTACACTCTGCACAGAGATGCCTTGAGGAGGGTCACTCAAGCCAGAGAGATGCGTTCAGTGGTCCTGCAAATACCGGCTGGCCAGAGTACACACTTGTAGATCCCCATCCCAACCGCGTGCAGGGTTGAGCTGCAATGAGCAGGTTTGTTGCTGTTAGTCACGCTCTGAAACTGCTTTTTTCCCTTTCTGTACTCCTTTAAATTATGGAACCACTCCAGGTGACACTCGAGTTCTGAGTGATTAATATCTTCCCTTATCCCAGCCCCTTTCCTTTTTAGTATTAGACAGTGAATTAACCAGGATTGTGCCTGCTTCTCTCTGAAAGCTTTATCTTATGAGTTACTTTATTTCTATTTCTGCCAATATACATATCTGTCTTTGGAAGAGGAAGCAGTGGCTTTTTTACAAATGAAGAATTCTGTGCAAAGCTGTAATCTGATTTGGCAGTAGCATCTTTCTCTGGCTTCATCAAAGAAATTATGGCTGTAATATTTATACAGCAAAATGACAAGACTACACATCACTCTTCTGAGATGCACCAGTTTCTTCCAACAGCAAGATTCTCACAGAATTTATTTTCATTCCATACCTTGTGGCTGATGCATAGGTGCAAAACAAATAAATAACCTGGAATAAATCTTTCATATATACAGTGAGACAGTGCATTATGAAATGGATATATTGGAAAAAGTGGAAACTCCTACACAGTCACTGCAACCACTAAATAAATCCAGGTGCACAATATCGTAGAGACTGTTAATCTCTCATTGTGCTCATGCTTTGATCAAAAACTTTCAGTGCTTATTCAAAGGGAATGTGTCAGTGATGCTGAATGTGCAGCACTCCGTGTTTGATCACTTAGAGGTGTGGAGATAGTTACCTGTAGGATAGTCTGGGCCTGCTAAGATTTTCTTTAACATCTGGAAACAACTTGAGGTGAAGACAAGTTGTTTTGCCAGAAGCATTTTCCGGAATGTATGATCTGTAGCAAAATATTTATCAACTCAAAAATAAGCTTCAATTTGTAATCATAGTGCTGAGGGCCTGAGTGATCTGTGTGCATTTGAAGCTGTTGTTCTGGTTATTAAGGCGTTGTTCTGTGAAAATCAAGTATGCAAGAGAAGATGGTTGCAATTGCAGGGTTTCTGTCATCAAAGAAATATTAAGGAAATATTATTTTTTCCCCAATTTTAAGAAGATGAAACTGAGGCAGCCAAGCTATTTGGTATTGTGTTTACAGGGATATTGTGGTAGCAAATGGGACAGGAGAACCAAGGCAACACCTTATTCTGTAAAAGCCAGAGGGATTTGGCACCAGAAAGTCATTGGAAGGCATTTTCTAAAGGCATTAGAAATAAACTTGTGCTGAGTGAATGCAATTTTTGTAGGCAAGTCTAAGCTAGCTGCAATCCTGTGTGTTTCCAGGTCGGGCTGAGGATGCCACCCAAGAACCTAGATGTTCCCGTAGGTTCCCATCCCACCCAGGACCTAAACAAATAATCAGCCAGAATGCCCAAACTCTCTAGCTTTTTCCCTAAAGGTGTGGCTGAGTCTCATCTTCTAATGGGCAGAAGTTCACTAAGTCCTGCAAGTAACGTTTCCTGAGTTCAATGTCATGTCACTTCAAAGAGCTTTGTGTTTATTTTAACTAAAGAACAAAACCAAGCATCTTTACATAGCATGGACATTTAAGGAGGCTAATCAAAGTCATTAGAAACAATATAGATGTGGATGTACATAAATGTTATACCTAGCACTGGTCTCTTGGAGACTGGGCATAAAAATGCACATGTTTTGGGGTTGGCCACGTTTATCTGCCCAGGATGTGTGACACTGTTTGTGCAGGTGTTGGTCCTCCCTGGGCACACCGTGGTTGAACTGTAGGTGTTGGCTATCAAGGACTAGGTCTTTGATTTCTTTTTGAAGGCCCATTGATGCCCTGTCCCTGGGAGATCCTTACAAACAGTTTTCGGACTGTACTTTTCAGCAACACAAGTCGATTGGTTTTAACAGCTGTGTTTTGGTAGGGACCTTTTCTGCTGGATTTTCTCTGGCCTGTGGACAGAAACTGCCCAGCCATCCTAGTTCCTACATCTACCCCTGCTTTACTTGCATGTAGGAGCCTATTTGTAAGGGCCTATGTTCTAGCTTAAACCCGTGAGCACCTTCTGCACACAGCCTGCACGTGGGCATATGCGTATAAAATCTGGAGGGGAGTGTACTGAGGTACCTCCACAGAGTATGTATAAAATACTTTTTAAAAAGGAAGTTGGAATTTCTTTGAATTTTCATTCAGCAATGTTGTTGGGAGATTTTTAATGCCAATATAGTTTGTAGACAATTTTCTCACAAGATGTTAAAAAAAGTGTTGCTTAGACTCCTGAAATGCTGCAGTGTGAGTGCAGAGAAGGAGGTGCAGAGCTCACACTAGCATGGACGAGGCAGAAAGCTGTGAGCTCCATATGCTTCAAGTTAATATGGATGTAAACACACAGCCTGTCCTGTGCAGGCATCTACACCTCATCCCCAAAACCCTGCTCTCAGCTTTGTGAAACTTTTCCATTTTCAGTTTTAGTTTTTGCCCTGAATGCACAGAGGGTCTAAGTGACTCTTTGTAATTGTCTGTAATCATTAATTGAAATAAATGTTATTTTCCTTTTGGCCTTAAGTCATCCAGGGGCTTTAGACAGCAAACCAATATTCCCGCACAAGGGATAGCGCAAAAGGGGAAATAGCAGTTGCTTGATTTTCCTGTGAAATAAACCCAGGTGATGTATGAGCCCTGGCATGTGAAACCTGTCAGGACACGTCGCCCCCATCCCTATTAACCATTTACACAACTGGCAGCGGAAACACAGCAGTGGAAATAACTGCAACCCGAAGGGCTTGGCAGGGGGCTTTACCTGGGTAACAGGAATTAGATCCAGTAGTGTTTCTGCTGGTGTGTCTTGGAAGTGTCCTGGAAAATAGATGTTTGCTAATGTTTATTTTAAAAAGTACCATTCCACAGGAAAGGAATTTTTGGGCCTTTCAAAAAGCTGTCCTCCCCTTCACCCTCCCTGCCTTTTTTTTTATCCCAGTGACTCAAAAATATTGATGTGGTTCTGTCAGAGGTGAGAACTCGTATGTGTCTTCTGACCTGCTAAATCCACTAATGATGGGTGACACCAGGAGCAAAGGAACCGCTAGCGCTGTCAGACCTGCGAACTCCAACCACTGACTGCATTAGCCAGCACCGAGTGATAAGAGGTCCCCGTGTTAAAGCACTAATTAGGCTTGTGCTAACTACTGCTTGTTGCAAAACAGGACCCCAGTCTTGCCGGGAGGAGGACACGAAGATGTGTCGAACGGAGGAGGTAATGTAGCTCTGTCTTAAATGAATAAACATATTCATAAGTGTTCCCTTTCCCTGAAATAACTAATGTGTCAAATAAACATAAATGAGTGTGTCCCAGAGAGGAAAGGAGACGTTTTTATGAGCTGTGAAAAAAGTTCCCCCCTAAAAATTTCTTTTTTTTTTGTCGAGTTACCGAACGGCTGCTAGAGAGCTGAGTCTGCTAAGCACTTAGCCGAAACCTTCCCATAAGGGAGGAGGAGGAGAAAACAGATGCCCATTTATCTGGAGGTGCTAAAAGCATGTAGAGAGGGTCAAAGACTGTCAGGGCCAGGAGAAGATGAGATGGGAAGTCTACCAAAAAAGACCACCTGTCTGAAGTGGCAGAGCAGATTGCAAAGTACTGGCAAAAAAGACATGCTAATACTTGTTACTTTAAACAAAGAGTGTGGTGAGAGAGCCAAAATAACAGGGAAGGGAAATAACCGGGGGAGAGAAGATGGAGTATTTGACAGCTATGTTGTTGAGTTTAAACAGAGATGGACAGTCAAATGAGAGTTTTAGATGGAGAGAACCACAGCAGTTGGAGTCAGACTTAAAAGCTCAGCACTTTCCCAACTGCAAAGGCAGGTTGATGACTTGGTGAGAACACGATTGTTGTGAGATACTGGTCTCGCCGTGGAATTAGCGGCATGCAAAATGCTGTGTTTGGGGAGTTCTGTCCTTAGGTTTGGTTCAGAAGGAGTTGGCTTTAGGTGTCTGGAAGCCCTGCGGCTTTCCCTGGGCAGGAGCCTCGTTCTGACTGCCTTCGGGATCGATCCGTAGGTGGGTTCCTGGCTGCAGAGGTGGCAACCCGTGTCCCTGCGGGCCTTGCAGTGCCTCTGGTCGCAGAGCTTCCCGGGCTCTGCAAGTCTCGGCTGCGCGAGGTCTCCAGGGGCAGCTCCAAGGCGTCCTGAGTGTCAGGACTTGGAATCCTACAAAGCAGTGAGGTCTGGGTCGTGCAAGGTGTGCTGAGCTCCAGGAACAGGCGTGCTGACCCCATTCTGGTGAAAGTGTGGAGAAGGAAATTTGGCATATTTTTAGATATAGGGATGTAAAAATGATCTTCTGTGCCCTGGGAATGGGATCACTGTGGGCCTGAAAGGTTTGAAAAGGTTCCTCTTCATTCAGGCCCCGTTACTTCTGCCTATGTGAGCACAAACTTGGGCAGCCTCTTTCCAGGCTCCTTGTTTCCCAGACAAAGCGGTTTCCATTTAGAGCCCTCCAAGCCCCATCTACTGTGGGGCTTTTCTTTGACCGGCTCCGTATGGACAGCTTCCCCCCAGCGCACTGTCCTGCCGCCCTCCTTTTAGCAGATGTGGTCAACAATTAGGCTAATTAAGGCACAGGCAGGATTAAGTCTATAGGGCCAGATTCACAAAAGGGTTTAGGTGTTTGAAATGGGAATGAAGCTGATTACCAACCCATCGCTCTCATTACTCGTCCTTTGAGACGCCCCAGCCCAGTGTTGCGCGCGGTGTCTCCAGGAGAGCGGCTCTGCTTGGCAGGAACAGACCTGCCTTTATGTCCTGCACCCAGTGAGAACTGCCCCCGGGCAGCTCCGGGGCCGGGGCCGTTCCCCCTGCAATGCCATGGAGCATTCAGAATATCTGAAAAGGCACCTTCCCCACACCCCTGCGCGCTGCTGCTCTAGGAAGGCCTTTTAAACCTGCCTTGCTTCACACTTTTATGTGCAAAGTCGTGGAGGAACAAAGGGCATTTTTGTTAGCAAAGGCTGGAGGAGCTTTTCTTTCACGTGTGACGGCTGCTCTTGGGGTCCGTCTGAGGGAATCTGCATAATTGATCCACAACACCGGCGACTTGGGGGAATGACTTAAAGTCTCTGTTTTCATCTCTGGCACTTCAGAAACCGCCCCTGGAATTTGTGAGGCTCCATTGAGATGTTCAGGTCTTCAGATTCCCTAGCTGTGAGATCTGCATAAATACGTGGAAAGAAACAGCTTGGGTTTCATGGCAAGATGAACCCTGCAGCTCAGACCCTGGGGAGCAAACGGGATAAGGCCCGAGAGCCTTGCAGCTCCTCTGTATTTACAATTCTGTATTTACTGTAGGGGAGGGCTTGTGGCTATTACAGGAGAGCTTGTTGGAGGGGCTATGGGTTTCCCAAGAACGGGATACAGGTAACCATGCAGGCTTTGTTGTAAAGACATTCTGCAGGTCAGTAATCTACTTGTGTGTGCTCCTCTCCTCCTCTGATCTTCTGCCTTCTCCTAAGCCCTTAAACACGACTGATCATCGTGGTGCCCACACGTGGGATCTGGGGGACTTAGAGTCCCGGCTGCCCTGCTTGGGGGCTGCTTCCATGTGGTTTTCCTCCGTGTGGCCACAGCCAAGACTTCAGTTGTGGTCAGGGCGGGCTGGCTGCCTCTGCAAATACTTATATTCACATCCATGAAATGCTCATTCCCCATAAAGCTGTGAGAGACATTACTAGGAGTATCCCATGTTCAACACCCCAAGTCACCACAAATCACTGGCTGAGTTGCTAATCCTATCCATGGCTCCTCACTCTTGAAATGGGGGATGAGATGCAAAATTCCTCCCCCTGCCAGAAGCACTGGCTTCACACAGATGAATTTACACTCCAATAGTGTAAGTCAGTGTAAGGACTTGGTTTCTGCCACCTTGCGTGTGGTCGTGGGTGTCTCTGCACAGTTGGCCATGTGGCTCGGGTCCCATGGTCCTTCTGAGCTCTTGGGCGCTCACAGTGTTCTACTGTCATCAGCAGTGCCAATCTGGAAGGCAATGTTTGTCCTCCTGCCTGCTCCAGGTTCAGTAAGGTTTCTAAATACAACCGTAGATATTCTTCTCTTCTAGCTTTTTGTGTAATTTGGGAGCAGAGAGGCACGTCTTACTGAGAGACTGCACTTCTGGGGAAAGAGAGGCTTGGTGAATTACGGAAATCATATTAAAAACGATCATATCGGGAACCACGAATAAATTGTTAGCACCATTCAGCTTCAAATTATGTTCGCTGTAAAGCATTTTGAGATATAGTTATGTTTAGTGGTGAGTGAGAAGCTTATAATAGAGCTGGCCCTGGGTCTGTGCTACCCAGCCCGCCAGGTGATTGCTCTTTCCATAAAGGAAATGGAAATACCCAGGGCTGTTTTCTTGACCATGCGCATTGCTTGTAATCGGAAAGGGAGGATGTTATAATATGGCCATGCAGGGTTGTTTTCTTTCCTCCCCTAACACTTTTCCTTAACATAGCCACTTGTGTCCTCTTACTACGCAATATGGTGGTTTTGTCTTTGAGTCAAATGTAGAGAGTCAAAACCAGTATCTAAACATGAAGGAATTAAAAAACGGGGGTGAAACATCTTATAATTTTCCCAAGACAACCTAGAAACACCATCGCATGTAGGGTTTGGGAAAATGAGTTACTTTTGCCTGTGAAACACCCAACCCCTATAATCCCTTTTCTCAAACCTGCTGCAGTGTTAATATAGGTCCTTGTATTAATCAAAAAAAAAAAAAAAAAAATTACTGTGATTAAATGAACTAAAAGTGGATGATACAGTATTTAATGCAGAAGTAAGAATATGACTTCCTTCATTAGTGCAGGACTCCTATTGTTTTTTAATTGATTTTAATTGGCATTTAATTAGAAAATGTGAATCCCTTGTGGCCAACGCATATTTACGGTATTCCTGGGTAGACTCTTGTTTCCTCCCTGCAGTGGTATCCCTGTTTCTGCTTAGGGAAAGTGTAACCCGCTGTCTTTGACTCCTGACCTTTGGTGGTCTTGTGTGGTTACAGGGATTTAGTGTGTTTTCAGCTCTAACCTTCTAAAGGTCACCGTCACCTGCCTCAGCAGAGCGTCCTTTTCTCTACTTCAGTGTTTATTCTGGAGTGGAGTTTCCTAGGTGCTAAAGCACCTCATAGATCATCGTACTTATACTGCAAGTATCGAGGTATTTCTTAAAGAAATAATCTAAGGACTCTGTCTTTGGAATTTGTTGTAAGATGCAGGCAAAAGCATCATCATTTATGAAAGACTGAGAACACCTCTGAATCCATATATTGAAAAGGCAGTGAGAGGTACTCAGATGAAATACCATATTGTTTCAGCCCTGGAAAGAATGCCTTGAAATAGAGAGGGAGGATACTCTACTCTTTGAATGAATAACACAGAGAAATCCCAGTACTAGCATGATTTGAAAGTTTTATTGCATTCTGGATTTTAAATTGTGCTGTATTAAACCATATTAATATTTGTTTTTTCTAGGGCAGTCAAAAATCATTGGTAATGATGAATTTTTCATTTACACTAGTGCCGACGATCAGCCTTAATTCTCCAAGGTCAGTCAATCACGCCGCTCTGGTGGAACATTTCTGCCTTTAAGGCAAATGAAGCTTTTCCCTCTCTCTCCAGTGCAGATAACTTATGGCCCAGGCTCGCTGCTGGCTCATCCCATGCACCGCGGCTCCTGTCCTGTGATCCCTCCGCGACGTGAAGCGAGGGGTGATTTCCCTGGGGACAAGACGCAGACGTGCAGAACTGTGTCGCGCACCTGAGTGCAGGTTCTCTAATGAGACACCTGACCAGACAGGTCTCCAGGCACCCATCTAGCCAGGCTGCAGCTTGCAAAGAAGCAAAAGCTCCCCGAGAGTCTCATCCAAAACTGGACGTAGTCCACAATGTAACAGAAATCTATACGATTACTGCCTGAGCCATGGTTTGGGGTAAGTTTCTTGCAATCATTTGTCATCTCCAAGGGGACGGTGGGCAGGAATAACCTTCAGTTCTTGCTTGCATCACTTCTAGAGAGAGGCATCTGGCTCTTTGGTTTCTAGGTTTGTTCAGCACAGAAGTGTAACTGTAGGGATTTTTCAGTGACATTCATTCTTTTCATTTTTATTTTAATACTGCCGTTCTGGGATTGGTCATAGACTGAAGCTTCAGTAATAATTTTTGTCAGCATACTGTATTAGACTTGCAACACAATATTCCTTTCTTTGCCCTCTGTCATCTTTTATTGCTCGTGTTCGGAAGCCTTTGAATTTAGCTCACACTTCAAGGCTGAACGCTGCTGGTTTCTCCTAGGAACACACCAGCTCTTCCAAAGCTCCCTAAACCAACGTACTTGTTTGCAAACCAACAACAAAAAGGGTTACCCAAGAGACCTCCTTCCTACCCCTGTTCCGTGCCAGTCCTGCCTTCACCTTTTTCTGTAGAACCTCTGTTATTCACCTGCTATTGCACTTTAAACCTGCTGTCTTCTACCTCTGCCTAAGTCTCCTTGACCTCTTTCCAGTCTCTTTTGCCAAGACAAGTTTCTTTCCTCCTGAAGAGGATATTTGGGGACTTTCTCAAAGATTCATCGAGCAGTATAGTAACCTTTGTGCATAGCTCTTTGGCACGTGCATGGACATCATGAGGCATTTGAAAGCATTGAGAGCTGGTCCAGCTACAAAGGGCAATGGTCATGGCCCATTGACCGCTCTGGAAAACAGTTAGGTAAATGCTGAGTGCTTTCAAAAACCCCACTGAAGTGTTCTATGCTTGTCCTGCTCATTGGGAGCCTTATGGAATAAGGATGCCAGGAGTACTGTTTAGCTGCTGTTTCTAGCCACCTGCAGTGGTGACTCCTGCCCGTTTCCAAAGCTCAAGCTGGAAAGTTAGTGACATCCCTGAGGTGCCCACTCAAGGCCATACCCCATGCACATCTATCTCCTGCTGAACAGGAGACATTTAGGATTTGCTTTTGAAAGTGGTACCATTTTAGAAGTAATCTAAGGCAAAATTAGAACAGCACATCAGTAGCATGCTGTTCAGCAGCAAAGGCAGAGGCATGTGAAGCAGATGGGGAGCTGCACAAAAATGGAGTGCCTGAATCTCATCCTGTGATGAACTTGTAAATTGTCCTCCACATTTTTAAAAAAATATGAAAATCTATTGCTAGCCCAAGGTGGGAAATGCATTATATTTGTAGGCAATAAAATGTATTTGTCTTTGAAAAATCTATTTATAGGCATTGTCAATGGCAGCTGTTCAGCCCGCTGTCTAACTGCTAACCTGCCAATTTTCTCTTTACACTTCTATTAACTTGAGCTTTGGGATTCACAGTTTATTCTAATTCATTCTTAACGATAGTAAGCCAAAGTCTCTTGGGTCTGTGTTTGTGAGTTCCATGGAAGCACTGGAGTCAAACTCCTCATGGAGAGGGAATTTTCTTTCTCTTTTTATCCCAGGGGATGGTTTTTGCAGTTTTACATTCGGTGTGTAGAATCCAGGAGGGTTTTGGAAAAGTGCGTGTGAAAATAGTATGTGTTGCTTAAAGGACTGCGGCCAAGTCCGTCTTTTAGGAATCCTTCCTTGTCTCCGGTGCATTCCCCGAGGGCTAAATGAAGGCTGCTGGCCCCACCTTAGCAGAGCACACGGGTGTTCTGAGCCGGTGCTTGCGATGCACGTGAAGGTTTGCACCTCGAGGGCAGGAAACTCGGGCCAGACCTGCCCCGTTCCCCAGGGCCAAGAAACCCTTATTTACGCAGTGCCATTTGTCATCACGTGTATCAGTTGTGAGTGCCCGTCCTGCGTGTGAGGGCATAGAGGACAGTGACATATTCACAATGTTTAGTTGATTCCAGGCATTTCAGCCAATTTGGTGGTATTTTGTGCATGCCAATGGGAGGCCAAAGGAAGATGCGTCTGGCAGGAAGGCGAGCAGCCTTCTTAAATTCTGAATTTGCAATAAAATGGGTAAAACCTTTGAGTAAGGCAGGAGAAACAATACCATAGTGTTCCAATAGGGATGGAGACCAGAGTAACGGAAGACTTGGTGTCGGTGTGAGCCAGACAAGACCTAAACCATGTCCTCTCCCTGGAGCTGTGCGGTAACTTACGGTGGAAGGAGAAAACATAGACTTGGGTCATGCCGTAGCCTTACTGGTCACAACTTGTGTTAGTGTTAGGGAATTGGGCTGCTCCTGCCAGGATTGAACTGGATATTTGATCTTTTTCTTGCCCTCTCAGGTGTCCTGATAAAGGCAAAAACAGAAGGTTGTGAGAGAAGTTACACCACAATTATCTGTGAGTATCAAGGCTACAAAATGTCTCCTGTTCTGATCATATTACCGTAGAGCAGCCAGGAAAACTGTAAAACAGTACAAATGCCCACTACAGCCAAACAACTGCTCGGATTTCCACTTCCATTTAGTAGCAGATATTTAAAATTCATTATATATTCTTAAGATGTGGAAAAACAGCACTGCAGTCAACCCCCAAGAAGAGATACAATCATAAGTGAAAACACAAAGGACTCCAGCAGAGAAATTAAATTACAGCTTGCAAAATAAACACAGATCAAGGAATCTCCCCACTGATGGGTGCCCCAGAAGACACAGCTGCACCAAATGCTCAAATATTCCTTTTTTTTTCCTTTCCCTCAACCCACTCTTTTTTTTTTATATAATTTTTTAACCTAGATTTAAACTGTTCCTGGAATGAGATTATTTTTCTTCTTTCTCTGCGCTGAAGGAATTTGTAGGATAGCAATAAAAATACAGTAAGGTAATGGAGAGTTTACTGAAGGCAGGTGACCTATTTTATGACTTTATATCCCAGGGCCTACCAGAAGGACCAAGAATAACATCAGCTAGCTCAAAATTACTAATTAGGAAAAAAAGGGTACCAGAGAGGCCTGAAATCTTTTAGTAGACCAAATGATAAAGCAGTAGGAAGAAGGAGAAGACTTGAAGTAAGCAAGCCCTTATAATATTTAAGTATTAAATAAATATTTAAACATATAAATAATTTCTTTTCAGTGATTAGTTTTGGTCTAATGAAGGATAAACCACTTCCTGAAGGACTGTCCTGGTCACGACACAGACCTCCCTAATCGCTGTTAGCGCACGACCTGCTACTTCGGGTTATTGATCCTGTTTGTCTTGGAAGCTGCTGGGCCTTGGAGAGCCCTGATTTCCCGAGGGTACCTGATGATTTTGGAAAATTTATGCCCAACTTGGCCCGACCCGATTTGGGCTGTATTTGTCAATGGAAATAGATGGGTGAGTGCAGGCTGAGGAGCTGCCAACCTGCAAATGCAGAGGAGGAGGCAGAGCAGAGCCTGGGTGTGAGGTGAGAAGCTGGAGACCACAAAGATCCCTGAGATGTGGTAACAAACTGCACACAAGATCTGTTAACGGGTCTCAGGGTGCTTGCTGTGCCGGTCGTGACCAAAGGTGCACAGTATATGGGATTTCGTGTGTAGATGTGAACACATTACATTTGATTCCCAAATTAGATCGATTTTGTCAGGTATTATCTAAAAGGCTGCAAATTTCTCAGTTACCAAAATAAACTACCAACCAGAGAAACTAAAGCATGCTCAGTCTCGGCTGGTTTATGTTCTGAACTACAGGAGGGTCCCCCAGCGCTGTTTGCTCTCATGTACGAAGTGATTTCATTGCACGCTGGCAGCAAAAGCCCCCAAGATCTGATTGCAAAGATTAGTAAAGGGCTCCATATTTTTAAACCACTGTCATTCTTCTTCCACAAACACAGAGGAAATATATTTTGAAATACAGTAAGAAAAAAACACTTAAAGCTTCTGATTTCCCAGGCTGGAAAGCTACAGGATATGCCATAACTTTCAGTGCACCAGATAAAGGTGAGGCAGTAACACGGGCACCTGCCCAAGGAAAGGGCAGCAGAGCATTCCCTGACCAAGCCCCAGAGCTGGGAGTGATTCCAGGGTTGTATGGAATGATGGGCCAGATAGCAGCCCGCTCTAAGTGAGCCCAGTTCTAGTGGCAGCATAACTTCCCACATAAATTACATGTCATTTAAAACTATTTGCAGTATAAGCATTAGTTTGTTTTGTAACTGTGTTATTTTTATCAGAGAAGAGATGCATTTCTCTTTTCTAGTTTGCAAGTGATGGTTTACGCTTTTGGCAAATGAAAAACAGTCCGGTCAGCGCTTCTGGATGGAAACTGTTGTTCTCTTGAAAGTGATTGCAGTTTTCATGACAAAATGTTGTATGTATCATATTAAATATAATCCTGTGCTCGCATGCTGAGCGGTGGTGTAATTAAGCATATGCCTGGAATTTTCATTGTAAGAACCAATTCCTTTTCTGAAGGCTTTAATATAGCTGTAAAAGCTGATTATACGTTAGAGCTTGAGCGCAAAGATCTCGGAGAAAGAGCTCTTTAGCACACGTAGAAGATATCTCTATATAATGGCTTATAAACATCTTCCCTCGAAACCTGACAATATTGAAGGGAGATGATGAAGAGCTACTCAGAAATCCATTTAACTGATAAGCTGAATGCTCCTAATAACCAAATTTCAAGTGTCACAGTGAAATAGGAGAAAATGCAGCCTGAGAGAGAGTCTGGGCAGCAGGAAATCCTGCCCTTGAGGTCAGTTGTTAGACACAGGGCAGGTATTGAGCCCGCAGGTACCCACGAGGGGAGCCCCTGCCGCTGCCTCCGTGGGGTTGGTGCAGCTGGAGTAGGGACCGCGGAGCAGAGACAGCACCGGGGTCCAAACCCAGGGAGCCTCCGCAGAGCTTCCCTGCCTGCTGGGGTTTGTTTCCCACCTTGCGCTCTCGCTGGCCCGCTGCATCCTTGCCTTGTCTCGAGGAGGGAGGGCATCGCGTGTGCCAGAGAGCTGCGGGTTGTGTCGGAGCTGTCCTTGTGCTCGTGTGTCTGCAGTCGTGTTTCTGCCTCCCTGTGGGTGCATCTACTGGTCATTAGACACGGGAGAGCAAGACTTGGCGGATATGAACAGAGTTTACCTCCAGATGGATATGGAAGGGTGGGTACCACCAGCACCACTACCACCTGGGTGTATGGGTGCCTAGCATCCTGCAACAGCGTGTATAGAAAAGAAGAAATTACAGCTTATACCACACTATAATTATGGATTTTTTTCTAATATGCAAAGTACCATACTCAGTACAAGTGATCCCATCTGGACCTTGCTATGGAAGAAAACGACTACTTCATTTGGAACTGAGGCTAGCACATAGATGCCAGTACTCATGAGCAAATAAATTGAAGTCCAAAGCAGAAACGTGTAGTCTGGCTGGTGCAGGACTGTCTCCCAAATAAAGAAAATCAGGGGGCAGCACTTAAATGGAAAAAAAGCTAAATAGAACTGGAAGTATTTTAAGAGTTTTTTTAGAAAGCTACAGGGAAGGCAGATTACAATTTTAGATTCAAGGTTTGGCTGGTTCTCCAGTGAAGACAGCAATTAGAGATAAGTGTGTATAGATGAGAGTCAGTGTATTTAGCTTATCAAAAAGAAGAGAGAGAATAGTTGGTGAATAGATTGTTTCTTCACGGAGGGGCAAAAACATTTATTAAAGATTCCTTTAATCCAGCAAAGACAGAATAGATGAAAACCTATTGCTGGAAGCTAAAGACAAATTTAGATTAGGAATTAAGCATATGTTTTTAGCAAATGATGGCAATTTGCCACCAGCAAACTTTGCTAAGGTCGTTGTTCGTGTCTTCAGACATGTCCTGGAGAGCAGGGTGTTCAACCACTTGCGTGGCGCCCAGTGGTGCCCTTGTCTTGCCCATTCCTCACCTAGGTTTACTTAGATAAAAGGAGGCATTTCCAGTGGTTGGAAGAGAAAGGAAAGGACAAGTTTCTTTGTTGTGAGCAGAACTGCGGCTTCCTTGAAGCTCTTTACAATCTTCAGCAGCGGTTTCTCCCACGGCAGCTCTCAGGCGGGCGCGTGGCCACGTGGGGGGCTCTGCCTGGGATGGACTCCACGGTGGAAGGGGCGTTGTGGCGCCATGGAGCAGGTGCCGACCGGTGTGACTTGACTCCGCACCAAGCTCCCAAGCTCCAGCCGCTCGCATTGCCTCGTGTCTGGGGCTTGCTTTGAATCATGGACTTGCTGATGTTGCTCAGGGAAGTCATCAGTGTTTTATTTAACCAAGGGCCATCACGTGATTCATTCTCAGTGTCACTGGTGTGCACTGTGGGGCCTTGGGAGGAATCACAAACAACCTTGCTCATAGGGAGGGCAGCCACACCTCACCGTGCATGGCCACGCTCATGATCCGCCTCTTCACTGTGGCAGAAAACCTTAAACCCTGGGAAAAAGAGCCTTGTTTATCCATGTTCATTCCCTAGGCTCTGCCGGGAATGTGTCTCCAAAATACAGTCCCAAAGACAGGAGGAGGAGGAGCAGGGAGCCCGGCTGGCCCCAGGGCACTGGGAGAAGGACCTGGGGCTGGCTCCAGCCTTACTCTGCTCCGGCCCGTTATTCTCTCCCACATTACAGGGAAGGTGGACAGGATTCATTAGTGGAAGGAGTTTCCAGACTGACTTGCGTGTGTTCTGGACCTGACCTGTTTCTTTTGGAATAATCGCGGATGCCAGAGTTTGATATGAGCAAACCTTTGAGTTGAGCAGAGAGCAGAATTGTTGGGGGTTTCTTCATTACAGTTCTGCAAAGATGGCTTGGGTTTGCTCTGCCCAGCTAGCACTTTTTACCTTACAAGATCTAAACTGCAGAAAATCAGTGTATTTGACTTTACTCTATGAAAAAAGGATAAAAAAAAAAAAAACCTTGTGCTGTGTCTGGATGTTGATTTAAGATTTTACCTGAATTAAGAAAAAGAGGGTAAAATGAGTCAGATATTCTTTAGACCCTTTCTTTGACAGCTAGACTCTATTTCCCATTTACCTTTCTGTAATGCACAACTGCCTTGGCTGCTGACTGTGTCTGCAGTGGATGTGAACTGATCTAAATTAGAGTTCCTGCGGTGCGTTATATTGTACCCCCTGAACAGCAGCATCTCTCACCAGGCATTGCGTTACCACAGGGGAAATGGTGAAAGGAAGGAGCCAAAGACACCGGGGAGAACGATTTTCCCTCAGCTGTGGTGCTGCAGCCATTCACTCCAACCTAAAGCCACCCGCTGAGTCATAAAATTTTGTTTATAATTTTTAAGTGTGTTTTTTAGCCTACTTAGAATGAAATAATCCCGATCCCTCCAGGAGATTGGTTAATATTTGATGCCGCCTTGCTCGGAGGTCAGGGTGCCACGGGTAGGTAACGATGAAGCGTATTTACCTGCAGCTGCCTGGAAGGAAAGCACCATACGGAGCGTGGAGCTCTGATTCAGGGTTAATTCTGCTGCTTTTGGGGCTACTCTGCAGCTGGTACCAAGCACCGTGTTTGCCTGGGCTAGCAGGAGTACTGGGTACTCACCGCCCAGTTGCAATGCAGTTGCTATATGGACCTTAAATAGGACCCATCTCCGTAGCATCATTTAAGGAATCCATAGGGTCAGGCAGCTCCTGCAAATAGCACTGCTGCTGCCAAAACAGGAGCTTCTCTGCCCCGTTCTCACGTACGGCACCGTGGACGGTCTCTGTGGTTATGGGTGGGGAATTCAGTCTCCAAGGTGCTAACGAGGTCCCGTGGTTCCTCCCAGGACGCGTAATCTTGACATTTGCCGAGTATGAAGTTTATAAAATTTACTGACTTCTTTTGCTCAGGGAACAGGGTTGAGATTCCCCATGCCATTTTTATTGGCAAAACGTTCGTTCTCATAAAGGCTAATCATCTCATTCCCTTCCTGACTCCACGGCGAAGTATATCTGCAGCTTCTTTAATCTTTTCAGGATGGGCAACACAGCCAGCAGCTAAATAATTACTGACAGCAGATAGGACCTGTCTCTCCCATTAGATATATTAATCACATTTCAGAATCATTTAGAAACTTCAACATTGGCAGAACAGGGTAGTTTGGTCTTTTTTTTTACCAGATTTATCCAGAACTGTGTGTTCTACACAGTTTTTCTACACATTTTTTTCACAAAGGAAAAGCTTTTTTCTTTCTCATGTATCATGGGAAGGGCTGGGTTGAAAGAGGCCTCATCTGGTCCTGGTTTCTGACGGAAGATGAGGAGTAGCTGCGTGGGGGTACTCACTGTGCCCCTTGGGGACCCTGGGGCAATAACAGTGGACAGTGCATTGGGACAAACTCCATACACCACAAGAGCCATGAACGCATCCCCAGGACCTGCCCGCATGTTGCCTCTTGCTCCCAGAGGGGCCAGGAATGCAGGACAAAATCCCTGCAAACACACGATTCCTCCGTGCCACGTTCCTGCAGCCGGTGTCACCAGCAGAGGACTGCCGAAAACCTCTGTATTTGCCTGCCATCTCAGGGGACATCAAACGTGGAATCGAGTCTCGGGGTGAAGCTACCGCTGGTTCTGCTGTCACTTGTCAGCCGCCTGCCCGCGCTCCCGTCACCTCTGTTACGCAGAGCACAGGCAAGAGCTGGCGACAGGGGACAGGGGGGATAAACCAAGCGGTGACAGAGACAGGAGGGCCCTGGAGCTGCAGAGCGCTGAGCAGCCGGCACGGGACTGAGGATACACAAGAAGTGCTGTTGAAAACGGCATGAGGAATTGCTCTATATTACGTCCAAAGAGAGGAATAACGAGTAATCTTGGGCAGTGGTAGCAGATCAGAGACGTGCTAAACCGCAGCAGATAAATACATTTATTTAATTTATTATTTAAAATAATTTTTTTTTTATTTATTTCATTAGTTAACATTACTTAACAGACAGTAACTGAACAACGCTGTTATTCAGTGTTTTAAATGTGGCAAGAATAACATTTGGCAGCAGAAGGGATCGTGCAGTCCAGCTTCCTGCAAAGCCGTGGCCATTGCCCCAAGAGAGGCCGGCCTTGATGTCCCAGCACTTGTGAGAAGTGGCGTGTTTTTAGAAATCTGTCTGCTGTTGATTTTGAAGACTTCAAGAAGTGGAAATTGTAACACACCCCTGAATGGGCTGCTCTCCTATCTCCATCCCTGGTGGTTTAAAAAAAAAGAGGATCTAATCTCACCCGAGTTACTCCTCTTCAGGGGTTCTTGCTCTGCCTTTCCCTTCTGGGTGATGAAGGCGGCTGCTTCTCAGAAACGTCCTCCCACCTGCATGCCGAGCACTAATCTGCCTTGAACGCTCTCTGAGATGTGTAACCACAGCATGGGGCTTCTCCCTGCAAGAGCTTTGTGTTCCCAATAACTTAGCATTTGGCCAAGCTGGAACTGGGGAGGACAATTTCCAGTCGGGGTTGTTTTTCAAAAATAAATGAATGTTTCAGACTTAACTCTTTTTGCAAGTCCAGCCCAAATGAGTCAGTTGTTTCCAAGAATAAGCCTAGGGAAGTACATCTTTCTGTTTGTTTGTTTTTTATTGGTGTTGTTTTTGTTATTTTTTTTTAATGGTTAAAAAAAAAGAATCTTTGACAGTCATTTGTAAAGGTGCATCTTTGTTGTGGAAACGAATCCCGTGATGTTTTGAAGTGCTTTGATACCATCTTGGCATAAAAAAATAAGAAATTAGTTGTTCTGCCTTCAAAGCTGGGCTTGGTGAGGATGTAGCAAGCAAGGCAGGGCTTGGAGCCTTCCTGAGAAAGCAAAGTTAAAGCAAAATGTTGAATAACTACCCAGTGCAAGGGCCCTGCCCACATATATTCTACAGATACTGAGCTGAACGGGCAGAATTTATTCAGCCCCTTGATGTTAGGCAGGTTTCCAGTGTTTGAGTCCCAGCTACTGTTCTTTTGCAGGCCCTTTCTGTCTTGCCAGGGTCCCTCCGCAGTTGCCATTGATCCCGCAGCACATTTTATTGGCAAACACAAAGTGTATCTGGGGCCTGTTCCTCATGCACTGAGCACCTCTCTGTCTAGCTGAGGTCAGCTGCAGCTGACAGCTCCAAATACCTTGCAAGAGCAAGCACTCAATGTATAAGGAAACATATATAAGGAAAGCGAAGCAATCAGCATTTTAGGCATGTCAGGATGTGGTCATGCTTGTTTGAATTCTCCCTCTCCAACAGGCTTTGTCTCAGAAAAACAGCTCTTGCACTTAATAAAGTCCATGCCGTCAACCCAATTGCAGCAGGTGTAATTATGGGCTATTTATGAGCAGAGTTTTGCATGAAAAAGTTATCTGTTATTTTAGTTACATGAGGAGTCGCATATCGGATTTTAGATGACTCAAATAAGATTTTCCTTCTTGTGCATGTAGAAACTCCTCATGTTCAGTAAGTGTCTCGCTGCTAAAATGTGCCCTGTCCTGCGGCTGCTCCACGAGCTGCTCTTGGATTGGGCATCCGAGCAGGGGCTGCAGCTCTGGGTCCAGACTCGGAGCTGCCTGGCAGCTGGTACGAGAGGATCCCAGCAGGGAGTGGGAAGGGAAAGGAACTGGTGGTCCCTTGGGAATCCGTGCAGACTCCTCTGAGCAGGATGCCAAGAGGGATGAGGATGGCACCCGGCGCGTCCCAGAGTCCGTGCGGCTGAGCACGCCGTGCGTTCCTGCGGATGGAACACAAGTGATGGGATATGGATAGAGGCCAGGACAACTGTCTATAGCGGGAGCATGCGGAGACATCCCTAAACCCTAAACCCCACGGTCTGCCCTTACGACAAATGCTCTGCGTCTGACAACATGGGAGCATTACGCTGCCATCCAGCCCTCCGTCTCTTTCCTTGGAAGTGCTAATGTTGTTGGAAATCGACCCTTGTGATCGGTGAAAAATGTACGGAGTTTCATTCCTTTTGGCACTGGAGAATCATTTGTATTGTCCCACCATGGCATCTCTATGCTAACAACCCTGCTTATGAGTAGAGAGCATTGTATTATTTATCATCGTTAAATGTGCTCTTCTCTATAGAAGTGCTGCTTTTAATGATAGATTTTTGGTGATGTGGATATAAAATACATCCGTTTGGTATCTTTTTAATTTTATGGATGACACATCTTAAAACCGGGGACATCAAATAAAACAGCTACAGCTGAGAGTGAATAAAAGTTGGCAGGTATGGGCAATTTAAAATAGCCCCATTTTCACCCTAAATATAGGCTAGCTTAATTGAAATCTAGTGGTAGCTGTGAGACAGCTGCCGTATCAAAGCCCCGCGACAGCCTGCGGAGGTTAAAAGAACAGAGCCAGCCTCTATCCGCGCTGCCACAAAGCGGCAGCGCAGAAACGCATGGGTGGAAAGGGACATTTCTCAACCACCGATTAGCAAAACCCGACAGTTTTATGTAGAGGGTGTTTGCCCTCCTATTAAGATAGGATTCTCTGCCTGAAACGCGGAGTGCAAGGCAAGCCCCGCGCTGCTGCTGCTGCTGCTGCTGCAGCTGCTGCGATGCAGCCGTCGCGGCGCTAGCACCATCGCTGCCCTTGAGTGCTAATGGCCACGTGCACCAAGGCCAGAGATTTCATTCCTGCGAGCAGCTGTCCCTGCTCTGCACAGGTGAAAAACGGGCATATTTCTCATTATCCTGCTGCTTTCAATATTCTCTAATTAACAAGCACTGCGTTTAATTTCCATGCTTTCTGCTTATTATTATTTTTACAACCTCGTACAACCTACACCTCAAGCTCTCAGACTTATTCTCCACGGTAGCTCTCGGCATCCTTTTTGCTATTTCTTAATTAATATTTGCCATGTTCTTACTAAGGTAAGTCCCTTCTCATTACACAAAATCAAAGCAGATAAGCTTAGTTCTCAGCTAGGGGAAGCTTAGTGAGATAAAGGACACCTTCACATCTGGATTTTTTGGTTTTGTGTGTGTTTTGGTTGTGACGAGTCCCCTCAAGCCCTGCTATCAGCCCTAACAAGTGAGCAGACGAATGGCAGGGTCGAAGCTTGCTGCAAGGACCCTGCGGGCACCACCGTGGTGACAAACTTAGTATCCTCACAGCCTTCCTTGGCCATCTCTGTTTCTGTGCGTCACGAGTGCCACCGTGCACCTGTCATACCCCAAAATCATAGTGTGGGAGGGAGAAACACTTCCATTGCATTAAGATACACCTGGGATTTTGTCTCTGTTACTGTCCCAGGTGTCTTCCCAGGTACCACCTCACACAAACGTGCCTCTCTCCTCTGGAAAACCTGGATGCGCTGAGGCTGCCCAGACATTCCTGGGAGCTTCCCCTCTTGCAGCAGAACACCTGGACATAGGAGTACGCAGGAACAGGCCAGAGCACAGAGCTCTGGAAGGAGCCATTAGTGCCCCTGGGTGAGGAGTACGAAGCAGCAGTTGCCTCTGAGCCCCCAGTGGTGCCGCCTTGCATCGCTCCAGCCAGCTGTGATATCCGTGCTAATGGTTATGAAAAATTCTCATTGATGTTAAGGGGAGCTTTGCCTGAGAAAACAGGCATCCCTACTGAGCGAACAAATATTTCTGCAGCGTTTCCAGCTGCATTTGAGCAATTCCAGGCTCGCTTTTCATGTACAAAAGCAACAGTTAAAATGATGACATCAAAAAATGAATTAAGATGCCAAACCTGCTATGCTCATGTGAACGGAGCATTTTATCAAATCCATTAATGGTGAAAAAGAGCCTCGTTCCCATGGGCAATGTGGTGTCTCTCAAGGAGCAAAGTGCACGTTTACTGGGCTGCACATTGGAAGGATTTTCAGCTCCTTCCTGAAATAGATAGTTTTGAACAGTTCATTTCACAAAACATTAGGAAGGAGAAATTAGGGGAAAACTCTATTTCTGGATCTGGGTTCTGGGGTGTGCCCAAGGAGCCAGTTCTTCTCATCGGTCCCTTTGCTCTGCAGACTTGACCCCCTTGGCGCTTACCCATGACTGCAACCTGTGACGATGTGACCGTGCAGGAGCGTTTCCTTCTGCGACCCCCTGCGCCTGAGGAGCTGCAAATAGGAAGGTTCTGGTGCCTAATTGCTCTGGCTTAATAACGAGTTCACATGCTGACGATGTCTGACTTGTGCATACTGTGTCTGCAACTAGTGTACGTCAGCTGCTGCAGCCCAGGAAGGAAAAGGAAACACCACACACAAGGTGTCCTGTGTTCCTGTAAATCCCGCATCTTCAGCTTCTTCTCTAACATTTTCCGTTTCTTTGATAAGGAAAGGCAGCTTTCCTTAGAGGCTGCAGAGTCTTCTCTATCGGATTGCATTTATTTTCAGATGTGCTTGGTACGGGGAGGAAACCGTAACAGGGTCCTGCTCAGAAAGCCACGGGCTGCCACGCAGCGGGAACGCTCTGGGCCAGCAGGCACGGGCAGGACTAAAACCAGAAAGTCTGTCCCCAATTTTAGTCTCAGATCTGAATCTGTGTTAGAATCTGTTCAGGTCGCAAACATCAGCCTAGATAATGCAGTGGATGTAGAGCTATCACAAGCTTTTTTTTTTCTCCCCCTCTTCTTTATCTCCAGTGAGAAAAAAACGGGGGTAAGAGAGGGAAAGGCACAGTGTGGAGAGAGCAGAACACACCAGCCGCAAATAATCCAGTATTTCATAATGTAATTTCACACTGCCCGGGCTGCAGGAGTATCACCAGCCGCGGGGAGGATCATCTTGGAATGGGGGCTCCGCAGCGGGAACATCGGGGCGTAGAGGGGCCTGGCCACCCCCTCGGGCACACGGCATCTTGCTGCCCTCCCCGCTGCAGGGACTGAGGAGCTAAACCCCTCCGAATGCCCCAGGGAGCTCTGCAGCGTCGGTTCTATTTGTACAGTATGGGAAAGAAGAGCTCAGATTAATCCCTGGCCTTTCAGAAAAGTTTGTCTGTTCCTTAAAAAAAGAAATGAGAAAGAAAAAAAAAAAAAGGGTATTTTATTTTAAAGCCAGAGCCTCTTTCATGGTGCCGTGATCTCAGGAGCTCTTTGGCTGGCCTGTGACCTTTCAACCTTGCACTACATGTTTCTTTTCTAAATTAGCCCGTGTTGAGACATCAAGGGGGGGAATATCAAGGTTATTATAAAAGGCATCATTCTCTCCCCAAAATGTCAGCGTGCGTGAGTCACTGCACCTAACTGCTTGGCTTTGTGAGGCAGCAATGAAGGTTGGAAAGTGAGATCCAGGGTCCCCCCCAGCCACCGACTCGTATTTATAATGCTGTAAAAAGCCGTGTTCCTGGCATGGGCCACAATAGATGCAAAGGGACCCAGCTTTGCCCCTGCAGCCACAGAATAAAAGTCCTGCCTGAGGCACAATTATGGACGCGATATAAAATTACATGGATGTTATTGTTGAGGCTGTGCTCAAAGTAACACTGTTTAAAAAAAAAAGTGTAATACAGAATTAAGTGTGCTGGTGAGCTCTGCCGTTTCGGACACGCGGGCTCCATGCTCCTCCTTGCATTCGTGCTCTCTGGTTTCTAGCAGGTTGAAGAAATGCAATCAGATTAAGAGCTCTATTTTTAATCCTAAGAACATGGGTGTGTGTCGTCTGGCATCTTGGAAAATCCAGCGCGGGATGTTTATGTGTTCCTGACAAAAGAAACAATATGCAGAGAGATACGGAGATTGCAAGCAGATGTTGGATTAGGAGGGTGCCAAATCCTCACTCGGGATAAATCAGCGTGTCTTCACTGACATCAGGCTGCCTTCCGAGGTCTTGGCCTCTGCGCGCCCTAAAATCCATGGAGCCACAATCCATGTAGGCTCTTTGTGTTGCTAAACGCGCAGATCCCAAAAGGAAGAACGTGCTGCAAACCCCTTGCAGATGGAGCTCTGCTGGGTGCAGAGTACCCAAGCAGTGGGGACACGGGAAGCCACCTGGGCCCCCTGCTAGTCATCTTGTTAACGACCCGGAGGAGCCAGCGCATTTGGGGGCCAGTTTTGAGCCATTTCTCATACTAAGCCCTGCTTATAAAACAAATT
The DNA here is from genome assembly GCA_034781795.1 of Crypturellus tataupa. Taxonomy (NCBI): domain Eukaryota; kingdom Metazoa; phylum Chordata; class Aves; order Tinamiformes; family Tinamidae; genus Crypturellus; species Crypturellus tataupa. The sequence continues at coordinate 480,035 of JAWLRI010000207.1, forward strand.
CAGTACCGTATTCAGTAATCTTTATTCCCTGTTATGTAATTCAGGGGAGCCATGGAAAGCTTTATTGAAAGCCATGTCCAAAAAGGTTGATATATCATTTCCTGGGGCAGGCCCAATTAGCAGCAGGTCCTCTAATGAGTTTTGGCATTCATTTATCGTTTGGCTTTTGAGACTCTTTTCTCCCGCAGAGACTCGCGCAGAGGACAAGTGCGGTCATGCCGGGCACAGCCGCGTGCGGGAGGACTCACGGCACCACATTCCTGCAGGTTGCCGCTCTAAAACGGGGCTGTTCATCCCCAAACAGAGCGTGGCCGCTCCTTCCCTGCCCCAGCTCTTCCTGCGCGTGGCTGGGCCATCCTTCACTTGCTTTCCCTTCCTTCTAATTGAACGTGTGCAGAAACTAGATCTGATCCTCGAACACATGTGGAAGAAACCCTGTTTCCTCCTTGGGAATCCCAAAGCCGCGGTGCCTTGCCCTGGGCTGGGAGCCTGGGTTGGGAGGCTGCTCCCGTCTCCCGTGGTGCCTCCTCCTGTGCAAACTGGCTCCTCTTCGGTGGGTCGGGAGAGACTTGCAGGCGGCTGCGGAAGCTGGGGAGCTGGTGAAGGGCGTTGTGCAGGCACTTGGTGCAAGGTTGGAAACACGGGGCCATGAGGTCCACACGGTGTCTAGGAGAGCCATGATTCGGGAGGTAGGAATGTGAGCCAGGGGAGGTGCAGGTTGAGTATTAGGAAAAAATTCTGCACAGCAAGAGTGGCAAAGCACCACAACAGGCCTGGGGAAGCGGTGGAGTCACCATCCCTGGCAGCGCTCAAGGAACATCCAAGGAACATCAGGGAGGTTGTACAGGCAGGAGGTGATGGGCTGCGTCAGGGCTCCATGATCTCCAAGACCCTTTCCGACCATAACGATCCGGTGACTCTGTAGCATGGACACAGCTGGCTCATGCTTGGAAAACTTCTTGCCACTGTGTGGTGTCCTCAGAGCTGTTGTGACTCCTGTTACAGGATTTTTTTCTTTTTCTTTTTTTTTTTTTTTTCCCCACTTTTGCAGCCAGCTCCACTTGATCTTTTAGCCCATATCTAACAGGTGACTGAATCAGGAAATTTTCTGCAGAGATCATGGAGTCATGATGGTTGGAAAAGACCTTCAGGGCCACCGGGTCCAGCCACACACCTGTTCCCTCCGCACCACTGAACCCCGACTCCCAACGAGGAATTCCTTCCTAATTCCCAGCCCCGATTCCCAATGAGGAATCCCTTCATAATTCCCTGACCCGATTCCTAACAAGGAATTCCTTGCTAATTCCCAACCCTGATCCCTAACGAGGAATCCCTTCCTAACTCCCAACCCCCATACCTTACAAGGAATTTCTTCCTACCTCCCAACCCTGACCCCTAATGAGGAATTCCTTGCTAATTCCCAGCCCTGATTCCTAACGCGGAATTCCTTCCTAATTCCCAGCCCCGATCCCTAATGAGGAATTCCTTCCTACCTCCCATCCTCGACTTCCAATGAGAAATTCCTTCCTAACTCTCAATCCCTAACGCGGAATTCCTTCCCACTTCCCAGCCCCGATCCCTAATGAGGAATTCCTCGCTAACTCCCGATCCCTAATGAGGAATTCCTCGCTAACTCCCGATCCCTAACGCGGAATTCCTTCCTAATTCCCAACCCCGACTCCCAACGTGGAATCCCTTCCTAATTCCCATCCCGCACAGGGACCCCCCGCC
>JAWLRI010000207.1:485664-575982 GCA_034781795.1 Crypturellus tataupa
ACAACTGGCCGTTTTCAACCCCGGCCCCCCCCCCCCCCCCCCCCCGTTTTGGGCTGTATAACTCTGCTTTTAAAGGAAACTGTATCAAGGGTGCTCATCATCACCCTGGGAAAGGTCCTTCCTGCTGGAGCTCAAGGGGAGCGTCTCGTTACTCCAAGTAGTGGTTGTGTTTGGTTTGTAATTACAAAGTGCAGATGAGGCTTCTCAAGGGCAGTCGGTATATGGTGAACTTCCAATGCCAGATCAGCCAGGTGACGCTGACAAATTTACGGGCAAATTGGAGCAGCCCTTGTAGCCTTCTTGGCTTAGAGTGCCGGTTTTGATGAAGCAAAACCCCAAGTGGTGCCTCTTCTCCATGCAGCAAGTGTATTGGTGCAAATGCTAGAGTAGGCTTTGCTTGACTGCATCTTTCCGTATTGGCTTTTGTTTAAAATCCATATTCATCCTGATTTGCATGTTTTACACATTGCGATTGTTTTGTTGATTCCTCGGCGCAAAGCGTGCGCACACAGTAATTAGGAAAATTACCTTTATGGAGAAAAATGGGCTCCCTCTAGTGGTTAATGACAGGCCCTGCTTGCAGGCTCCCGCGAGCATCTGTCTCCGAACCGAGCACTTCCCCGATCCACGTCTATACTTAGAGTTTTCTTTGCTTTTTTTTGCTTTGTGGTGATTCTCCGTTTGGAGAATGTGCCTCGCTGTCACTGTGGTGGGGATGACTAAGCGCTCACCACATAATTACCCTTATCAGCTGCGTCTGACAAAACTATTTCAACAGCTTTTTTTGCCGGCGAAGCAGAACGCGATGGAGCCTGCACTTTTCTGTGCCCAAGAACTCGCGTTCGCAGCTTGCTGGAGCCCCCCTGCCCTTTGGAGCTCGCCCCGGCTCCCCTTCCTGCTGCTGCGGCTTCCAGAGGGAGCTGAAAATACTGGGAATAGATTTTGCAGTGTGCAAATCTGCGGGCTTTCCTTGTGAACCAGCGTGGATTCCCCCAGCTCTGCTTGAGCCCCTGTTCTCCTAGGTGTTCCTAGGTATTCCTTCCTCCGTGTCTGTGGTGCTGTGGGGGTTGCCTAGCAGGGAACAGGGTCGGGAAAGCGTTGCGTTTGGTCCAAGTTCGCAAGAAATGGAGTTCAAAGCTCTGGATCTTTCAGATTCTGGAAAGTCAGCATTTTCTTTTCTATTCTATGGAGAGGACAGAGTGGTCTCTCCCTGATGTCCATGTGCTCTGACACCTCCTGCCGTGGCTGTGCTGTCCCAGGCAGGTGAAATGCATCTTTGAGCAGCCCTGGATTCCCAGGGAATCGGGTTACCTCCGCTGCCAGATTCACTCGGAGCTTCAGACTGCAGGTGCCCACAGCGCTTGTCTGCACACGATGGGGCTGCGAGCTGGGTCAGCGGCTTCTGCCCAGTAACGGGCTCCTGTTCTAGCTGGAATTCCTGACACTTGGAAAACTGCTTTTTTCCTTAAGATTTGGGTATGCAGTCTGTGCTGTGCGGCAGTTGCTCATAATGCTCCAGCTCTGTGTTTTAGAAAATACTTTAATCACAATTGTGTTGACTGTGCAGAGCTTATAAAGCTAATTTATTTTTTGTGCTTTTTCATATACAATGCAGCATGGATCAGAAGTGCAGAATTACCCAGCTGTTGTGAACTTCTCTGCTAGCAACATGAGTTAAAACCATTTTTTTTTCAATTTGCCATGCATTCTTCTGAAGTACTAAAGAGGAAGCAAACAAAAATAAAAGTATTTACTACAGTTTCAAGGAGCAACAAGATAGCACTTATGTGCATGCTCAATCTTTTATATGACTAAAATGCAAATAGTGTATGACAAATAGTTTTGGCTCGCAAAAAAAAAAAAAAAAAGATGTTTTATAGAATTGCAAAAACAACAGTGTGTAACTTTGCTGGAGTGGTTCTTGGATCCCTAGTTTTGGTGACAGGTGACAGGACACCTGGGTGACAGGACATGGATGAGCCCTCCGCCCCTGTCCTTGATCGGGTCTGTGGGAGGCATAAGCCGTGCTGGGCTCTGGAGATGCCAGTGCAGTTTTGTACCCTGTGGCACTCGGGTCTGACGCGACCTTGGGCAAGTTGCTTCATCTGCCTGTATATCCTGGCTCTAAATTGTAACATTTTTGTTTTGTGATTTGTCTCTACATTACAACAGCTTGGAGTGCCGTATCTCACTATCCCACGGTATTTCACTATACAGTGCTGGGCATGGTGGGACCATAAATCTTCATCAGTCCCGTGATACGTGAATAATAAACAGTAAGAGCAGGATTTAGGGCCACGCTGTGCCCCTGTTGCTTGTGATGGGTAAGGGCAGGGCATTTTGCTGCTTAAAATGCCATGCTGGTCAACCCAGCCAAGATGCATGGGCCTTGCTGAGCAGGTTTTATGAGCCTGTTGGCTTGATTTTGGTTTCTTGTTTGTTTTGTTTCATCGTTACTCATTGACTGCAGGTATCTAAATAATTTACTTCGCACATCGGGAATACTAAATTCCTTTAATCTGTGCCCCTTTTGCTTCACTCGTTCCTTAGTGTTTTCTTCAGTGGATAACGAACTGTGTTCCTTGGAAAGGAGTTGATAGGAAGGAGTTGGTCTGCTGGGTGAGTACTGTGTGACCAGGGAAAAAGAAAACTGGGATCTCCAGTTCTGTTGGAGATGGAAACCAAAATTGCAGAGACAAACTGATGTTTAACTTTGGGTTAGAGGCAAGGTTGGCCAGCACAGCTCTTACCTTTGCAGCCTAGAATAGAGGTTAATATTATTTCCCTTGGTTCCACGCTTGGAGTTGCACTACGTCTGTTGTTTTTATTTTTAGGTGGTTAGGAAACCAGTGACTACTGTGTAGCCAGCTATTTTTATCATGATTGTAAGATAGTGTCTAATAAAATCCTGGGTAGTAGAATCCTAGTTGTTGCAGGCAACCTTTACGTTTGCAACCGTGGTGATATTTACGGTGTTAACCACTTCTTGCAAAGCGTGATAGTGTGTTTAAACCTCCTGGGTCCAGGCAGAGCTGGGGGATAAATAATTTGGCCAAGGTGCTGAGTCTCCAGGGCCATGCATGTCCCGGGAGCTGAGATAGCAGGGTGTGTATTCCAGGGCATTCCAAGGAAGGCTGAGATGCCGAAGCAGACCGTGAAGCCTGCAAGCACTGTTGCTCTCGGTAGAAGCCTAATTTCTCTAACTAGAGCAAAGCGAAGGGAACAGAGGCGATTTCAGCAGGAAGCGGTGCTGCAGCTGAGGTCCCGTGCCTGGGTCGAGACATCTCCCACCCCGCAGAGGGAGCTGGTCTGCGTGGCGGCCCCCACAGTAGCCCTCTGTGCACAACAGGACCCGCGTTTGTTGCACGAGAAAATGGCACTTGCCAAACCTGTAGATGACCGGCGTGTTGCCGTCAGCTTTGGCAGCTGCGTGGCTGCTGGTAACGCTAATGAAGGCGGTCTGCTTTTAATTTCAGCTCTTCCCCGAAGAAAGGAAGAGCTGGCAGCTGGGAGGCTCCGCAGCGTCCGTATGTGAAACTTCTTCCTTGTTTTCCATGGCTCGCCCCAGCTGAGGAGAAACTTAATTAAAAATATTCCTCAAGTAGCCAGATATGCAGGAATGTACTTATGCAACAACTACCTGTACCAGTCCTGCATTAAATCGCCCTTTTTTTTTGTCTCTGTTTGATGAGTAATCTTAATTAACCCAACAAAAATACTGCTTAGCTTGCACTTACCTTGGCATGTCTGCCGGCTTCTGCGTGATGGAGGTGCCGAGGATGGGAAGGTGCCCGCGGGGAGGCTCCCCGAAGACTCGCTCGGGCCTCTGCCTCCGCAGGGGACACGGAAGAGCAGAGGGGGGCAGCGCTGCTTGTCCAGCGTCTTGAGTTGAGGCGGGTGATAGTTGTTGTTTGTGTGTTTCTAACAATATAAAGAGGAAAAATTGTTTTTCTGGAGCTGCTAGGTGCTGGGGCTGCATCTGCCTGGGCAGAGCCCACGGAGTGACCACGGGCTGGTTGCATCTTTCTTGGTGACCACCTAATGGATGGAGTAACGTCATTTTGGGAGTAGATGGGGAAGGTCAGAGAAGGTTTTTGTTGTCTTATTTTTTAGATGTTTAAAGGCTTGTGCAGTTAACAGATGTGTAGTTACCACGAGTATAGACCCAAACGATAGTGATGGATACAGGTGGCCGTCATCCCGCTCAGTGATTGTAGAATCATTATGGCTGGAAAAGACCTTCAAGATCGAGTCCAACCACGCGCCCCTCAGCACCATGCCTGTAAAACTGTGTCCCTAAGCGCCTCATCTGCACGTTCCTTGAATGCTGCCAGGGACACTGACTCTGCTTCTACCCACAGTGATTCCTTTTCCTCCCCTCGTGGCGTTGTGTGCGGGTTGGTTTGCTTGTTTGGGCTCTTTTGTCTCTCTGCAGATATGAGCCGTATGCAATATTTACTTTTTGACTGTGTTTTCCCCATCGGATTAATTTGTTTGGGGATACTATTTATTTCTTGTTTGTTTGAAGCCTGCTTTGTCAGGCTGCTGGGTAAAGCTTTCCTTTTTTGACAGCCTTTTACTGATGCTTTAAAGCTCCTCTTTGATGTGAGCTCAGAAACACAGATCTCATTCTCTTTATCGTTTTCCCCTGTCAGTTTAAAACCGGTTATGAGCACCACAACCTATTAAAAACAATCTAAGCTAGCCTCTCAAGTGACAGATATTCAGGGCCTATCTCTTATTCTCAGGACTCTATAGGGGAGGCTTTGGTTTTAAGGAAATAAAGGATGCTGCTTGATAAGGAAACGTGGTTGGAACAGCTCAGAAAGTTCTTTTTCAGTGAACTCTTCTGGAAAACAGCAGAGCAGCGGGATGTTGATGGCAAATTTAGTGTGCTCGGGCTGGCTAGCCGGGTGTTTGTGCCTGTTCTGGGCTTCTGTTTCCTATGTGAGCACAGATGATCCCTTAGTGATGATTTGATATCAATAATTTGGCAGGGCCCGGGGAACTCTGCTGAGTGGCTCCGCATGTCCCCAGGCACCACTCACTGTGAGACACCGCACAGACCCCACCAAGGGCAATGTCCAAGGGAGCAGGAGAGATCCAGGGTATGTGCCAGTGTCCTGGGACGTGTTTGAGGGGGAATTGCATAGGAAATCCCCTGAGCTCTTAGTCTGCTTCCTTATGTCTTTCCATGTCCCTCGCAGTGACAGCACCAGTCCCCAGTGGCCCCTCTGGGCGCCTCAGAGAGGACAGGGTGTGTGTTGCTAGATGACACTTTATCGCTGTGCTAAATTGCCCAGTTTAGTAAATAATCTGTGATATCCTGGGATGCCGCCAAGCCCTTTCTGCACCTCCTTGAGGAGCGCTTCAGCCTGCAGATGGGGGACCTGGAGGGTCTCCAGTGCCACCGTGTGCTTGTCCTTGGGCTCTGTGTTTTGCTCCAGCCTGGAGATGGTTGTCCTGTTGTCTGCTGTGGTGTAGGGAGATGTTCTCCTGGGTCACGGAGAAGAAAAAACACCTCACCAGATAGGCATTTTTAAAATTACTTCGTTTTTTACAACATGGTTATCTTTTAAGCTTTAAAAAGGGGGGAAAAAAAGCCTTTTTTTTCTGGAGTGCAGTTACCTATAAATGTACCTTTTTGAACCAGTGTCGTGCAGTTTTCTAGCATTGCTGGATTCTCCCCATGCACGGGGGAGCCCTCAGAGCTTCCCTGTCTGTGTCGGAGGGCATTGGGCGCTCCGCACGCCTGCGCCAGCCTTGTCAGCTCCATCACCTGCAGCCTCCAGGATCCAGCCCTGCAATGAGGCGTTTGCAGCTTCAGCCTCAGAAGATCTGCCAAGCTCTTTCCCTGCTGCTCCTTTGGTCTGATTTAACCGTTTTCTTATGGGCAATTTCCTCGTCCTGCACAGCTGTGTGACAGGCCTTCACGGACATCTGCGGGAGCCGGAGTGTTTGTTTACTGTAATGGAAATGTTGGAGTTACCACATCCCTGAGGACCCTTCTGCTGAGAGGGAGGATGCTCTGAACAGCCGCTTCCCCACCTCGGGTTCGTGCCTCCTCCTGATGACACATGGTGTTTTCTGGGCTTCTGCCCTTGGTGCCTTCTTGCTCTGGTTCCCTTGGCCAGAGTCCACAGAGCGCTTGGGCACCCCGACTCTGCACATGGTACGGAACGCCTGACCAGGAGCGCCGCATCTCGGGGTCCCCATGGCTTCTGTTCCCCTCCACGTTCTCCTTCTCGGCTGTGAGTGGATGCTTACAGCTGCCGTGGGCTCTCTGTGTGGATTTTGCTGCGGCTGTGTGTTTAATCTCAGTCTGCTTCACTGGCGTGCCTGAGGTAGAACCAAGTGCTTTGAGGATCCAGCTGGGCTGACAGATCGGCTGAACGCTGGTGGGAGCCCTGCTGCCAACCTGGCCCTGGGCCAGAGCAGCCATTTGATGGCCATCCCACTCCAGATGGGAGAGTGAGGTGTCCGTGCCTGCCTTGGTCCCCGTCTCCCTCAGCCGAGCATCGGGACAGTCGGCGTTTCATCCCGAATCCGAACAGGAAAGCCTGCCCAGCCCAGGAGTTAATGGTACCTGTTAAAATGTGCTGCTGAGATGCAGCCTGGCCACAGGCACTGACCTCTGTTGGAGCTCTCAAGGCTCTGTGATTACCTGAACAACAGCGTCTGCAGGGAAAGCAGAAGTCTGGGCACATTGGAGCAGTTTCCCATATGCCGGATCCCTGCGTGCAGGGGCTGCCCGTCTGCACCCTCTGCAGTCAGGGTTCTCTGTGCCGTGTTTGCTGGTGACCCCAAAAGGCTGCCCAGGTGCCCCTTGGGTGATGCGGGTTTGGAGCGGGGTTTTCCAGAGTGCCTTTGGCTGGAAGTGCATCTCCCGTCACCCTGTCCCAGGGTGAATCGGTGAAGAGGCTGCCCCATCCAGAGTGTCGCATCCCTGTTTGCTGCCCCATCCAGAGTGTCACATCCCAGTTTGTCGGCCCGTGCTGGGCAGTAGCAGTGCAATTGGCACCTCTTGCTTCTGGAGAAGTGCTTTGTAGTCCCCTGTAGCCCCAAGGGAAATGGTGATAGTCTCTTCAGGGAAACCTTTGCCTCATGCTGACTGTGAGACCCTTCTACAATTTGCTTTTCTTTTATAGAGGCAATAGGCTGTGGGCTGTGCTGTTATTTTGCCCCATTGCCTGCTGTCACAATTTCCTCTTTCACGTTTTGCTACCAAAGCACCAGTTTCTTGGAATTACACCCTTTTAATGCTTTCCATTGCTAATTTAGCTTTAAGCGATCCCTGGGCAGCCACAACTCCGAGTGCCTGTAGGTGGCTGGGCAATTTCTCCTCCAGGAGATGCTTTGTTTCAGTACTTCCACCAAGCATTTTAAGTGGAATCATCTGTTTTATGTCCACATTGCAAAGCAGTGCTCCAGGTCTGTTTGTCTGCGGGTTTTGTTGGCTGCCATTTGCAGTTCCGGGTTGGGGGCCCGGCGCTCGCAGCCCTTGTCCCTGCAGCGAGGGGCTGCTCCCCAGGCCTTCCCATGCCCTGGAAGGCCAGGTTGGTCCATGTCCCCAGAGATGGAGCCACCCTTCGGAGTCTGTCATTGCCTGCCTGCTCGTGGGAGCTGCTTGCCCAGCTCTGGGCTGCTTACTGAAAGGCCAAGAAACTCCACGGGGAGATACCTTCAAAATTAAACCTTTAGGAAATGCTTGCCAGCCCGAGCTGACCACTTTATCTGGAGACGTTCGTGCAGCGTTTTGCAGACTTGAGACCTCCGTTTCCCAGAGCTCATAAAATAACCTGCTGCCTTCCCCATTGGCAAGGAATGGATGGGCTTCCCTCCTCCCTCCCGGGTGCTGCAATGGACAACAGGGATGCGCTGCCGGAGCGACTGGCCCGGCCAGCTGCTCTGCGTGCTGGGGCCTGCAAGGGCACCTAGGGAAGGAAGGGATCCCATCTGCTACTGGAGCCACTGTCGTGACTTAAATGTTATTTTTTTTCAGTCTATTATAACCACTGCTTTTCTGTCACCTTGGAAATGCAGCACATTGAGACATATGAAAGCTAAGCGCACACACACACACACACACACACACACACACACACATATATATATATAGTTACATGCATACGTAAAATCTTCATTAGGTTTTCCATCTGCAGAGCATATCCCCATAGAGACTTCAGAACAGCCCTTCAAATAAAGTAACAGCAAAGTATTCGCTGCCTGGTTTTGTGGTTGGGGAAATTGAGTTGCTGCAAAGTGAAGTGATTTGCTCAAGGTTGCTTTGAAAGCTGAGTATTTAGAATTACATTTCTTCTTTTTTTTCTTGATTTTATTTTTTTAATCAGTATGGTTTCAGTCCATAGTGTGTTCTTGAGTTTTATAGGTGTCTACAGATGAGAACGGTTGCTGCTAAGAGCCGAGTGGTTAATCTGGCTAAGACTATAAAGTCAGAATCTACCTGCTGAATAGACACAGATGCTTGTTACTCCTCTCTGCTCCCAGACCAGTGCAGGTTTGGGCTCCCTTGAGCTGCATCTTCAGGATGGCTGCATAGCTTGTGCCTGGCAGTGGTGTTTTATCCCAGTGGGCTGAATCCAGCCCTTCCCAGCGTGGGGATTAGAAGCAAGTCGCATGGTCAGGTGTGAGTAAAGAGCCTAGACAAGTGAAAATTGCTGCTGAATAACTGACCTCACAGTTGCGCTGATTCTGGTGAACGGTACGTGGGAATCGGGGTCGCCTAATCCTCACTTGTTACCTTTCAGTTGCAAGCAGAGAGATAATGCACCGTGTTTTCCTGCAGCGTGAGAAAACCAGATCTTGTATCACCAAAAATGCTCTATTTGTCATGTATCTTAATGGCATATCCCTGCCAGCGTAGCCTGATCGCTGCGTTGGTGCCAGCTGCTGAACCAGTGTTTTCTGAAACACCCTCAGAAATACCCTGTGTGCTTCTATCCAGGCATTTGTCCACCGTAATTTATAATGGGGCTCCATGACTCTGCCTTAGAGGGAAAACACCTGCCTTTACCCGTGGACCCGTCTCACGGTGACAGCAGTATTAAATACAGGAGGCAAAAATTCCTTCTAAGGAATGTGGAGCCTTGCGAGGCCTGTGCTCGTGGGCTCCTTGCGCTGGTCCTGTTGGACAGCAGAGCCGGTCCATCCAGGGCATGGTCAGGCTCCCTGTTTGGGGATGGTGTGCCAGGTTTGCCCCTTGTGTCCAGCTGCTCCAGTTTGGAGATTTTCCAGAGGTTCTTAGTCTGGATGTGAATGTCCTGTACCAACAAGAAGAGAGGGAAGGGTCGGTGAACCCGCGTTTCTCCTGCAGTGACGGAGGCGAGTGGCAGCAATCCAGTATCTTGGCGATGACACTCGGAGGAGGATGTTATTTTTACCTTCTTGAATGTGCAGAATCGCTTTGCTTTTTGGAGGGGGTTGCTGAGCAATTGCGAGCAAGCAGCTCAGATCCCCACGGTTCCTTTGTGAACCCGTCCTGCTCTGGCTTTGGGCAATTTGGGGGTTATTACTCTTGAGATTTGTCACTGTTAGTGCCTTTCATGGCCAATGCAAGTACATTAGCCCTCACTAGGGTGGCTTTTATCTTAGGCTTGAACATATCCTGAATCAGAGTAAAAGCGTGGTTAAAATTCTGCGCTTCAACAAGACTACTCAAGAAAAAGTGGCTTTAGGTTGCTTATCTTCTATTTGTTTTTGAAAAGTAGGAAATCAACCAGAGTTGCGCTGAACTGAAAACAAAACCAGGAGAGATGGTTGTGCTGCGGAAACGCTTCTGTTGCACTGTGTGCTCCAGCAGTTCCCTGCTGCAGGAAGCCCATCTTGTTATTTGTAAAAGCTTAAAAGAAGAGTTTGGTAAATGCAAGCAATTCCCCATTGCACCTCCCTAGTATCAACCTCCTACCTTGGGGAGTGGTTTTGGTACCCAACCTGCAAGGATGCTGAAGAAGATCCCTTGAATGGTTAGTTTTGGGTTTACCATGTTCCTTGGGGAGCTGCAGAAGGTGTCAAGTGTGGGCTGAGCTGCCCTTTGGGGTCTGCTCTGAACTTACAGATTTAGTCACCGACTCCCGCAGCCTCCTCGTGCTCTTGGCCCTTCGTACTTGTGCCTCGTGTTTTATAGGGAGGGAGTTTGCAGCAGTTCTTAGATCGGGTGTTAGATCTTTACGGTGCCTTCATGCACCCTAAGGCGCCCCCTAATGAAACCCATGTCTGCAGCACCTGGCTGCACATGGACTTGCTTTTAAAATCCCTTCCACAAAGCACTCAGCTTCAAACCACTGTACACGGACCCAGACGTGGGGAGGTAAGTCTAGACATAAGCCCTGCAGAATAGGGGCAGCTCAAAATGTGCTTCTCTGCCGCACGCACCTTTATGGCTCTTCTGCATCGTTCAGATAAAACAAGAGCTCTGCAGGGCACGGGCAGCGTCTTCTCTGTTTCTACAGTAGAAAGTACCCCATTTAGTCTATAAATAATAACTGTTTATATAGTGTTCACCTCTAACTTTTCTGTTCTCTGTGAGAATACAAGTATTGCTGTCTTTGCAGTATTCCCCACTTTAAGTACGGGGAGAAATATCATTATTTAAAGAGTAAGGTAAATTGCAGTTTAAGGGTATAATAAATTTAGTGTGGCTGACCGCTGTAGTAGGTTTTTTTCTGCTTGATAATGAGGCCAGACTAGACTTAAGACTAGGGACTGATAGTTAATAGGAACCTATTGCAGCAACCCTGTGGTTAGGACATATAATTTGCATAGATCTCTCTGGCCACTTTCCAGGTCGGAGTTTTAGGAGGCACCACGACTACTGTGTCTCATTTATTTTTCCTGGCATCCTTCGTTAGAGCATAAGGAGATGCTCTGCAGCAAGCGCTGCTCACGGTGGCCAGTCCCAGAGCGAGTGGCCGTGCTCTTGTTGTCACCCAGAGGGAAGTCACCGAGGTGGAGATGAAAGTACCGAAGGGGCATGGGAACTTGCCCTGCTGCTCAGCAACCTCCTGGGCACTGATCGTATGGCACCACGCAGGCTGCAAGCCGTCATGTTGAGCGTCCCGGTCGTGTCGGGCACGAGCTGCTCAAGGCACTTGTGGCCTTCACCAGAGGCCTTGGGAGCGGAGGAGGATGAGGAGTAAGTGATACTTGTGCCCTTTCTTCCTATGGAGGTTGGGCTTTGGAAGTTCTCAGTGTTTTTTTTGCAACTGAATGTTGCTGCACGTTGCGTAGGGAATGATGGAAATGCTTTGTGAGTCCTGCCTTGTGCGGGTGCCTCGGAGAAAGGTGAAATGAGCGTCTGCATGCAGAGCCTAGCGAAGAGAGAGAAACTGGGGCTGCTGTGTCAGGAAGGGCCTTGTGGGGCAGCCTCATGGGTTAGCCCCATGAAACAGGGTGGAATACCTGGAGATGGTGCCGAGGCCGCGTCGCGGTATTGATACGGACTAGCCGGTGTTGGAGCCGCCCCGCTTCCCAGTACGGCTCTCCCTCCCTCAGTTGTGTGGGGAGACAAGCTTCTCGAAACAGAAGCTTCAGACTGTCAGGGTAAATATTTATGCAGGGGATGGGGCCGTATCTTAATGCTGCGCTTCTCAGCAGTGCTTTCACTCTGACTGACTCCTACCGTGGGAATGAGGAGGAACGTGGAAATCTTTTCCATTAGCTTCCTGCGTACGGCGTGTGTAATGTGGCTAGCACCGCAATTTAAATGCACATGTAGGTTTGGTCTCCCAGGAACACTAGCTTTTGAAGTCCCAAAATTGCTGCTTCGCTACCCGCACGGAGCAAGCTAACCCCCTTGGCTCTGAGAAGGCTCCTTGTGCTGCTTGTCCGGAGGCTCTGAGTGGCAGCGCGTAGGGAGGGTCCTGGTGCCTCCTCCCCTGAGCGCTCCCTGCGGGTCTCCTGTCCCCTGCACGGCTCTGCCACCCCTGCGTGCATGGGGACAGGCCCCACTGCTCGGGCTGGCCTGTCCTTTGTGCTTGGAAACACCAGGTTGGAAACACCAAGTGGCGACCTGCTGAATTCAGTGCTTCATGAACTGACACTGAAGCATCATGTGGATTTTATCGTGTTAGAGCTGCAGAACACGAGGATGGGTTTTGAGAGGAAGAGCACTGTGCGAGTGCAGGGGCCCATCATGTGTGGGGCGATGCTGCAGCCCAGGACTTGCCGGCTGAGCCGCGGGCACAGGGACACTGCAAGCCCTGCCCCGGGCTCACGTACCCGAGGGCACTGAATCCCCACGCGCCGCGTTGCAGTACAAGTGTCTGGTTGGATCCCTTTGAGAAGTTCAGTAACTTTGTACTCCAAGTGCAAAGTTTATGGGGAAAGCCAGGAACGGTGCTAGATATGGAGCAGAACTGCTGCTGTCCCCGGAGTCTGTCCTGATCCCACACGTCTCGTGCGGCAGTTTGGGGATGTCCGTGTTGCCGCATCACGGCGCTGCGCGTGACTGATCAGCTCTGCCCTTCAGATGCTATTAACTTCAGTCCGCTTAATCTATATTCCTATATGTTAACACAAAGCAGTGCTGGGCAAGGGATTAAGGGAGAATTAGGTATTTGTTCCCTAATCCTGGATGCTTATAAATCAGTATTAATTACTTTAGAGGGAAGCATTCGTAACTGGGTGCTTTTAAGGAGTTTACACCCTGGCTTTTGTAATATTTGGTGATCCATCTGGCTAATAAAAAGTCTTCACTGCAAAAGAATAAATAAAATTCAGTGCTGGGAAGTGTGAGCATACAGATGCCTTTCTTAATAGGGGGTAATTGCTGCTACTATGGATGGTTATAAATTAAAAATAATGGGCTAGCCACATCTCATAGCTGGTTGTGAACGTGCTGCATAGCTGGAGCCTGGTTTGGGGGGAAAGTGGAGAAAACTGAACCCAGCCAGTGGGACCCGCTGCTTCTCGAAGCAAATTTAAGTGCTTCCAAGATTATATTATTATTATTAATTATTACTAATTTTCAGAGGGACGGATGAGTGTCAGGGGTGTCAGTGGGAGCAGAGCATCCTGCTGGATTTGAGGCATTGTGGCACCAGGCTGAGGAAGGGGATGTGGGGAATTAAGGGAGTTATCTCCTGTCTCCTATGGAATCACCTCCAAAGAATGCTCTTCCCAGCAGCAGGAATAACAGACTCAAAGCAAAGCGGGGCTCCGCTGGAGCGAGAAATTCTGCGCTGAGCATTAGCAGGGCTATTGATTGCCCCAGATTCAGCATTTAATCCTTCTTTAATCACAGATCAATTCTGTTGTGTATATTTTTTTTAACTCTTCATCTGGTTGCTCCAGACTTCAGCACACTTGTGTCACTTGTGTCACTTGTGTCCCACTGCCTTCCTGCATGCTGTGTGACTTGGGCTGTCAAGCACATCTGAAGCATTTTTCAGTCTCTCTTATTTATTAGCTTCATAAACTGCTTTTAACCACTTTTCTACGATGGTGAAATATACCTGTCTGTACGGGGAGCTAGGTGGGGGGGCAGGGAGGGGAATGCGGTGGTTATGGGTATTAAAAAGGTTTTTTAAATTTATTTTTATTGCACTGCTCTTGACAAAGGACATAACTCACAAGCGGGGCAGCCACTGCTGAGCTGTGAAGCTGTCCCCCTTGCAGTATCATTCCCCAAACTCGTCTGTCCTCGCGCCATCATGTTCATGCCAGTGCGGCGTATATTCAAGGCTGACTTTGTCACCTCTTTCTAACATCTTCCTCTGCTCCTCTGCAGTAAAATAACTGGGGCAAACGTTATTGCTTCTGTTTAAATTGTGCTAGAAGGCAACGTGCCGATGGAAGGAGAGGAATGGATGGAGAGCAGGGACATTTTCAGGTCACTTACTGGCACAGCTGGAACCTCTGTCTCTTCGCAGGCTATGAAGTTTTTCAGTGTCAGTCTACACATCCATGGGGATATTCTAACTTTTTTTTTTCTTTCTTCCCTTTCAACGCTCTGGCAATTGTTTCTGTACTTGCATATGATGGTGGTTGGCATAAGAGAAACTCCTAAATAGGGTAGATCTAAGTTAGGGATTTGTGCTGGTTTGTTTCTTTTTGCATTCAGTGAGTGCTTTTTTCAAATATTGATGCTCTCTTTAGCTGTTGCTTATCCCATCTCTGAGAAGGGGATTCCTGTTTAGCCCTAGGGCTGTCCCTGTCAACAGGCTCTTGGCCTTGGCTTCAGTGAGTCTGGTATCGTCTAATGTGAATGTCCTTGCCTGTGTAGCAATTCTTAATGGAATAATTTGGGGAAACACTGAATTGACCTTGAATATTCCCATATAGGCCAGGCTTTACATTCATTCATGGTTTGTCCCTTTCTGCTTGAACTTCCTACAGGATTGCTTTGATAGTGGAACATAGCACAGAGGAGACGGGCTGTGAGCGCAGGATGGGCTCCGTTTACAGAAATAAACAGGCGACGTGGAAAAAGGAACCATCTTTAGCAGCTAGCAACAGGAAGAATGTGAGAGGTGATGGGTGGTGGGAGGCATCGCAGGCTGGGTTTTCAGCTGCTAATTTGGATTGCGTGTGAGAAGCAACGTGATACACAGGAATGAAAACTCGGAGATGGAGGCTTCACTTCTGAAACAGAGTGCTAAGGGCACCAAATCCCATTAAACTTTAATGATATTTTTAGATGTGACTTCTTGTGTGTCACCACTTGAGAAATAGCACTTGAGGCTGGTGATAGCAGAGTTTTAGGTTGGCACCTGCGAGCGGGAGAAGCTGGGACGGTGGCAGCTCTTCAGGGAGCCCGGGTGAGCAGTGCATGGGGTGCAGTTGCTCTGACCAAGCCACAAAACTGCTTTTATTTGTTGTTGTTACTGTGCTTGCCCCTTTGTCCCTCCACTTCCAGCCTCCGTTTGCCAGGTGCCCTTCAACAAAGTGGGAAGGAGGCATCAGAATTCCGGGTGTGCGTGAACAAAAGAGCAAAGCTTGGGTGGTGTTTTCAGTACTGTACCGACAGTTTGGTCGATAAGTAGTAATTCAGATTGCTGCCTTGTTTACAGGGGGAGAGAGAGGTGAAACCATATTTTCTTTTTCCTTTTCTGCCTTTTATTTTTTTAATTAAAAGAATACTAAGTTTGCTCTAGACCTGCCTTGTTTTTCAGCCTGCAGGAACACCAGAGTGCAGCTTTCTCCCATGGTTCAGGCGTACGAAGCAGTGTAACGTGAATGACTGGTTATTCACTACCAGAGTGGGCACAGTTGGTGAAAACACCTCTGTTTTCAGTAACTTCCATAAAAGCTTTCAAGGGGGCTGAGAAGGAGAGGGATAAGAAAGCTGAACTATTTCAAAACATCACTTTAAAGTACCAATACTTACTAATTCCTTTGGCACGTGTTAGAATGCTATTAATCCCAATGAACACAAATGATATTAATGCAGATGTCAGAGTACTTCTGCAGGCATTCAGCTGTAATTTAGCATCAATTAACTAGACCGTGTTTTAAAAGCGTTATGTTAATGCTTGAAATTTCCCAGCATGTCCTCAGGCAGCTACAGTGGCTGCTGTTGGTTTCCTTTTCAGTCCCTTCGTTTTTCTTTCCCACTCATGTTACTCAGACATGTGCATCATGTTCGCCTTCCTCTCCGGTGCCCGCGTGTCCCTTCTGTTGGACGTTTCTTAATCTCGGCCCGTTCAGCAGGCCGGACCTTTGATCTGCCATCTGGCCCCTGCATATGACTGCTTTGGGCCCAGTAATGTGGACGGAGATGCTCGGAGAACGATGGCCTTTTGTGCTCTTGGGCATGAATATCTAACCAGGCATTTAGTAACTGGGCTCTCATGAACACTGCAGTGATTTTTCTTTGTGCTGCTGTTTGGCTTTCCTGCCAGCAGCCCCCCTCTCAATACTGCCATTCTCCCTGCTGCGCCCTCCCCACTGGGATCCCTCCTCTCAGACTTTGATAGTCCGACCTGCTGGTGCTGTAACTCATGGAGATGTTGTCATGAGGATGGGTTTGTTGGTCAAACAACAACTTTGTTGTCTCTCTGTCCAACAAAGAGTTGCAGTCCCAGCAAGTGAGCACCCAGTCAATGAGGTTTGGCTCAAGGCTCATAGAGCCAAACCTTGCTGTGCAAAGGGCATTGGGAGCCTCTGCTTGACTATCCAACCCCAGCAGCGAACGCACTCTTCCCCGCTCCCCTCTGCACTTCTTGCAGGTGCCCACTGGCACCAAAGCACGATGTAGCTTGGGCTTTCTGAGGAAGGAGAACTTGAAAACTAGGAGCAGACTTTGGCATGGAGATCTCGAGCGACAGCTCCAGGCGTGACTGGTGGTGGCCAGCAGAAACCCTCAAGTAGCTAATGCGATCAGGAGACCAGAGCTGGGCATCTGGGACATCAACCGTGCAAGTACATCTGTATGTGTATACCTATGTCAGCTCTTAAGGCACTGGTTGCAGATGTAAAACTAGGAAATCCCTCTGTGTTCTTCTGTTTGAAAGCAGAATTGGTCTTTTGTGCAATTTCTGATAACTGTAGCCGGTTGGGGTGTTCTTTGTTTGTTTTGACTTTGAGCATACTCCATGCTGGAATGTTCCCCGGAGACCTTCTGCTGTCTCTTCTGTTCTGTTCAGGTTCTGATATCACCATCACTGGGGTTTCTGATTACCCTCCAACCACGTGTCAAGCAATGACTAGTGTGTGTGTCTCATTTGATTTCTTCTCCGGTCCTTAGGGATGAAGCTGGTTTGAATATATTTTGCTAGTTAAAATATTGAGTTGTTTTGTTGTTGTTCTTATTTTCTCTTTCCTTATAAACTACAGATATGACCATTGAAGACAGTGAAATTTGATGGGTTCCTAACCAGTGTCAGTGTCTGCTCTGGCTCTTGGTAAGGGTTAATCCCGAGCCGTGCTGAGCACACACAGCTCTGTGTGCCTTGAAGAGCCAGCGCTGGGTGCTTGACACCTCTCAGATTCAGCTCCCAGCCATTATATCACCTCCTGGCCAATTTGCTGAGATGCTTTCGCTATGCAAAATTCATGATATGCAAAACTGCATATTATTCCGAGGACTTGTTACAGTTCATTGAGGTGAAACAGCCTATGCATTTTTATCTTTGAAGGACTTGTTCGCCTGTCTATCCGTCACATTTAATAGAATTGTACTTTCCCCGTCTGTAGTAGTGCTGTAACGTGGGCTGCAATTCAATGCTTGAAAAGACTTGGGGAGAGAAGCTGTTTTGTGGTCCTGTCCGGGTCTTGTAGTTAGTTGGGCGCTTCTGTTGTCTTATTTATAACATAGACCAAGAAGTTGCCAAGTCCAGTTGTTCAAACAGAAATATGTACATTCCCTTGGATGTTGCTTCCCCTCAGCCTTTTGTAGTGGTGGTTGCAGAGTTTCAAGCGATGTTTTAAGTGCCAACATTATAGTGTCAAGATAGGGAGTATCAGGAGGTAATAATCTCTTCCTGACAAAATCTGCTGCTTCATTGATACTCAGATTATAAAAAAATATTGCAAGGAAGTGTGCAGGTCCTAAGTTTGTGTTAAATGTGCTTATAATCAGGTGTCTGTATGGAGCGAGAGATCTGGAGCTGGTGCAAGTCGGACACCCCTGTTTGCTATTGAGTTATGAAGGTTAGTGTGAGCTCCAAAGTTCACCTTCAAATCTGCAACTTGTCATCTTTTAGACTTAATTTAAAGAAGATCTCTGCTCCGTTGGCTCTCCATAGTTGGTTTTGCACAAATTGAGTGTAATCCTCGATACAGGGTCATACCAGTGCGGCTGCTTTGCTTAAGGTGCCCCGGGAGGTGTTTGTGCATGTGTCACCTAGAGAGGAAATCAGCGCGGGTTGTCCCCAACTTGCCCTTCACTACTGCAACCTGGGGGGAATGGGGTATCTGGGTCCACCCTCAGGGCAAGGGTGAGCAGGTTTTGGGAAAGAAGTGTCAAGGGCTGTAGGTGAGACTCAACCTTGCAGATATGGGGCAAGTTTTTGTGGTGCTGGAGTTGGCACCCAGCTCTAGCTGTCCCCACACAGACACCAGGTTGGCTTTGAAGAACTGAGCAGACTCACAGGTGGCTGCAGCATCCCCACCCTGGGGCTGTGGTTTGTGTCTTCCCATCGGGACCTCCCCTTGAACACACCGAGGGAGAGACTGACCGTATATAGAGACCAGCCGGGGTTGCTGCTCCAAGTCCTAATGTTTAAGGCAAAAACTCCCCTCTGACAGCCTAGAAACACTTCCAGAAACACTCCCTTTTGAGTGTGTTTTTTGCAACGCTGAGAGGTCAAATCTCAGACTTAATCTGAACATAGTTGGAAGCAGTCATTCCAAGCTATTTTCTAATGTGGCAATCCTGTTATTAGGCAAAATGAACGTTGTGGGTGCCTTGTTAAGGAGGACTCCTTGTAAAAACAGAGCAATGGCCACGTGTCCTTGTGGGGTTACGTAAAGCAGGGCTTGTCCTGCCCCGGGAGGCTGGCATGGGAGCAACCCAGACCTGTATGTGGTCTTAGAGGTGCCCGAGCTGGTACCATCTCACGTGGTCTCCTCACAAGCCTCATCACGGGCATGTTGGACCTGCCAAGGCTGTGGCTTTGAGAAGCTCATCTCTAATTAAAAACACAACTTCGAGCTATAGCAAGTACAACCTCCTCTTGATAAAGAGGAAGAGGTGAATATAAAATGCAAATACAGTTGGAAGCATATAAAAATACAGTGTCTTTTTTTAGTTCTTGCTCAGCCTTGCTGCAGGCTGCCTCTAACAACAGGTCGTGGTGGTCTCGGCTGGGCTCGTGCCGTTCTGGAGGAGCAAGGAGGCGGCAAACCAAGCTGAGCCCATGGGCGGAGGTTAACCTCGGTTTGGGTGTCCCTGTGCATGTCCTTTTATCAAAGGATTTGTCCAAGTGTCCTCCTGATAAACCACCTGAAAACCCACCCTTACAGCCTATATTCTCTATCTAGCAAATATGGACGCTCAGCAAATTCTCTTCATGTTCCTTTGGTCTGAATCACTGCGGTCAAGTGAGGATAGTTCAGAAAAGAGCAGTGTTAGGTGTTGCTAGACAAGGAGGGCCTCCTAGCTGGGAGTAAAGAGTGGCTGGAAACAAAGAATGTGGAAAGAAACCTGGATTCAGGAACTAGGTAAAATTAATGACTATTGTCTTCAGAACAGGATCAGGAATACGAAGTAATCAAGATTTCCCTATAAAAGCCTATGCAGAGACCGAGTTGGACTCGTTCTAGGGCATGTGCCTCGGCCTGATGTCCTCCCTCCATCCCAATGTGTCCTGCTGCTGGGTGCTCTGTCGTGACCCTGCCAGCAGCATCCACATCCCCCTGCTCATGGGGCCGGCCCTGGGGCAGCCCTCCCTCTCCGGCGTGCAGACTGTGTTTCTGCACCCACAGCACAGAGGACGAGTGAGCTGCGCTGCCCAGGCCGGCGGAGAGGCAGGGTTCTACCTGCAGGGCTTCTCTTTTATTCTTTCTTTTTTTCTTCCTCTTGAAGAAATTATGCCCTGAAGTAGGAGAGATTCTGTCTCTGCCGGGCTGAAAATTACCGTGTGATCTTAATGACTTGGAGGTTAAAAATTAAATCTCGGCTGCAATTGATGTGGCGGCGGATGTAGCTTCTTCAGATACGGGAGAGGTGATGAAAAGTAAAGAGGGATGAATAGATTATTGTTTTTATTAAAGGTATTAGAGGGAGAAATTCTTCTCGTGAACAGACTTTCCTTATTCCTGTCTTCTCAATAAATCACCGCTGCCGTGTCAGCTCGTGCTGGGGATCTTGCTCAGGAATGTTTTAGATGAGAAGACAGACATCCATTATAAGAAAACAAACTGCATTATGCGATCCCTGCAAGGATTACGGTAGTTTACAGAGAGCGAAATATTTACCATCTGATTCACATAAAAGGTAAGATAAAAAATTGAGTGTTAAGGTGGAAAGAATTGCCCGAGGGCACAAGCCACTCCTTCCCTGCCAGGGTGAATTAATGCACGGCTCTCACTCCCCCTGCTTTGCTTTGCTTTGTACTTGAAAGTCTTTGCTGCAGCGACTTCAGACTGTAATTAAATTGCCTGGAAAACTGAATTATCTTCGGAGAGCTACCCAGATCACGGATGAGGTGCGTGAACTTGTATTTGTCCACCCTGCCCATGTGTAACCTTCAACGAGCAGCAAAATAATTTCAGTGTTTAGTAAAACCAAAGGAAGCGATGCCTCAGGAAGCTGGGTATGAAGACGCGGTGAGGCCCCTCTTGAGAGGGAGCAGGACGGAGCATCACGGCCTGCAGTTCATGGATCTGCTCTGGTGGAGAGTTTTTGAGTGGCAGCAGGATTCAAGGAATGCTGTTTATCCTCCCACAGTTGCAGTGCTCGTTATTGGCATAAATAGTTTTGAATGTGGTGTTATTTGAGCTTAGCTAGAACAGAAAACTGACTTTATAGGCTTGTAACAATAGCAATTCCAATAATGCTTACAATTTCTTTTTAATATGCATATTTTTCATTAGGACTTCATACTAGATGACATGCTGTCATCCCTTTAGTGAAGTGTAATGTGCTTAAATCGGTGTTTAGGATCTGAGCATCCCTGTCATTGTCACTTAAAGGTAGCTGATGTTGCTCAGCAGCTTGGCGAGACTGACCCTTAATGTCAGCGCGCTGAAAAAGGGGACCCTCTGCAGCCAACTTGGAAGCTGCACGGCAGCGCCAAGCTCCCTGGGGATGAGGAGCAAAGAATTGTGTTGGAAACCACTGAGCTGAGTAACTGAACTCAGTTTTTATTTTGTTATTTAATTACATTTTTATGGAGTTGGCCGAAAATTCAGTTGAGGGGAAGCAGGATTGAGGCTCCCGCTGCCGCCTTGGGCAGGGGCTGCAGTGTAGCGGGTGCCACACGCTGCTGGGGGGGTAATATCTGCCATAAGGTTTGGCACATAGGACAGATATTTGCAACCAGATAAAGCGTCGAGTCTGTAAACTTTGTGCATTTAGAATTATAATGGAATTACAGCGGAATAAATTTCCCTCTCAAGAGGAGAAACGTCTTGCTGCCGACTTTCTCCCCCGCTTCACAAGGTTATGAAGGGGAATTCAGAGCATGTTTTGGCACGCCGCATGTTCTGCGGTCTGCATTCAGATCATCTTTTTAATTTCCCTCTGCAGTTAGCTTTCTCCGGGGCCTCTCCCTGAGCTACCTTTCTCATGCTGAGCCCCTGGGAAGTTGGCAGCATCCTTGAAACTTCAAACACGTTCGCAGCAAAGGCCCTTGTTGGGGCAGATGAGCATGATCAAACATGAGGCCGGGTTCGACTGACTTCTCCTCCCAAGATCCCTTCAGTTTCAATGAGACAAGTTGTCCCCGACGCGGCCTTTGAATTGTTCCTGCTGCGGCTCGGGTGAGGGGCCTGCAGGAGGAGGAGGAGGGTGATGGTGGGAAACTGAAGGCCAGCAGAAACATGGTGGTTTTTTGATCAGGCCAGAATGCAGGATCAGAGTCGCTCTGACGTTTGTGTGTGGAGGCTCGTGGTCATCACGGTGCTGGTGTTGAAGCGGGTGCCCTGGTGTGTGTGGGACCATCAGGCAGTGCCGTGAGGAGGAGCAGGAGGAACCGTCGTGCAGGGAAAGTGCCAGGTTTGGGGCTGCCTCCCCATGGGCCCCGCTAATGAATAGCCCCATTCACCAGCTCTCTCGGGCTCTCGGCGTTTCCGACTCCCTTTCTGCCCAAGTTCAAATACTGAAGGTCAGCCTGAGTTCATGTTGCTATTTTGCCATGGGAGTGTTGTGTGGTTATTGAAAAATAATTACAAAATAGGGGGCAATAACACTGTTAATGCATGCTTTCCCTCAAGAGGCACGAGCCGGGCTCTGCAGTGGCTGCGGTCAGCTGGCTCCTGTGCTCGGCTTGCCAAGCCTCCCACGTCCCAGGTTTAGAGTTGGTCTGGTTTATTTTTATTTTTCCCCTCTTGTTTGTGCAAATCCTCCTCGATTGGGTGCTCCGTGGGTCTCCAGGAACCGTTGGGTTTAGCCTGTTACGCATTGCAGCAGAGTGAGGGAGCTGAGGGAAATGTGGGAGCAGGCGCCCGCTTCGCAAGGGAGGCAAACCAACGGTCAAACCAATTCCAGACCTCCAAAAGAGAAGTTCCAGCTCTGTTCTTCATGTTTCTTTATCTTTAAGCGATTCTTGAGAAACACGCAGGCCCCCGGCACATGTGTGGATTTGGATTTCAAGTCCCAACAGGAAACGTGCTATCTCCTTCAAGATTGAAGTGCCAAGTGCCTCTCTCTGGGTTAGGAACCTGACACTGATGTGATTATGCATTGGAGATTGCTTTGTGGTATCAGCAGGGAAGAGAAACAAATGGGAAAACCGAGGGGTAGAGACTTGTTGAGTTCTGCAACCACCTTCAAACAGATGTGGGAAGCCTGAGGGGTTGGATCTGAGGGGATACGTGGAAGTCAATCCAGAGTGTTATAAGAACGTGCTCGTCACTTTTGCTGCTACTTGTGATGAGGGAATGTTGTCAATTTGGGACAAAAGAGTGCTGAGCAGATGCTGTAACACGTGTCCTCAGCATGAAGGGTTCAGGGTGCACCAGGTAAACTTCCAATGGGGAATTCCCTGTTGCTGCTTGGTGGGGACACAGAATCACCCCAGGCAGGGAGGTGTCGCATCTGCAACCACAGCATCTCCAGGGCCCGCCAGCTCGGCCCACGGTTGCTCTTGCTACTAGAAGACGCTTTCCAATAAAATGGAAACAAACCAACTTGTCAAAGGCTGCTCAAGTGGGGTCACAGGGCTGTAGCTGGTCTGCAGAGGGGACACTCCCCGGGTCGCTGCAGCTCGGCCCCAGCTCTTGTACCCTTCACTCATCAGGCATACGGGTGCCTTCAGAGCAACCCCAGGCAGTTTGCTCTCCTCTTGCTGTCATTCAGGAGGGTGAAGGAATGTGCGTGGTTTTATTTCAGCAGGCACAAGGTATTGCCAGGCTTCCCTAAGACCGAGCGGGCTTTGGTCTACAGAGGACATGTAAGTTTTCATGCCCCAGAGCTGAATCTGTCTGTGCAAATGGGCCTTCATGCTCATCTGAAAAGCATCACCTTTGCCAGGCGGCTGTTAAGCCTCTGACGTGTTTTATTAATCATATGATGTAGGGAGGCTGCATCTTCCTTCCTAGCACACAGCGTGACTTGAGCATCCCTCCTCTACCTATAGAGACCCCAATCAAGTAGACCAAACAACTATAGACCACTATAGACCACTGTAGGCTCAAAGCAGCATCTGCCCGCTAAAAAAACAAAAGAAATACAATTTTAAAGAAAGGAAATATCAAGGAGGTTGAGTGGATCTGTTCCTGAAGGAGGGAGGCTGTGATGGAAAGGGCTGCAAAGCAGTTTCTTTTGCTTTCCCGGCAGAATTAAGGTTGGCTGTAGATCTGCAAAACAGAAATAGCATTTAAGCAAAGAGTTTGGTTCTCAGCCAGGGAAAGGCACCCGTGTTTGGCAGAGGCGTTTCCCGCTTAGCCGTGATGGGCAGCACGTGGTATCGGAGCAGTTAAGCACAAGAGGAAGGTGACCAGAGCGGGAGCATCCGTCTCCTCTAAAAAACTTGGGCATCGCCCATGTAATACCTGCAGGATTGGGGGACACATCTGCGCTGGGCAAAGCTGCCTTCCTCCTCGCTCACCAAGAGGAGCTTCGACCTGATAGCTGATGCGCATGTCATTTCCAGGGCTCCATTTCTGCCTTACATTCCGCTATTCATTTTCGTAAGGGCAGCATGAACCCAGTCAGCCCCAATAATAGAAATGTCAGGGGCTGCCGAGGATTTGCTGAGATAAATGCTTATTGGAGTTTTAACGTGGCAGGAAGCATCAATTCTGCCAGTAATTTCCTTTGTGGAAGAGCTTACTTGATTTCTTCTTATCTAGCTGCAGCCTTGCTCCTCCCAGCCTCTTCATGTACAACATTTTGCAATCTGGAATTTCTAAAAAATGAGATTGATATTTTGTGAAGGTTTCTGCGTGCTGATACCGCTTGGCTGACACTGACTTGAGAGGCAGCACTGGAGCTGCCGTCATGGTGTGTTTTCTGTGCATTTTACTTGAGACAGCCTTGGCTTCCCGGAGCAGCAGGACAAGTAATTGTCGAGATTTGCTGAAAATACCGAAGGAAAGCAGAGCGCGTGGTCACGCTTCAGGCTCTTCTGCCCTAACGATACACTGGAGAAAATGGGTGTATTAAGATCACATTTCCAGTGGTCTAAACCCGCAGTGCCTGGTTGTTGTTTTTGTTTTCCCTTTAAATGTCTATGTCCTGGCTGTCCAGTTGTTGCAGAAGCAGCTGCCGCTGAGTGGGGAGCTGTTTTTTGGAGCTCATGGGCTGGTTTTTGGAGCACCCCTCATTCCCGCTCGGAGGCCGGGGCACTCCTTGTGCACCAGTGCTGGCGTGCACGGGCCCGGTTGCTTTTTGTCCTCTGGCCAGAGGAGACCTTTGGTTTTGCCTGCTCTCCGGATCGTCCTGTGCCGCCTCCGCTTGCTGTTTCGAAGCTGCCCTTTGGTTAGTTCCATCTGGGGACGTCACAGGGTCCCACTAATTGGCTGACAAGCAATTAGCCCAGCGGCAGCTCTGCGGGATGAGGCCTCCCCAGGAGCGGACCGGCACCCGGGTCCCTTCGTGGCTCTAGAAACACCCCTGGGAGAGTTGGTAGCTCTACTATCCAGAAACAGCCCTGTATCCAGGCGGCTCAGAGACGGCTTGTGCTAATTAACTGTGGGTTAATTAACGTCCTCGCCCTGTTTCTCTTGCTGGAGTTGCTGCTGTGAGCCTTTTTGCTCAATGCAGAGAGTCCCTAAGGCCTTGACCCTTCCAGGACGGGCAGGCGTTAAGCAGAACCTGCAGCCAGGGCCAGGGGTGGCGGGAAGGCTGCATGAAACATGGATCGGGGAGCGTTTTAAGGAATTCCCTTGTTCTGCTAGGTGTGATTGAAGTAGCTTTTAAGTGGAAATAAGTCCAGCTGCTCTGCTTGGGGGGGAAAAAAAAAACCCAAACCTTTCAAATATGACAATTTTCTTGGTAAGAAGAGCGTGCTTGCAGCAGCTGCTCACAGAGTGCAGGGCTGTGGCCTGAGCTTGTCTCTGCAGGGTAGAAAGCACCTTAAAGGTTGTGTTTGGAGAGATTATTTCAAAGTGCAGCAGAAGATGAGAAAGAAATGGGAGAAAGCAGGTGGGCAGAGACCTACCCTGCTCCTCAGTGAGGTGAAAACTGTTAGATTCATACCCCAAACTGTTCATTTTCGAGGTTGGCTGAAGCATGCATCCTTCAGTGGAGTGGTGTTGGAAGCGCACGGTTAATATTTTGCCCATGAAACCTGCTTTTGGTGAGCAGCACTTCCCCTTCTCCCTGCTGGCTGACTCCCCCGGCGCCGCAGCCGCGTGTGCAGGGGGATCTCCTATCTCCGGCGCTGTTCCTGAGTCAGCTCCCGGTCTGAGGGAACCCGAGCGCTTCCAGCGGCAGGAGGCGTCTCGGGATTTCCCGCTAAATTTTGCTTAGCCTTGCAGATGGTTGTGACAGAAAAGACCTAGTGTGAGCAAATGCCTTGGTTGTCTGTAGTCGTGCACATGCAGTGGGAGACTCTGCCTTGCAAGGAGACCTGCTGCCCGGCACCGCACGTCCCGGTCACCGGTGACCGAGGTGACAGGTAGGGAGCTGGCACTGAGCCCTGTGCCTCCCCTCGGCAGCAGCACCTCAGTTACCCTCTGTGGTGCAAAGCCCCATTTATGGCTTAATTGTAAACTCAGGTTGCAGCAGTTAGTGCTAACAACAGAGACATCAAGAGCAACTTTGGAACAGAGTTTTCTGCATTTAGCTCTTGCTGCCTTGTGCAAAAATAAGGGACAATTTTACAGAGCAGTTGTCACAGCTTAAATGTCAGATTCCCCAAACATCTGTTCCAAAATCCCCGTTAAATTCTTTCCATTCCACAGGGAACGACTGAGAAGAAAGGGGCAGACCTTTCGGTGTAACCTAGAGGAAATTAATTGCAGACTGAGGAGGAGGAGAGTTGCAGTTCCCAGTGACACTGTTCCCTTTTTTTTTTTTTTTTTTTTTTTTCTTCTTCTTCTTCTTTTTTTGCTATGGTGAGCTGTTGGACAATTTTCAGCTGTCACAAACGTAAGTGGACAGAAAATTAGTCTATTAAAGCCTGTGCATCTCGCAGATGAAGGAATCGCATAATTAACTCGCGTGTGCATCAGAAATGCCTAATTTATTAGGAGAGGTGCCCTCCCTCGCGCCCCCTCCAGCTGGAGCCCCAGTGCCTAATGATGAGCATGTGGCATCAGGGGACGTTCGGGAATGTCCTTGGGAAGCGAAGACGAGAGAGAGGCCCTGTGCATCAGCCCTGCAGAGCCATGAGTCCCTTGGCTTGGGTCAGCTGAATAGCCCAATCACTAGTCCCCATCCAACCTCCTCAGACAGAGAGAAAGGGGCAGTATTTACTCTCAGGCTCCTTAATTTTTAGAAAGAAACTCAATTGCTTCTTGAATTCACGTGGTCCCATTGCATACGAGCGCAGGTTGGCCTGGACAACCTAGCCAGCTGCCATAGAGAGCTGGAGAATCTGTTTATATTCACATTTTATAGGAATTTTTTTAACTCCTATTGTATGGAACATTTTCAGAATTTAATAAGCAATATTTATCTAGTAAACAGGTCCAGATTGTGCCTTTCCTCAGCTCTTAATCACAGTCCGTTTTTTTCACAGTAATGAAAGAGCAAGTTATGTAAGTAATTCCACTTGAATCTCCAGGCCTCCAGCTGCTGCAAGTTTCTTGGTACAAAACTATTTTTTTGAATCCCCAAACCACGTGTAATTTTATGGTATAAATTTCAGCTCACCATATGCACTTTATATAATTGGGGGCATTTTGCTTAATTTCATCCACTATAAACACACAACTTTAAATGAGAAATAAAATGAATTAATACAATGGGCAATCCCTCCCAACTCTATTAAGCTTTCTTAATTTCTTATTTCAGCTTAATTTTCTTATTTCAGCTTTATTTCAGCTTAATGAATCCACAGCAGCTCCCTATAGCTGCTGTATGCATCTCTGCAGCTTTGGTCTGGTTGTAGGATGCTCAGGCTGTGCTTTGGGCCTCATGGATGAGCCACAGCATCCCAAGCATTGTCTTGGGTATTAGCTCTGTATCTACATAAAACCCCTTTTTTCCTCTCTAAGCATTTATATCACAACTCCTGGAATTGCTGTTTTTAGACCCGGAGTTGTTCTTATATCCAGGGTATCTTGTTAGGCCATAGGGTAGCCATAAGTACCCATAAGTATCTGCTGGGAGTCAGCAGATAAAACTTCCTTTGATGGCAGTGTGAACCATATAATGCCCATCACTTTCCCTACCAAAAGTCATCTTGATCCAATAAGGTTAATAAACCAAAATATTTGTTTCCTGTAGACCCTGAGAGGGTTCAAGGGCCCAGGCTAGATCAGTTCCTCATCCCATGGGAAGACCAGACCTTGTGCTTGGTGTTGGGCAAACACCTCTGGGATGTGCACGGGTTTCGTTCGCCTTGCTTAATTAAACAGTTTAATTGAGATATCAATTAAAACACCTCTTGCTGCCGCTCTCAGCGGTGGAGGTGGCGGTGTTGGTGGCTGGGCGAGCGGCCGGCGGGCGCTTTGCCTTACCAGCAAGCAAATTAAATGTGTAGCTGATTACTGCCTGAAAAGTTTTTTCCCTAATAAATTAATTTCCCTCACTTCATTAACTCTGTTGACTGGGTGCCGAGAGGGCACTGTGAACCCTTCTCTGAGGAATATGTTTTAATTTTGAACTCGTGGTCATGACAGGCAAATTTACCTCTCGGTTAATGAGTGATGTAACAAGATAGTGGAAATAATGTTGGGCTGAAATGTGTTCAGAACAGGTTTACTGTTAAGAAAACCCTCTAGCATTTCAGTGTTTGCTGTGAAGGCTGTAAGGAGCTGAAGGAAGATTTCAGATCTATATTTGACCTTTAATTTGCCTCAGTGAGGCACATCTAAATTAGCATCGGGCATCTAAAGAGGGATTTTGATTTCCAGAAGGATACCCGAGCCGTGCGTGATGCCCTTCTTTAATTTTGCAAGCTGTGTTGTAGAAATGAGAAACATGTTGGGTTTTTTTCTTTCTTTTATTCCTCTCTTCTCTCCCGTTTGCCTGTTTGTGGAGTAAATATTAATGACACATTTCCCCCTCTTTTATAGGCTTTTACTTGCAAGTGCCAGATCTGATACCGTGCACCACGGTTGCACTTGCTCGGCATATAAATTAGGATTTATAACACGTTTTAACTCTTTTCCAGATGATTGTGGGGCCAGAGGTGGCTGCTGCTTTACGGTAGGGTTTCAAGCACACAACGCTGCCGTGTTTTAGTGCCAGCAGGAAAGTTTATGACACGAGCTTCCTGCGGGAATGTAATTTTTAGGAGGAAAATAATTCTGTGCATTCTGGTGGCCCTAAACAAGGGGAAAAAGAGGCTTTGCCAGGTGTGACCAGGGCTACCCTAGGTGTTTGGTAGGCAGAGCGGTGAAGAGTGACCTTGGGCTATTCTGTTCACTGAGCTCTTGTGCATGAAGCTTGTGTTGAGGGAAGGAGTCCAGCTCGGTGTCACTGTGTGGTGTCCCCAGGTATCCAGGACACAGGTGGGTCCAGCTGAGCACTCGTCCTTGTGTCTCCCCCCTGCTCCATGCCAGCCTGGAGAGCTGCCATGGGGGCCAGCGCATGCAAAAAACCCTCCATTTTTTCCCATTTTTTCATTTTTTTTCTTCTTTTTTTTTCTTAACTCTAGTGTTTTCCATGGTGCTCGTTG
Organism: Crypturellus tataupa; assembly: GCA_034781795.1. Lineage (NCBI taxonomy): Eukaryota > Metazoa > Chordata > Aves > Tinamiformes > Tinamidae > Crypturellus > Crypturellus tataupa. The sequence goes on from JAWLRI010000207.1 coordinate 514,521, forward strand.
TGTCCCTGGCCCAGCAGAACTGCCAATCCTTCAAACTCCAATTAAGTCGCAGGCAGTTACACGGCTCAGCGGAGGGAAATGGCACTTTGCAGGTGGTCGCGTCAAATGATCCAGTGGCCCCTTCCTGGTCATAAAAATGTGGGATTTTTTTCCCATTATCTCCAAATGTAAAGTATGTCCTGTGCTCACTCTTAGGCTTTAGATCAAGTTGGAGAAGGTGCTGAAAGCAAAACAGAGCTTTATAGCAGATTATGGGAAGCAGGAAGAAAACGCGAGCAGGAAACAGGCATGTCTAAAGGGAGCCGGGATCCAGCAGAGACCACCTAAATCAGGGCTGTGCATTAGGGTATTATACGGCCTGGAAATCGTACGAAATGGAGCTTGTTGCTCCAGATGTTACAGGGCTGTCTGCTTGCTGCATGGCTCTCAGGGTGCTGCAAGAACTGGTAAATTTGGGACGTCAGGAAGCCTCTCATGAGACCCCAGTGACTGTGGGACGTGGTACTGTCCTGCCTGGGGTTGCTGCTCCTTGTTGGATGCTCTTAGTGTCTGTAAGCAGAGGGTTTTGGTTTATGGGGCTGGCAACCTACTGCCTTTTTTGAGACCTAAAGTCAGATTAGGTTTGAAAAAGAGTTGAATTTTTGAGGTTATTTGGTGAGGTTGGTGTGCATGGATCGCAGTGGGGATGTGCTGCAGACTGTGGCTCTGCGAGGCTAAGTGCAGCAAGGAGAGAGAAGCTGCCATGGTAATTTAAACCAAATGCCATATGTGCAAGAGCAACAACAACAAAAAATCATTTGAAATTGCATGTGCTGGATTTCCGTGCAGAGCAATCGGCTTTTAAAGCAGCTGGGCCGCACACCACAGAAAATAACATGTTCAGTCCCACCGCCTCCGTGAGCCTGGACTGCATTAGCCGCCGGCTCGCTGCTCCAATGCCTCTCTGCATCCCCGAGCCTGGCGACTCAGGCAGCTCCTGCTTTCCAAACCTCTCGATTCCCCCCTGGCATCCCAGCTGGCTGCTCGGGATGGGAGGCTCCAGGACGCGAGCAGGACCGTTGCCCACCAGGACTCGGATCGGATGGACGGGTTGACACTGCCCCTTTTTCGGGGCATTGCAGCAGAGGCGCCGGGCCGGGATGAGGGCGGCCGCTCTTGTTTGATGTGCTGATCAAAAGATAAACTCGAATCAGATTAAACCCCAAGGGCTTGTACAACCTTGCTTATGTTTTATGCAAGCTCTCCTAAACCAAAGGAAATAAAACACCAGTGCCTTTCAAGGCAGATGGGGTGCAAATGATGAGCAATTTTCCGCCTTTCTTATTGGAGTGCTTAAGCTGTTGGTTTACAATCTCTTTCTACCTTTCCACTTTGTGTCCATTTTCCTAATGTTCGTGGGTGGAAGTTGCTATTCATTTTTTCACATCTGATCATAGGGCAGCTGGAATACGCTGGTGCAGTGGTGTGTCTCTGTGCCAAGTTGCAGCATTGAAGGTCCAGTCCGTGTTGCTGTCTTGGTGTCCGTGAGCACCCCGGTGTCTCTCCCTGCTGCGTGCTGTGTGCCCATGGATCAGGCATGGCCACTTTGTAAAGAGAACATCCCCATAAAACATTAATGCTCGCCTTTTCTGAAGCACCTTGAAGACGAAGGTAACCTGCCTTCCGCCTCCACAAACCGATCAGCTCAGCAGAGTTAAGAGACGCTCAAGGATGGCCTCTGTCTCGGGAGCTTTGGGCAGGTCCATTCTTATGTGCCCAAATCATGGTGGTCACGGAGGTTCAGGGGACAGAGGACAAGACTGGTCACTGCTGCTTCCCTCCTGGTGCTGTGGGCTTTGCCCCGCTGCCCCTGCTGTGACTGCGTGAGTGCAGAGCACGGGGAAGTTTAATGGACCCTGTGGCTCACAGTGCGGTGCAGTAAATGCGGATATAGGAGACAACTCCACATCGGGGCATTAATGACAGTCTTTTCTTTTTCCTTGGCCTCTGGTGCTCGTGGGGGAGTGCAGCGGGAGGCATCTCTGCCTTGGTCTGGGACTTTCCAAGCCTCTAAATTTGTTGCAATGTATTTAAAAGAAAACATTACATGGGTGAAAAGTGATGAGATGCAAGGGACTGAGACTGTTCAAGACTGACAACTTTAACATTTTCTTTTTATCTTTAAATTGCATTTTTTTTTATCTTTTAAATTCCTCCTGTCGTGGCAATCGGTGTACGAATGGTGATAATATGGAAATGCTGACATTCACAGAACCTTTTTGTATCACAGAATTTCTGTATGAAGATTGAATTTTGAGACTCCAGAGCTGAATGTGCTACACTTTCTTGGCTTACGAAGATGGTCCTTGTTTCTACCCACCTGTCAGTCATGGCAAAAGGACCCACCAGGAAGGACAGCCTGCTGGTTAAAGGGCAGTGCAAGATACAGAGAGTTGTGGAGTTTCTTGCCTTTTTGCAGAATTTGTGCGTGATTTTGAGCACGGAACATTTTTCCTGCCCTTTTCTCATCTGATGTGGTTAGACTGAAAGCTCTTTGGTATGAGAAATGACTTTTATTAGAACTAAGAGAAGCAGGTAGCATAGCCAGAACCTGAGTTATGTTTGTGGTGGCTCGTGCTACTGCAGTGACTGCTATGAATTCCTGTGAATTCACATAGACACGTGAGTAATCTCACTGAGCTCGTCTGCCTCCTGGTTTCTAGTTGCTGCTCTGAAAAGCAGGTGCAAGGAATACATTTAAAAATTCTGTATTATATGGTTCTTAAGACAGGTCAAGAGTTCATCAAGTGCAGCAGTTACTACAATTTGTAATAGTAATAAGTAAATTCTTTCTTAAGGGAGGTTTTTGCTCTCCTGGTTTGCACGAGTGCACAAAGTGGTGCAGTATTTGCTCCCCATGCAATTAAAGTACTGGTGCTGTGAGGGGCAGTTCTTGTCTTCTGGAAGTGTGGCAGTCGTGGAGTGTTTTCCCTTGGAAGTCCTGCCAGGTGCCTCCTCATGTCCCATTCTTCCATCCTGGGAGAAATGGTGCCGGATGGAGCTGGGCCCATCCTGGTGGGGAACTCCAAGGACGGCAGCACCTCTGCAGGGTGGTCCAGGTTATCCAAATGACTTGGACAAACTAGTCCTTTAAAAACAGCTCTGTAAAAAAGATCCTGGTAAAAAACACTTAGCTGAGACCATCTGTGGTAATAAGAATTCCAGACTGAGTCTTGTAAGTCTTTAAACTCTCAGTTTTCTGGTGTTTTTTTTCCATGCTGGGTGACTGGGGACTTCTGCACTCAAAGGTGTCCACTGGTGACATCCAGGAGAGCCTGGGGACGCTGCACCTTGTTGGTGTGTGGTCTGTGCGCTGAAAGGAGATGCTGCGCATCAGCCAGAGCTGGCTGGAAAACAGCACGTAGATTTTTCCAGCGTGTTTATGTGTGTAAACAGCGTTCTGTTTCCCCCCGAGTAATTGGAAATGCTGCAAGAGGCTCTGTGTAATATTCGCTGGGATAAAATATCCAACTGAGGTGTTTCTGCTGCCCCTTTCCTTCCCTCTTCAGTGGTCCCAGGCGTGCTGCGATGGGAGCCGTGATGAGGTGGGAGGAAGCAGCCGGGAATGTGGGACTAGGGGGCTGGTTCAGCTGACGGCCGCCTCACGTGACCCCGGGAAGGTGCTGTGGGAAGAAGAAAAGATGCAAAGAAATCCAGAAAGCACCAACAACTGCATCCCATGAGGTGCAAACCCATCCATCTTTGGCGCTAGATGTTAAGGCAGAGTTTATACTGTATGTAAAACCCCTAAATGCACAGTAATTAAGACCCGACTTACAAACATGTCCAAATGAAAGCCGAGTTGTAGCCATTGTGGGTATTGTAACTTTGAAGACTCTTGTATTTTCAAATCTCAGCTAAATTCACAGCCTGATGAAAGCAGGGGTTTGCAGTGGAGTGGAAACCCTGCCTAACTACAGCCATATATAGCGGTACCATGAGTAATGACACTGCAATTACACTGTGATTTAGCAGGGCCTGATTCCTGCTGGCTTCTGCACGGGCTGTTTGATGGTTGGGGAGCAAGGGGGTTTATTTTCTTGAGTGCGGTTTGCTTCCCTTTGTTCCCCTGATATTGGCACGTACTTTTTGGAAAACATCTTTGCCGGGAGCGGGGCAGACAGCTGTGATTAACTACGGAATGACGGGGCGAGCTGTTTGTCAGGGTTATAAATAGGATCCCACACAAACCCGGCGCTGATCTCACTGCGAGACAGATCCTGGCAGCGCTTCTCACTCATATGTTCCTGACGCTCAGGGGAGAACAACCACGTTTTCAGGAACTTTTCAAGCAGAAGTTTCCTAAAATACATTGGTGGGATATGGGGAACGTGTGCTACGAGCCCCACAGGGTGCTGGGGCTGCCCCCAGCTCAGACCCAGTGTTAGGAGCTGCCACGTCGTGGGGAAACGCGGTGGGTCAACCTGTAAGGAAACGTGTTCAGTTTCCCTTCATCAGCGGCAGAAACTGGAAGTCTGCGATTTCATGACCTTTTTCTCTCGATTGCCTTTCAGGATGGCTCAAATTTGTTTGTTCACTTTTTCTATTGACCAAAATGCCACAGAGCAGAGCAGCAGTTGGGGTAAAATGGAGAACTTAGGAGGCTGGTGAAACCTTCCAGAGTTGCAAATTGAGAGGGTCCTTGTCAGGCAGGATTTGCCCCCTCACTTCAACACACACAACAGAACCCTAGGAGAAGTACACGCACTCAAAATTCATGGCACAAACCAGCACCTCTCCATGTGAAATATCTAAAACCTTCTTACAGAGATCAAAAAAAGGGATGATCCCAGATCTGTGGGGCTCAGACAACTTGTTGCATACATTTTTACTTTGAGTTTTGAGAAGTACACGCACAGTTACGGAATTCAAGATTAATGACTGTAATTAAGCCTAATTTATTTCTAGGCATAAGCTTTGTGTTTTTTTAGGCAAACTCTCAGAATTGGATTTAGCTCGAGTGACTTCTTTTGTTTGATAAGTGTGTGAAGATGGGGGAGTTTTTGCCAACCGAGAAATCGCTCTTTTCCTCACCAGCAGACAGATTGTTTGAGGATTTTGTGTTCATTTTCCCCTGGGAAGGAGTTTGCTGACAGGAGTCGAGTTCTTTCCTGGTGGCGGGCATGGCGCATGGGAAGGGACTCCGAGGTGCGGGGTCACCTTTTCCCTATGGGGCTTCAGCAGAAGGTCTGGAGAGGCTTCACCAGCCCTGTCCTCAGGTTCCTCTCATGGGTTATATGAATTACTACCCAGAGGTCTTTTTTTTTTTTTTTTTAATGGTGAAATAAACCAAGAACCATCATCTATAAAGCCTCTTAGTGGGAAGAGCGTCTTTAATCTTCAGTTTACTACCAAGATCCTCCTTCCACACTGTGATTCTTCAGGCCACAAACTGCTAGTGCACAAGAAGAATCTCGTAGTTTCTCTGGTAGATATTTTTCTGAGAAAGAAATTGAAAAATATTCAGCCTAACGAATTGCTTTGTCTCCCGTGAAGTAATATTTGGGTTATGAAGCCTCCCATGAAGCTGTGTCCGACAGAGGAGCCACAGGTTTGGAGCTCAATCTTATTTCGCGTTGCAGCAAACTGAGGGTAAAAAGCCTCTTGATTTTGATGCAAAATCAAGAATTTGGATCCTTGATGGGATCTTTTCGATGGGAACATGTATTGAGAAGCTTTGGTGCCCGGGACAGCTCTGGGACTACCCGCTGGGGCTGGGGATGGGCATGGGGATGGAAGGGGCAGCCTTGCTCTGGGTGCTCGAGCTCCTCCAGGGAGCAGAGAGGCTCTACTGTATACAGGACCTGTGGATTTGGCCCCGAATCCCTGCATAACTCTCTACCAAACCACTGGAAAAGATATTTTCTGCTGCAAATTATAAAGCATTTCCTGTGTGGCCCTTAAACACAGGCTGAGGTTGCGGTGGCTGCAGGACTTTTGCCGCGTGGGCAGAGCTGGGGTCTCGTGAGGTATCTGGCGCCCCGAGGGCCGAACACTCCGTCCCAGCCGGGGCTGCTCCGGTTTTGGGGATGGCCTCTGTGTCCCCTTCCTTGGGGCAGTTTGCCACCAAAACCCACGTTGATGACACGGGGGTTTCAGGACTATTGTCGCTGAAGACACTCACTTACCTGCTCTCAACATGATGTTTTTCCAGCGCACAGAGGTGGCTTTTTCCCCTCTGTTAATTTACCTGTGTTTGCCTTCTCCTGACGTGAGGATCTGGGGTTAAACGAGAGGAGAGCCTGCGTGCAGCATGGCAGCGCTGAGCTGTCGGCTACAGCATTTAACAGCACTTGGGTATTTCACTGAGTTCCGCTCGAGAGCAGGGAGTGAGGAGAGGAGAACCTCCCGGATTAGCTGGTGTCAGCTCGTGGCTCGGGGATGATCCAGGCTGAGCGCGGAGCCGCGTGGGCCGTTTTGCTGGTTTTGCTCCCCGGCGTGCGCCACTTGCTGTCCCTGTCCCCCGGTGGAACGTGGTGCTTGCTTTGGGATCTGGAAGGAACACATGGGCTTCCCTCATTGCTAAGGCAGAATACAGAATAGTCAGGCCCTCCCCTGACTGGCCTGACACTACGTGCAACATGCAGTTTTCAGTGTATGTCTCAGCCCAGCTGTGACACTGCGACAACAGTCCTGTAACATTGCCAGGAGAATGGCTGACAATCCCAATCAAGTCCCATTAAGTTTCTTAACTTTTTTGTAATTGGTTTACTCTAGCAGGTGCTTGGAACGATGTTTTTTTCTTTAGGAAGATAAGAGAACTAATGTTTTATTTAATTCAAATGAATTCTTATTCGTGGATAAGGAGAAATCAGGATATGTTTGCGAGTGGATGGGTCTTTGTAAGGATTCATAAAAACATAAGTAATTATTTTTAAAATGTTGCTGCTTATGAAAATACTGCTTTCCACAAAAAAAAAAATATAGACTGTGGAGGAACAAGAGCAGGAGTTCTTTGCATTCACCATCTGAGGAGTCCTGCCTGTCCTGTCTTTCCATACAGCAAGGGGCATATTCAGTGGGGACCTCCCATAGCTGCTTTTTCTGTGGTAGTCTGTGTCTTTCTAAGTGATACTTTTTTTTTTAATATAAAAAAAAGAGTCAATGGGACGATTTCAAAAAGCCTTACAGAGGGGCTAGTTACCCAGATTCCACTGGTGTTCAACATTTCCTCTGAAAACTTTGACCTGGTCTCATTTCTCTGGTTGTGGAAATCCTGTCCTGTAGTCTAAATAACAACTAACATGTCATTTAATCAGAGGTTTTAGGATCTGCTCAGGGCACAGGGCAGACCTGGGGCAGCAAACACTTCTATTTCTGCTTCCCTTGCAATGCCAGGGCCTTTTCTCCCTGGATTTGTCGTGTTGGCAGTTTTGGGTCTTGGTTTCATAGTCAGCATTAGGTGTAAAACCTAATGCAGATCCATGTTAGCAGGGAAAGGAAGGTGAAATCAGACCGTGTTGGCAAGTCTTTGTGCTAAGCTACCTGTGACAAAATTCATCCTTTTTTTCACCTAGCCCTTCAAATCCATTTTCTCTTGTTTCAGGGGAGCACCTGCGGATCTGCCCGCAAGGCTACACGTGCTGCACCAGCGAGATGGAGGAGAACTTTGCCAACAAAAGCCGGAGCGAGTTTGAAGCCATGACGAAGGACGCGGGGCGCTCGGTGCAGGCAATCTTAACAGCCCAGTACAGGGGCTTTGATGGTAAGTGCAATCGGATCCGTTCGTCTCGGATGCTACTTGAGCAGGGCACATTCCTGCTCCTCCTTCACCTTGCTGCTGCATGGGCGTTCGCGCACAGCGTTCCCTTTCAAGAGCTGCTGTCCCCCGGGCTGTGTTTTTGCAAGAGCAACTCGTTTCGCTTCGTGACCTCAGTAAAGCCGTTCCGGGAGCTTGGCAGGCAATTGGATCAACAAATCGTGTACCTTGGCACGGGCACGGCATTTACAAGCGTCGCGTAACCGGGTCTTACCGCGGTAGCGCGACATCTGAGGGGCTGATGTAGAGCTTGGCGTGGGGCCTGAGTGTGAGCTGGAGAACGTGGTAGAGGTGACTGGATAGTCCTCAGGAGACGGGGAGGGTTTGAGACGTGGCTGCTGCTGGTCCCTTCCAAAGAGGCTGCAAATGGAAAGGAAACTACCTATTAATTCCTATTAGACACAACTCAGCTTCATGCAACAGGCAGAAAACGCTGTAGAGCAATAAAGGCCGCAGACTGTGCTGCTTGAGATGTTGTGGGCAAACACGTTCCCCAAATCACAGCATCTCTCTAAAATGATAAGGATGACTCTTCATTTTATTGTTCCCTGAAGGGTCTGTTTTGCAGTGCACACAGTAGCCTCAGGGTCTCATGGCTGCTGGAAATAAATGGTTTGTTGGCAAAATTGAGATGATCTGTGATTCGGAAACCACATCCATTATCAGGTTTTGTCGAAGGTCAGACATTTAGAACCGTGGGCCTCTTCTTACCTTTATCAACAGTCATCACATGGAGCTATCGTGAAAAGAATAGGGGTTGGGGAAGGAAGCTGTAATAGCCAGAAGGGTGGAACTGGAAATTTCAAGCAGTACATAATAGAGGTAAAGAAATAAACCTGACCTTCGGGAAGCCGATAACCAAGATTAAGTGCTTTTACACTGAATAGAAAGAAAAGGCAACGCATCTGCAAAGTGCTTTGTAGCTGCGTGGCCAGGGTTGACCACAGAAAAGGCATTCATTTAAAAGCTCAAAATTAATTTATTTTCACCTGCCCTTAAAAAGTGATAACAAAGATTGTCAAAAGGCCATTACCGTGTTGGTTGCTCAGGCCAATGCCTTGATGGGTTTCGCACATCCTCGTTGACCTCTGAAATGCAGCTTCTTGCGGAGGTTAATGCAGAACACCCACAGCCTCGACAGCCACCACCTCTGCTGGCAATTGTAGTGTCTGTCCTCAAAAAGAGCAAAATTTGGTGGAAAATTTGATAAGCAGAAATAGCCTAGTGGGGAAGCAATTTAATAAAAGTATTCTTAACAACAAGAAGAATATTAATAAACAAAAATGAGTATGCCAAAGTGATGCTTGTTTTGAGATACCAGTTAGAGCTGTGATGCCTTTTTGTGGTTTTTCCCCACATTTTAGGAAAAAAAAGACCTTTATTTCTCTGTGGTACACATTGGAAATTACTTTTTTTAAAGCCTCAAAGAAGGTGCCTGTTTCATAGGCAACATATGACTTTACCAGACCATAATGCACCGATCGTTGATCTTTTACATGGGGAGTGACCTCAGTTGAGCCCACAAGGCCAGGAAGATGGTTCCTGCTCCCATTACATCTTTTTTAGTCTGCTAAAGCTCCCTTGCAATCAATGTAGGGCTTATAACTTATGCAAGGCATGATAAAAAACAGTATTTGTCATCCTGCGTCTGAGTTTAAAGCAAAAATTTACCTATAGACAACACTATTTTCTTTAACTCCTGCATACCTGGGTTCAACCTGAGCTCGTGCGTGTGCCATCACGCTGCTCCAAGGCAACTGTGCTGCTCGGGGATTCCCAGCCCTCTCCCGTCGTATTTGCAGCCCAGAGGTGAGGTTATGCATTTATTTCCCACTAGCAGGTGAGACCCTATGAGTTTGGGGCCTGTAGCTATCGCAGAGCAGATTTGGCCTCTAATGCCGCCGCTGACGGGCGATAGGCTCTGCTCGAGAGCTGCGCTGAGCCCCGGCGGGGAAATCGCGAGGCTGCCGCAATCCCACCTCAGCAGGAGCACCCTCCGTGCTGCTGTTCAACCTGCGAGAAGAATTCATCCCCCAGGTTACGGTCTAAAGCCGTAAATTGTCAGAGAACCTGTTTCTCCGCGATCTACCAGGGCTAAACCTCGCGTATGGAGCTGCTGTCTTCCTACTAGAGCATTTGTCCTTGTGCTCAAGTTTCCTTTAGGATGTGGAGTTAGATTTGAGTGCCCATTTACGGGTGAACTGGGCGAGCGCTGCCTGCTGCTCCCTCTGCCGCTGGAAAACGGGATCTAGCTGGGAACGGGCTTTGCTCCTCCGGACTGCGCCGGCAGCAGGAGCAGGAGAGAACGGCAGCCAGTGGGTCTCTCTTTGCGGAACCGTCCTGTGTTTTTACAGAAACATCAAAAACTTGGATCAAAAGTGTCCGCTCGTACTCCGCGCCGTGCAGGCTGCGAGCTGCCCTAAATCCCGTGGGTTTTATGCTGTGGCAGTCAAATGTCAATTCTAATTTATATATTTTATAGGTGGCTGCCCATTGGAAAGCTGATGTCATCTAAAAGCTCTCATAATTGTAAATGTTAATAGCTGGAATTCACACATGTTAACGCGCACGCCGATAATAAATGCTATATGAGAGCTGATGTTAGACAGTTGCATATTTCTCATGAAAATGAGTCACTGCTGGAGATGTGATGAGGTGGGGACATCCTAGAAGCTGTTCAAATTTCCGAGATTTCTAGACACTTCCCATATAAAACTCAGCGCAGGATGCCTTTGTAAGAGGAACTGACTTGCTTAACCCACAGTACATACAGCTATCCAGCCCCTGCGGGGACAGCTCTGGCAGAGTGGCACACATGTGTATTTATTTCTGCATACTGTGGATCTTAAGGAACTCCTGGGTACAAGACCATATGGAATAAGTGCAGCAGGTAGAGCACTGGCCTACGCTGCTGGCTTTAAACCTGGACTGTAAAGTCCAAACCTGAATGTGAATTTTGAAAACAACCTCACTTTTGATAAGATTATAGGAACCGAGCCCTGCAAGCCTGAAGCAGAGGAGCTTGCCTGGTTAGGTCTTGAAATACAGCAATGCAGCTGGGGTTGAAATAGCCACCCTTCATCTTGCACGTTGCAGAAGGGAGTCCTGTTTGTCCAGACACCGCAAATGCTGCATGAGATCTTCAAACCTCCATTGGCAGCAGACCACGTACCTCGGTTTCAACAACTGTCACTGCATTTTGTGACAGGGAAAGTAAAAAAACTTCTACCTTTCCAGAGTGCCCACACAGCAGTGTATGTGCATCTGTCTGGGGACATAAAGCTCCGGCTCTCTTGAGATGCTGCACGACACAGGGATGTTTTGCAGGAGTTAGTGGTGACAGTTGTCTTGGGAAGAAATGTCAGCAGGGTTTATTGCTGACCCTAGGGAATCAGCGCACGGATCTCCTTGAAAACCTCTGCTTTCCCAGGAGAGGCAGTCGCTCAGCCGGGCTTTTAGTACCCATGTTGGATGTGGCTGTCGGTGACCGGAGCAGCCTTGTGTGGGCAGAGGTTTTGGGGCTGGATGGATGGAAACCAAAATGGTGATAAGGGAGATGAGTGGCTGAGGTTATTATGGCCCTTTGGAAGAACCTGTTGCATGGACCCGTTACAATGGGACAATGTGGGAGCACTGAGGGCACCAAGACCGGGTGCTGTCCTGGGTGCAATTCTGGGTGCATTAAGCTTGGAAATGGGATGCTAAACTGCGTGGCACCTGGCAGGCTGCGGATAGGGGTGCTCTGTGTTCTAGCAGGAATGCTTAGAGTCAAGAGGCCGCTGAGCTGAGCTGACTTTCTTCCATGGTGTAAAAGCAAATAGAAAGGAGCAACCCAGCTTTCATAGGACCCCATTCTGCAAAGCATGAGCCCAACATTGAGTGCTGTGGGTGGTGGGACCATGTTTAGAATAGGCTGAAAAACTCAGCTCCAGTTGGGCTGCCTGTTTGTGGAGCAGATATGGAAATGTGCCAGGAGGGCAGCTTGGACACCAGCACTGAGCCACATGGAGAAGAAAGAAATTTACATTGGATTTTCTTCCCGAGGGCCTCGAGTTGGTTATTTAGCTCACTCCTGCATGCAGGCTGGCAGCGTCGGGACTCTCCCTCCCGGAGGGGTGCCGGGTCACTCCACCTGCTGCTTGGGACAGCCACCACCGCCGGCTTCCCGGATTAAACAAAAGAGGAAAAATGACCGTAAGGAGGGAAATTGCTGAGATATTCTTTCCTTTGCAAGGAATAAAGGCTGTGGTTTGTCTCAGAGGAGTGCAGAGAGTCAAGGGCAAGGATTCATTGAAACGTGGTAGCTCAGAGATGCTGGTTATTGGAGGGAATGTATCCATGTGTGTATCAGCTGAAAATGGGGCATGCCCCAATTCCAGGATTTGCTGTATTCTCTGTAGATGTTACTGGAGAACAATATTATAGAATATTGCCGAGTCAGGAGGTAATAAACCTGCTAATTTGGCTTGGAAACACCACAGACACCTAGTTAAATATGAATGCTAAATTATCGTCTCTGGCTCTTAAAACATAAGAGACCCAAATGAAGGAGAATCGCAGGAGAAAAAAATAAAAACAAAACAGCTTCACTGTGAATATTTGAGGCTTTAATCTTTTGTTTTCTGTTTCTACTCGTGTTTTGCCAGCAGTGCACTGATAAGCATCTCAGTGATGTCTCTCTCTGCTCTACAATAATATTCCAAGCTGCATAGCAGTAATAATAATAATAATAAAAAGCAAAAGCAAGCAGCACTCCCTGCAAAAGCCCAAACCAGCTGCGGGCTGGAGCTCCTACTGTAGCTTAATCAAGGCTCTGGGCAATAATGTTTGTTCTGGTGTAAACTAAGCGTCCGTCTGGATGCAGCTTGGAGCTAACTGAGCCTTGCGCTGCAGATTCCCTTTAAAACGTGGCTGGGAAAGGGTGTTTTCATGCAGGTGTCCCAGGTGAACGGGTACAGACTCGGCTGCTGCCTGCAGGCGGCTGGGCTCTTCCCCTCGCTGCCTTTGCTGCTGGGGAGCAGGATGGAACGAGGGGGTTTTGCATTTCGGAGGCAAAGGTGCAGAACATCTTCGCTTGATTAGCAGAGGAGGCGCGGAGGGTCGTGGTTTCATTACCGAGAGTTTGAGAGAGCCGTAAATATGTTTTATGTCCTTGCCCGAGTTCAGGGTACCGTGAAATATAATTAAAAGCTCCAGGCCCTGCGCGTGGAGGAAGCGCGGAGGAAATCGGTGCTTGACCTTTCCTACCCCGTGCCCGTAGCAATTGCTTTCTCTGCTTCCTGGCGACATCGCTTACCGTTTTGGCTCAGGTAACGGGGAAATGGGCTACCGGGAATGCTGAACGAACCGTGGCATTCAGCAGTTGCTTAGTCTCGTGTTTTATTTGCCTAGAAGGTGCAGGGGAAAGCCCCAGGCCGGTGAGAAACTGTTACTTGCAGGGATGCAGGACAGCTTTGGTGATGGGCAACGGGGCCATGCTGGAGGCGGCGGGTGGGATAGGAGCCTGGATGAGACATTCCCCACTGGGCCAGCACAGCCCTGCACCATCGTCACCTCTTTGATGGGCCAAATTCTGCCCTTCTGCACCAAAAACCACCAAACCACCCGCTGGACACACGTGGACTCCAGCAGCAGTTTAAATCTACTCAGGTCTCCCTGTGCTCTGAGCAGGACATCAAATCATACTAATTATTTTGCTGGATTTTGTTGTCTGTGTGCGCAAACCTCAGGCGTTTATCTGTAGAGACACAGGTTTGGGGAGGTTTTCAGCCACGTTAGCCTGGAAATGGGCTGTGTTTTCCGTCTTCCAGATTTGCACAAGGCGCTGAAACAATTTGGAACCTATAATCGGGTAGGGGAAGTTCATTTTCTTCTGATAATAGAAATCTGCTCTGTCAAGCTAAGCTGATAAAATGCTTCTGTTGGAGATTGCTGCAAACAGGCAATTCAGGCAAGGAAGCGGGAGCTCTTTGAATTCCTATTAGGCATAAAATTACTTTACAAAAGTGTCAAATTAGCAAAACTAATATCCAAGGAACAATTTGTAAATTCTTATTTACAAGAATCGCTGATGTGACAAGTGGGAATAATGCTCAGGAATGTGCTGGCATGTTAATGTCAGGCACAAAACAGGCAAAGAAATTCAAAAAAAGTCCCTAAAATTCTTCATGGGGTGAATCTGATCTTCAGTCCTTCTGCCTGCAGCACACATGCAGATGCAGGCGTTGGGTTATGTTCATAAGCCTAATACAAATCCCACTTTTCAACATCTTAGAGTACCTCAAGTTAATTCAAAAATCCCCTGTGTCAGGATCAAGACATTTTTCTGTATATAGACTAAATAATAAAATATTAATTTGAGTCTGGAAATAGATTTTTTTTTCCCTAAGCTTCCACTTTAGAGAACGTTAATGCTCCATTTGCAGACAAAATTCTGCAGCTTTAAAGTCAGAAGCATCAAAGAGCGCTTGTTTTTAAGATGGCGAAGAGACGTGGAGGGCGCCCAGGTAGTTTGCTTTGGATGATTTAATACTCGAGTTAATTTATTTCCCAGAAAGATTGAGCTAACACATATCTCAGGAGGTAATTGCTTTGAGGAAATGGAAAATACCACCTTGCCTCGCTCAGAGACATGCGCCCGGGGCAGTGAAACCGGAGTATATTTCAGGGTTACCTGGGGCTCCTTGGTGACCACAGTGAGGGGAATTGCACTCCCTTGGGTGCAATAAGGGAAAACCTTCCACTGCGCTGCCCAGCGCTGCGGGTCCTCGCAGTGGCTCCCACGCAGGTTTTCCAGGTAACTCCCTGTTTTGACCACCCAAAGGTGCCTGGAAGAAACAGCTGAGACAGGGAGATGTTTGTTTCCTTATGAAAATCCCATCCCGGTGCCTTGCGTCCGCCTCCTTCACTGTTTGCTTTGGGCAGCCTGACGGTGAAAACAGCCGTCCTCGCAGCAGCCCAGCCTCATCCGTGCTGACACTACCTCTGAGAAGCACCCAGGGCTTCTACAACAACCGAGAACGGTTGTCTCGATCCCTTAGTGCCTTTGGAAGACGTGAGCGAAAGAAAAGTTTCCCCAGGAATTTGCTTGCCCAGGACATAGCCCCTGCAGGCTGTGAGCCTCGGCAGGCAGTGCCTCGCTTCACTGAAGACGTCCTCTGATTTTTAGGGACACGGTGGAAGCTCTGAGCCAGGAGTGCCACGGGGCATCTAATCCCATTCATCTCTGTGGCAGACCCCTAAATATGCCTGATGTTCCGGGCCTGAGACTGTAATAGGGCTCTGCCGGCTCCCACAGGTATTATGAAGACAGAGTGGCAAGGCGTGCGCTTGTCTTAATAGCAACGGCTGTGTAAGGAGCTTAGACACCTTTTATTAAGCATGGAAGACGCAGGATGGAGGAAAGATAAAAAACATTATGTGTGAAAAATAGAGATTAGCTCTATTTAAAAGGAGTGGTTGACAAAATAAGCAATAGAGCAAGAGAAATGATGTTAGAAAGCATTTTTGCAGGGACATCTTTGCCTCATTTTTCTTCTCCCTTTCCTCCTTTTATTCCAAAACACCATGAGTGACTGTCTCTTTTCAGAAAGCTGTGAACCTAGAAATTGGACCGAAAATGAGAGACGGAGGGAGAAGCTGAAGGATATCATGATAACTGAGAGCTGCTTTCCAGAGCCAGGTAGTCCCATGTTTGTAAAGGGTCGTCCTTCAAAGCCACCCACTTGCTGCAGTGTCCAGGGGTGATTTGGCTTATTGGAAGTGTGCAGCCTGGAAATGCTCTTCTTTCTCTTACATGAGAGCAGCGTAGAGGCTAATGTATTCACTGATGTCATCGCTCTGCATCCCACCAAAGTCCCTGGGAGTTGCTGGAAGGGAGGCTTGGGATGGCCCACGACAGGCCCCGCAGTTACAGTTAAGACATTTCAGGAGCTTTCAGTTGCTCTTGTAATGGTGTTTGTAAATGGATTTCGGTCAAGAGAAGCTCGCTGGGAGGATGAAGCTCTAAATTTCTAGGAAATAAGGCATTCTGTATTCTTCCCATTTTAAGGGTATTTTGAGTAAAAAGGCTGTCAAACTTATAGATTAGAAAGCAAACTGTGTAGTGAAGTCTCTGCATAACAGTGCATCATTGGGCACTTTTCTATTTAGCCTCCATATACTCTGAGAAACAATAAAATGAAGATGTTGAATTGAGTATTAATTCTGGAAACAAAACCAATGGGATTTTAATATCTGCATTTACATTCACCTTTGCTGGCCGCTCAGCCTGCAGTCCATCATGTACAACTGTAACACTCTATAACCCTACAAAGTGCACTTGTATGCAAGGATTGCACAGCAGCCGCAGCGCAGGCCATGTAGATGTGCTTTATTTTTTTATATATGGAGAAATCGAGCCAAACTAAACATATCAAAATATACTCCTTGAAATAGTTCCCTTTCCAGGTTGGAAAGTAATAGCATCTCCATGGCCATCAAGGCCAAGACTGGCAAATATTTTTGTATCATTAAAAAAAGCATTTCCCGATGTTTCTTTGCTCTTGTCCCTCTGAGGATAGGGCTATATTTCTGCCCACTGTGTTTTTCCTTTCGGAGCAGTGGAGGAGTTTAGGTGGGCAGTGGATTTGGTGGCACACGAGGACCTCTAATGTCCCTAGATATCTGTGAGTGCTGCTCTTTTGAGCAGTACCTGGATATATCCTAGTCTTTGCTTTTGCAAAACGCCCTGTGGAGCCTGTGCGCTTAAAGCAAACAAAATTTGGCTTCGTAATAACATACAAGCAAATCCACAGGTCCAAATGGATGGCCCCAGGGCCCAGAGTACCAGCAATGAGTTACTGACAGAGCAGGAGTTCCACGTCCTGCAACCGTCACTGCCATCCTCTTTCTTTTCACATATTTCATGGGAGATACCATTTAGTTCATTTTAGCATGAACAGCAAGTGCTAATTTGAGATGACAGAACAATTTAAAACCGGTGATAAATTGCTGGGGTAATGTCTAATATGTGAAATGTCTGGGTCATTGGAAGAGGTGAAGGTAAAAAGCCTAACAACATCCTCTCTCCTACTGATTTTGTGCCAGAGCAGGTCTGTAGATTCCTCCCTTTACACTGACTTCTGTGTATATTATAGTTCAGGTCCAAATATTGCTTTTTCCCCACTAGCTCAGCACGACGAGTATAGAAACCCAATACTGTATATTCCTGTGTTGATTCCTAGCAAACAAACCAAAAATATTAACAGGCATTTTTACCTCTTCCTTTTCTAGCAAAGGGTAAGATTATTTAGGGCCATTACAAAAACCAAAGTAGAGGAGGTCTCTTAACAGTCCGCTTGTGTCCTGAGAGCAGCTGTCCCTCACCTCGAAGCACAAGTGACGCTGCGGCGCAGCTGACATGATCTGGGTTTTTAGGAGGATGCACAACTCATTGCAGGCTCCGCTAAATGATCTTGGCCAGAAATATGTGACCAGATGGCACTAGAGCTGTTTTCCCTATAAGATTACAAAGTGCGACTGTTCACAATCTTAGCAGCTGAGGGGGAAGGTATTGGTGCAACTGGGCATCGCTTTTTCGAGTTGATTTTCTTGCTACACAGGGAGCCTTTAAGTTTCTCAGCTTAAATATATGGCAGCTTTTACCAGTTGCCTATTTCCGCTCTGAAGACTCACCTCTTTTTTGCTGTGAAATTAGTGACATCGCATCCTGGTCTATTCCTTCCGTGTAATTGCTGCCCGCTGTGGTCTTCCTGTGGGTCTTGACCGTCTCTCCTCACTGTAGCACCCACTGACAACCTGTGTGTTTTGAGCAGCGACACTTTTGCAGGCTCTGCAGCCTGTTGGGACACCCCTGCATGACACATGCAGCTCCTAAGAGGCAGCAGAGCTCTCCCCATTGCTTGGGTTTTAGTAGGCAGTTTGATCAAATAGTTTCCCCATGGCCCTCCTTTATAGGACTGCGTGTAAAGTAAGATTTCTGTCTATGTCCAATCTTTTGAATTAGTTGCAAAAAGGATGTTATATGATCCCGAGGAATCCGATATATGAGCTTATAGGGGAAGCACAAAAGGGTTTATGGGTATAACCCGTGTTTGGAAGGATGCCTTGTGCACTCGCAGTCATTTCACTCCAGATGACATTGAGCTCTGCTGTGGTGTTGATGCAGTTAGATGCAGTTAGTCGGCCGCAGAGATTTAATGGAGGTGATATTTTGCAAATGTGATGTTTGGAAATATCTGCCTCTGCTGGAATCCTCTGAAATGGAAATGGGAATGTTGCATTTGCTGGTCCACTCATCGTGGCTAAGAACCAAGCGCAGTAACTCTTAAGGAAGCCGTTTGAGAGGGCCAGAAATTGCTTTCTCATTACACATGCCAAAGAGTGTTTTGCAGATAGGTATTAAAAGCAACCTCTATCTATAGGCATGTTTGTTTATTGCCTGTAATTTTCTCTGTGCTGTAACTCTGCTTGCAGGTGTAGCTAGGCATAAATCTCCTTTGCAGGAGACCTGTTCAAGTTATGTTTCTCGACCTTATAAAATAACAAGAAATGGGGAGCTGGGGAGTAATTGCGAGCAGAGAGCAAGGCAGTATCGTCTCAGACAGATGGGAAGGGGTCGTGGGTGCCATGGGACCCACTGCCTGGAGCCTGGTCCCTGCTCCCCAGTTACCTGCCTAAATCCCTGTGGCTGCGGTAAATTAAAAAGCATCTTGGTAGCTCTGGGCTTCCTGATGCTCTCTGGTTGTGGCCTGCTGCAGGCACACTGGCTTATTTTCCAAGAAGCTGCTGTATCATTCTTTATTACCGTGGCATTGTTAGGCTGATTTTTCTTGCCTGGTTGTGAGGGAGTGCAATTTTGTGCGCAGAAGAAGCAGTCAGAGAGGTCTGTGATGGAAAAACATTCATTAGTGGCATCCATAGCTCACTGGCCAGCAGTATCTTTGCGTTGAAATATACTTTGCATTGAGAGAGAATCTCCTCAGTGCTAGCCTGGAAAAGCTGTTCCCTCTTTCCCCTTTTCCCACTTCACTATATCCAAGTAAGATCAATACTGGTAGCAGACGGCGCTGCCGCACGCTGCAGCTGCAATAGCCACGAGCCAAAGGCTCCTGGGTTCTCTTCGCATCCTACCCTCGTTTTAAGGAAATTAATAATTGTCCTTTTTGGTCTCTGTTTTTTGTTAGTAGCTTTTTATTGAAAAAGCATCAAAAAAGCTTATTGAAATAAGTTTGCTTTAATGGGTACTTACTCTTCAGCGTTCTCTGTGCATGTTGCTACACTTCAGAGGATATTAGCAGTCGGTTTGTCTTTTCATGGTCTGTAAAAGAGCTCTGTGAAGTTGGCCTGAGCATTTTAAAACACCACTTAAATAGGATCAAGAATCTTGAAAATAAGATTTCTTCTAAGCTTTGTATTGTTGCCTCTCGTCCCTTTGCATGTCTGTTTTTCAAGCAGCGTTTTATAATCCATCGTAAGCCCTGAAGGGTGCTTAGTTGTTATGGTTTGACTTAATATGATCTAAAAATGGCTAGTAATAAATCCAATCATTTCCATGTAAAGGAAATGTAGGATTGGACTGGTGGAACTATTATACCTCACTCAGGGGATGAGCCAATAAATCCAACGTATTTGTTCAGCTCCAATATTTCCAAGTCCATTTGGTGCAAGGAGGGAAATTAAAACACCCAGACCTCCGTTTTGGAGCACAGTATTATCAGGAAGGGGAACCAGGACTTGGGCAAGGAGGGACGGGAGAGCACGGAGGGGTTTGGTGTGATCAATGCCGTATCAGGAATAGAGGGAATGATGCAGATGGTTGAAAGGAAAACGGAGCCGCCTTCCAAGGGCAGTTGATCTCTGCTCTAGGCACCTGACCAGTCTAACTGGCCACCAAAATAGTTGTAATTTCCTGCATTATACAGAGCTAAATTTCTTTTTCTCTCCAGATTAGGCCATCGGAGAACGGCTTGTCCCTGCAGCGTGTGCCAGCGTAGAGGTTGGCCTCCCCTTCCCGGGAGTTGATGGAGCCCTTGTTGGCCACCCTGCTCTTGTTACGGTTTAATCAATACTCATCTTGACTGGCAGATGCTTCTGCTCGCTAATTAAGCTCAGGTTCAATCCCAGCTCCTCGTATTAGGTGCGTGATTATTAGATGCTCGCGCAACCACCAAGGGTTGGCCAAAGCCAATGGCAGCTCGGGGTGTCCCGGGCACGTTGCACCCATTCCCGACCCTCGTGCAGAGCCTCCGCTCCAGCCACAGGCCCAGGGTTGTGCGGGGGTTTGGAGGGACATTGCTGGGCATTGTGGCATGTGCAAACTTATTAGAGCTTGTTAATTAAAATTACTGTGGCGACCGCCTGTTACTACGTGTGACCAAAAAACCTCCACAGATGGTTTAGGAAAAAAAAAAAAAAAAAAAAAAAGGAAAAACCACAGCTTTAGAATAAATGCAGCTTAGTGCCTAAAATGTGATATCTAAAAATAGTTGCACTGCAAATAAGTTTGGGGTTTGTATAGTGGAATTAATTTTTTCTGCGTTTTTACATTTTACAAGGCTGTTTTGTGGGGGAGGTTGTTTTTTCTTCTTTTTTTTTTAGATTTTCTGGTTTCCTTTTTCTCATATATCTTTTTATATCCGTGTGTCCCAAATCCATTTTTATTCGCGGGCTATTGATCCAGGTGTGCAGCAGGCGGCATTGATCCCTGCTGAGGGTAATACATACACATTAGCAGAGCCATCAGCCCTGCTAGGGAGAGAGTATTGCAACTGGGAATATTGTAGGGAGCAAGTAGGGAATATTGTTAAGTGGGAATATCAAAACTGATTTCTGAGGGGATCCAGGTGAAAGAAGGCAGAGGGAGGAAGAGGGGAATGCAGCCCCCATCACTGCTCTGGAGCTGATTCCCTGCATGGAGTTGGGCTCCGTGGGATCCGCTGGGCAGAAGCTGGCACCTTCCTGCAGCTCCGAGGGAGCTGGAAGCTGGATCAGGTTGGCAGGGCCACAGCCACGCACCCACCTTTTTTCGGCATTTGCAGGACAGTGTTTCTTCTTGTGAAATTGAGCCGTTTTTATGGAATACTAAAAGAAACTATAAAAGCTATAGGTATCATCATGTGCATTGGATTTTTTTTTCTAAATGCTGATATACAAATTACTGCCCCCTCTGCATTGTCCTTGGCAGCCCTGTTAACCCTGCGCAGCAAGAGCTCCACATAATTTGGGAGGTTCTCTGTATTCCTTGGGTGCTTCTGTAGCTCCTTCTTGTCCCTTCTTGCTTCTGGAGAAGGTTTGTCCCTGTGCTGTCCCCTCCGTTGGAGGGTGAGCCCATAAGGACTGCAAACGGGTGAGAAATTACTCTTCACATGGAAAAAAATGTAGAAAAATATCAGCTATTCCTAGAAGAGTCCAAGCAGCCCTGCCCAGCCACCATGGTTGGAGGGAAGGAGCAGGTTATGTGCAAATATTTCTGTTCTTGGGCTCAGTGTTTTCAGAGGGCATTTCAGAGTGTGAGGTACCCATGCACAGAAATACTTCTGTGTACAGTTTTAGAAGCTGGTGGGTTTCTAAGAGCTGAGTTTTATTATATGTTAAGTTTCCGTGCTCTGCAGGGCGCTCCCTGCATACTCCAGCCGTGTTCGTGTGCTTCCAAGGAACGTCCACAGTTATTTTTTGTCCCTAATGTGGTGGCTCATCCAGCATTGCTGCTGGGGACACCCCAAAGGACAGGGGACACTGGGGAACCGAACTTTGTGGCTCTTTTGCAGCCTGTCCGAACTGCGAGCCCTTGGATTTGGAGCCTTTCCTGGGGATAAGACACTCCTTGCAAAATGCTGGTATCAAAAGCACTTTCCAGCTAAAGGAGCGGCTGTGGGAAAAGTTTTTACCGTCTCTTCCTATTTCAAAACAATTTTCAAGTTGCAGCAATCCGTGCTTGTTATTTAATAGGAGGCAGTGGACGTACCAGCTGCAGGTACCATGCTCACCGGATGACTTTAATAGTAATATTTAGTCCTATTCTCTTAGTCACAAGCTAAATAATTTTCCTTCATTATGATAATAATTAACAATAGGAAATATTTCAGTTATGACAGCAAATCTTTGCAGAGTATTAAGACAAAACCTTGCTAAAACGTGTTATAAATACAAATCCATAACTTCTCAGAACTGCATAGATAATACGTATTGGATTTTTCCTTTAGTTCCACAGCAGAAAGAGAGAAATTTTATTAACTGTCTTTTTGCTTTTGAAAACATAGCATTCCGATTGCTTTCATTTTCCATAATAAATTCAAGATGTCCATATTAGTTTAACTTGAAACGAATTTGGTTCGTTGCTGAAACTGAAATTCCCTTGTGCACATCTCAGTGGATTAGATACGTGTTGGTTATATTCTTCTGTGATTAAGTATTTATTGATTTTTTTAAAAAAATTCTTTTAATAAGGCCAGTCGACTCACGTATGTAACTCCTCATCGCGCACCTTTGTTCTGGAGCACTGTTGTCCTGCTGGAAGGAGGGGATGGGGCTCTCAATGTGTCAGGTTTGCTCCCTGCTTTGAGGGCGTTTGGAAGTGCTGCAGGGAACTGGTTAGGGCTTTTCTTGCTAGAAAGGGCTCTCCTTTGGGTTGATAATGATTAGAATAAACCACAGTCAAGCGTTTTGGAGAGCAAAAAAGAGTTGAGCGTTTACTCTGCTGTACCTTATTACTGTGCATCTTTTTACTGAGTCGCTGCAATTCAACGTAGCAGCAGCAGCAGCAAGTGCAGACCGTGTTTTGCAGGAGCCACTCAGGACAGTAATGTGCAGTACGTAAACACTATAAATACAAGGACTCTGATGTTCTCCTCTGCATTTGATTTAGATAATCCTTGTTTACCTTCACTGTCTGAAAGGATTTTCTTCCCAAGCATGTGAAATAGCTAATTTTGTTTTTCCATTTGGTCATGTCCCAGTAGCAAGAATTTTATGATCGCTTTTCTAAATCCTCACTTAGCAAAACTCATTGCCTTGCCTCAGCACAGGGGAGAACCAAAAAGTTATAATAAGGTCACACTCTGCATTCTGCAGGCATCAGAGCTGCACATGCCCCTCAGCTTCGTGCTCCGTGCCGCGGATATCCAGGTCTGGAGGCGTTGGGACATTCCCAGCATGCGCATCCATGTGCCTGGTAGCACTCCATGCCGTAACTCCACACTGATTGTCCTCTGCAGAGATTTCTAATAACACAAATTCACTCCGTGCGAGTAGAGGCTAATTAAGAGCAAACGTGCTCCAAGTTATTTATCGCTAATTGCGCCCCTTCAGCTGTGGCCGTGGGCTCCCTGCGAAGCCGCTGTGCCGAGCGGGGTGCTGTGATGTGCAGGGCGCCGGGTGGCCTCTGTGACGGGCCAGTCTGGCACTGTGTGACAGACCCTGGCGGGGGGCAGCCTGGGGTGCAGGTGGGTGACCCCAACATGGGGTTCCTGGACACACAGCAAAGCCAGGAAGCCCCCACGTGTCTGCCCAGGAGGGGATGCAGTGTAGGGCATCGTGTGGGAACGTTGAGTGCTGCGCACGTGGGGACTGCTCTGCAGAACGTTCAGGAGGGCCTTCAGGAGTGATGATTCAGTACGAGGTGGAGAGCAAACAATATTTTTCTAACTAACATTTTCTTGGCGCCTGGGGCCCGTCTGGCAGCTGCTCGCGGCATCTGCAGGGCTCTGGGGCTCACGTTTCAGCGGCGCAGAGCGGGCATGGCTGCTTGCCGGGGATTCGGTGTCTGTCTGTGGCATTTGCTTTAACAAAGAGACGCTGTTCTAGTGTGGTAGCCCAGAGGACCGTAGAAATGCTGCTGCTCTTGTTGCAAGGGTTTTCTTTCTTTCTGGTCTTCGTGATGTTTTATGTCAGGGAAGTGGGAAGGAAGAGCCCAAGTTTCCCTTGAATCCTTTGGGACCCTGGCAACTGTTTATGTTTTCATGGGCTTCTCAGATTTATTGCACAATGTGTTCTGAAAGTCGTGCACACATTTGCTGTGCGTTGAGGGACCGCGGGGACAGAAGGGCTGGCGCTTGGTGCCGTCTCCTGCAAGGAGCGGACCGGTTCCTGCAGGCAGCTCCTTGAGAGCTGGAGGCGCCGCGGGCGCCGAGCGCTCGTCGCGGCTGCTCGGGGCTCGGAAGGCATCGAGCACCATCCCGCCACTGGAGCAGAGCTGGAGGCAGCAGCCTGTGTGGCACGAGCAGCGCGCAACGTTTCTGCCATTTAATGCAGCCCCCTTCGGAGCTTGGGCCTTCAGGAACGTTTCAGAAGCACGACACATAAATCCACCTTTCACCACCACCGTCTGTCTCATTTCTCCTGTCATCTCCCTCTCTATTACTGCCGTCAGTACCTTTGCTACCTTCCAGTTTGTTTTCTTTCTGGCCAGGCCGTCTTTATCTCTTCTTCTCTCCTGAGCTTCCCAAGCGCCTGTCACTCATTATTTCTGCTCTCCCTCCAGCCCAAGAACACGGTATAGTTCTGCTCTCCCTGATTTCTCTCCTGCTGTAGCTGGCTGGGAGCGTGAGGCAGCTGTCAATAATCCCCTGCATCCTAGTCCCCAAACTGCGGGTTACAGCAGACGGGCTTGAAGCTTCATGTTTCTGACTTCATTTTCTGTCCGGTCACTTGGACATCGCCTGTTTCCCAAGCGCTTTATTTCTGTGCTTTCAGTTACATGAGGTTTTCATTTGGTTCAGGAATGGCAATTTTGGAACTGGAATTAAGATTGGGATTTTGTTAGTATGACTCTGTACAGACTTGAGTTTTAACAAAAAGGCAAGTCGTGATCTTATCATAAAGCCAGTGTAATGAAGGAGATTAGTTCTCTCTTAAACCAAGTCTTGCT
Source organism: Crypturellus tataupa (assembly GCA_034781795.1). NCBI lineage: Eukaryota > Metazoa > Chordata > Aves > Tinamiformes > Tinamidae > Crypturellus > Crypturellus tataupa. The sequence continues at coordinate 539,186 of JAWLRI010000207.1, forward strand.
AGATACTGTAAGCATTTGGGCATATTCAACTTTCAGGCTTTTTCAATCAATTGTTCTTCATTGCAACCTCTTAAAAATGCACTGGAAGTAATAAATTCTTCATTTTTAATGCACGTGTATGGAAATGCCAAACCAAGAGGAAATGTATTTTTTAGATTTATTAGGTTTTGGTCTGTTATTTTTGATTTCATAGGCTATCACTGGACACATTTGCCATGCATTTCAACAGTTTTCTAGCAACTCCTCAGCTGATGTACATTGGCAAAGGTACCAGACAGCAGCAAAGCTCGGCTCAAGACTCAGCCCTTTGATCTAACTAGTTTTCTACAGTTGCAAGAACCTCTGCTCCAAGCATATGGGGCGAAGGTGTATTTTTAGGCTGGTCCAGCTGAATACCAGCTGCACTGGTTGTGCTCCAACTTTCCAGGAGCAGAGAAGGCTTTGGAGGATGAAGCAAAAATAAAGCCAGCCAGGAAGGCTTGGTCAACCGGCTATAACCTCAGGCATGTTCTGCTCTCTGCCCCTCCTGAGGAGCCTTTGCCACTGCAGGGCTGTCAGAGAGGGGAATCGGCGTGTGGTGGCCTCGGAGAAGCGGTCATGGCCCTTCTGCCACGCGGAGCCTTGGGCACGCGGCTCCTGGTTGCGCATGCGGGTGGGACCAGCCCAGGGGCACAAGCTGCAACAGAAGAAGCCTCCTGAGGTCTTCTTTTACCTTTCATCTTCTCAAGAAGGAGTGAGGGTCAGCAGCCTTTTCCTTGCACTCCCATGGGTCTGTCTACACAGGTGGGACTCTTGGAGGTCAGTGGGACCATTCCCACAGGGTCTGTGTGGGCTCAGCAGCTACTTTGTGCCAGCTGTATCTTACCCCAGGCAGTTTGAAAGCAAAATAGACCTGTGTGTGCTTACACACACACTCATCAAAGTCCATGTCCACTCTCTTCCAAACATGAATGGGCATATTATGAACAACAGGAATATAAGCATTAGATTTGGGAAGCGTAATTTACCCTTTACTGTAGTTTTAGAGTCAGAAGTAAATGAAGGCACTTGTTTCTCTAACCTTCTCTATTCATGACCCCACTTTCAGTTACATTTTTAGGACTTAAGTTTGGAGACCACCAGGTTAGCGACTGCTCCTGCCAAGCCCTGTGGGCGCTCTGGAAGGCTCCGCTTCTGCAGGTGGGAAGTGTCTTCAGTGAGACCTCAGCATCCTCTCATTTCCAGGCTATTCTCCTCCTCGTATATCACTGCTCATTTCTCCTCCTGGCACCATTTGCTTTTGGAAACCTTGTCGCTGGAGCTACCTTGCTGCGTGTGCCGGCAGTGGAGGCTCCTTGGGTTGCTACCGCATTAGAAATGTGCCTGAAGCTAAGCTGATGGAGCGAGAGTGTGTGTGTATGTATGTGCAAATAAGAGCTGCCCCTCCAGAAGATGACGATCCAAAGGAATTTGTACTGTTTTGGCAAGAGCCTTTCTTATGGAAGCAGATTTGTACCCCGGAGGCACCTTTCCCTCAGGGGAAGCTGATGCCTGCAGTTGGCTCAGCGCAGTCCTCAGATGGACTCCCCGCTCATGCTGCGCCCTGACGTCACCTGGTGACGGTGTTTGGTGTCTCTGGACTTCACCGTTGAGGCACGATGTGGTAAACCTGGCGTAGAAGAGAAGGGTCTGCCTAAAAACTAAGTGTTGGAGGTTGGTAGAAGCGGTGCCTGGTCACGTCCCCCGTGACCGGCGCCGCGGTGTGTTGAAAGCAGCAGAGCACAGCGGATACCAAGGAGGGTCCCACAGCGCTGAGCGAGCGCCCGCGGCGCAGAGGGAGGCGGTTTTATTTGGGAAGGGAAGGGAGAGGAATGTGGAAAACACGCAGGCGTCCTGCGCCCGAGGGCGCCTGCTTTGGGGGTAAACCACATGTTGGGAAAGGGCCTTGGGTAAATGTAAACTGAAGCTCAAACCCTGTGGGGTTTGACTTTCTGGCAAAAAAAGTGCCACACTGAGGGATTTTAAATTCTGCCTCTGTGACAAGACCAGGTCGGGAAGGCTGGATATGTGGTTTGGCACCGCAGGAACATGTGCCCCCATGTGCTAGGTTATTGGAGAGGCATTGCGGACCCCTGTATCCCTCCTGCTCCCAGGAAAAAGCAAAGACACGGAAAGAGGAGCTGCAGAAGCTCTGCAGAACCTTCCTAGATGCGACTCCTCTCTCTGCCCTGTGTGGGAAGGGGCCTTTAATCCCAGGGCGGGTTTCGCAGCCGGAGCGGATGCAGCTCTGCGCTGTCCCCTCGTACCTGCATGTGGAGGCTTCCCTGAATATGTATACATACCCAGAGCAGGGGGACACGAGGTGACACAGAGCTGGCACTGGCCCTACACGCGTTGAGGTGAGCGGCTTCACTCCAGCACCTTCCGACAGCGTGACCGGGTCCGTCCCCGTCCGCAGCGGGGCTGCCCACGGGGTCCTGCCGGTAGAGCCTGTGCTCACACGTACGGTAACATCTACCCGTTTGTGTCGCCCTGGTGCGTTCAGGAGACTCCACGGTGCTGCAGCTGGGAGCGAGCTTTAGCTGCCAACGGATACATGAAGTCTTCAGGCATCCGAGGGTGTTTTTGCCTTTTTTTCCACTCCATTTCCACGTGTGTATCCCCGGCGTTATTTTCCACTCGATTTGAGCCCGTCTTCTGCACCACAACAAACGCTGCCCCTCCAGCCATAGCAGGTATCTTTCCCAGTTAATGCAGCATGGTCATAAATCCGATGTGACAGTGATTCCTCCTTCTAATGCTCTCCCACGATTTCAGGCCCCACTGGACTAATCGGAGCACCCAGATTTTCCCCCTTTGAGCACCACTTGCCAGGTGTGAAGGACACGTGAGATCCATCCAGGGGAGGCTCCTTCCTCCCTTCTAGCCTTGCATGACGTGACGTGGCGGGAGGTTGGTTTCAGGGCATCGCGTTTCTCCTTGGAAATTTGCAGCATCCCAATAAAGCTCTGGATGCGGTTAGTGCCATACGACGAGGGAGTCTCACCCGATCCAGCCACACGGTGCTGAAATCCGTGAGCTGCTCCGGGCCAGCAGGGTAGCTGGAATCGGGGTGTGGATGTGCACGCAGATGGTACAAGAGGCTCCAATTCTCCTTTAGCCAAAGGCACTTGACAAGCGGGGCAGCTTTTCTCAGCCTGTCTTGCAATATTTATGCGTTGTACATATGTGAGATGTTCCGAACTTCCATCTCCAAAATAACAGGAACAGAGTGAGCAGCACCGCTAGCCAAAGGAAAATTAAAGTAAATAGCCAAGGAAATGATTTATGGGATGTAAATCACTTACAGTAATGAATGTAATCCCGGTGAACAAGTCCTTCGTTATAATAACTTAACAGTCATGTGTTGATTTTTATATCAGATGATAAATGCAGCCTCTGCGGTTCTGTAAAAGCATCTCTTTTCACACAAGGTTGAAAAGAAACGTCTTGGCCGTGAAGGGCAAAGCCCGGCACTGTTTTAAACTTTAGAAGTGACCAAGGCTGGGGCATTTGGCCTTACTACCTGCGATGGGAGCTGACCTGGCTCCGTAAACCAGGTCTCGGTGTCCTTGCTGGGAGCTGCAACCAGCGTGTGGGTAACGGGAGGGCAGGACTTGGCGGGGAGCACCCTGCCACCCTGCCGGCCGTTTGCAGCAAAGGGTGCCTGTGTGCACACGTGTCGGGGGTGAATAAGTAACTGCAGTGCTGAGGGCTACAATTAGAACTCGGTTATTTGGTTTACAGACTTAGCTGTGACGTGCTAATCCCGTTCTTAGTACAAAATAATATTTATTTTTTTTCTGGGCTCAGTGTTTAACTTTGATGTTGTGCAATAACATCTGCTGATGACCCCAGAAGATGTTACGAATCTAAGACATCAACTGGAGCTGGAGTTTGTTTGAGACTCTATTAAAAACTCTGCTTTTATGTCAGTTCTCTGGGTCAAAGCAACTCTTTTTTCCCCCCTGAAGACCCCATCCCTTAAGGCAGTGGATAAAAATCTCATGTCTTTGGTTTCTGCACTAATTAGTTGGTTTAATGAGTGTTTAATTACCTGAATGCCTTAAATCCTGTTTACAACTTCAAGAGAAAACTTCAAACAAGAAAAAATAAAACCAGATTAAATAAAATAAGAATCCACCCTAAAGTCACCTCTCCTGAGTGGAACGAAGTGCAAACAGGTTTGGAACGTTAGAGACTGGTAATGGTCGCAGGGCTGTTGTGTCCTTCTAGTATCCTGCATCTGCGTGTGGAAACAGAGAAATATCAGAGGAGCAAGCATGAAGAGCAGATGTAAACAGTGTAATGAAAGCAAGATGGATGCGTGTGGATAAATGGGCAATTAGCAGTGAATTCCCTGCCTTTTTGGCTCAGCCCGGACTTTTGAACAGGTTTGAGTGCGAGCCAGAAAGCCCATAGCTGACTTTTAGGAACCTGAAACCATGGCTCAAGCTTTTATCTGCTTCGGAGAGCTCTCTCTATCCCCAAATTACAGTCACTCTTAAGAGCGTTCATGTTCTGTTCGTCAGCTTTCTCTTAACCTTGACTTTGCCTTCAGTAGATCTCCTTGTTTTTACCACCCTCCTTCTGTATTTTGGTATTTTCTAGGCTTCTGAAAGGTGATATTTAGGGAACTGACGATGGTTTATATTTGCATTCATCCTATGCTGGTGGGCAGTGCTCGGAATCCCGAACGTGACCCCAAAGCTCACTGAAGTTGGCGGCAGCATTTCTGTTAATTCCGAGCATTTTCAGTTAGATCTCTAGTTGCAAACAGTTTCTACCTTTTGACCAAAACAAAAAGCTAATTAGCTACATGTGGCTTGTTTCCTTTAGCATATTGTGTTCTCTTCCATGCCTTTTCCATTTCTTTCCTTTTCTGGCCATGCATTAAGGACCCTTGTTGGGACTGGGTTAATATTGCCTTGTGTAAAGGTGGTAGCAGGAAATATCAGCAGCACCGATGCCATGAGAGTGTGTGCAGCGACCTGCAGCAGCCTTCAGCTTCAGGCACAGTTTGGCTCATTGCTAATTCTCAGATTTGCGCTGAGAAAGAAGCGGGCGCACCTGGAGGGAGGGCATCGTGCTGGAGCAAGTAGCCCTGATCAACTGTCGGTTCAGATGGCTTCTGCCACGAGGACAGGGCTTGTTTTTGTGAGCTGATTTGTAACACGCTGATTCGTCTCGACAGACTGACTCGCAGAGCAGCTCGTCGTCCAAGTGGCTTCCACTGTGGCATCGCTTGAGTTTAATTACAGAAAAAATGCCTTGAACGTTCAGGGATGGAAAATGTTGGTTAAAGTAAATGTTCAAATGAACATCTTCAAAAAATTAAAATATCTGGATTGACGTGGGAACACTTGCATACGCAGAAGTAGTCCTGAGGTTTAAACCTTCCTTCTCATCCGCGACACTCCCTAGAAGCTTTTCAAATGTTTAGATTTAATTAGTTTTGCCGACCGGGCGCGAGGGAGGGGCTTCTGGAGGAAAGTCTGGTTCACAAGCTGAATTACATTAAAGAATGTGAAAAGTAAGTAATGGAAACGGCCAAGGAGCGTTACTGCCCATTACGGAGCTCTGTACCCTTGGCTCTCAGTGCGGACAGTGTTCATCTGGCAAGGGAGCAAATTCCCAATTTCCTGCTGACAGAAGAAAAAATACTAAATGTTGCCGTAGGCAGCTTGCCATCGCACATTATTTCTTATGAAACATGTTTTTGTAGTTCGATTTTTGAGTAATCCTGTTTTTAAGGAGCCTGGCGGGTTTGCTGGGGCAGCGGGACCTGCAGCGCTCCCAGCCTGTCCGCAAGGAGCTGGGTTTATGTCTCATCTATCGCTCGCCTTCACCTTATGAATCATTTGCCTTAGGGGCATTTTATAAATCCCCTACAACAGGTGTCTTGTATCAGACAAAAGTAGAATAGAGTTTTATTTTTTTTGCTCGGTAGCTTTGTGCCTTGTGCCTTAATGATGCAGCCTGGCCCAGAGGTTCCTTGTGAGGTTACTGCGATGCTCAAGTCATCCCGGTGTACGCAGATAATGTGTAAATACTGAAACCTGCCCCAGTTCCAGACTGCTAAAACCCCAATACTATCTGGTTCCTTCAGAGCTATGTGCATGTCAAACAAAGAAACAAACAAAAACCCACCAAAACCACATTTAAAATACACCCTGGAAGTTTGCCTGAAGGTACAACTAAAAATTAAATATTGACGTGTCCAAATGCTGCAGTATTTGCACAGAAATGGTTGAGCTTTAACATTAAGGCCAGTCTGGGCCTGTAATTTCCCTGCTGCCCCTTGCCCCACAACTCGTCTTGGCCAAGCCATCCTTGCAGGAGTTTGAGGTATGGAGTAAGTTTGTGATTTTGGTGATTTATGAGCTGATGACTAGCGAGGTGCTATCAGTAACGTGGTCATTTGCAGGACTGTGTCGCATGGAGAAACTGTAGCAGAGTTAAAGCTGAATAAAGGTACCTTTACAAGGTAGCGTAAAGTAATTAAGAATTTCTAGTGCTCTTGTCTGATATTTTTAAAGTAAGTTTTATCCAGCTCTAAATTTATGGTTTTCGTGACAGATGCACGCATAGGTAACAAATAAAAAACGTGTTTTTCCAAAAGCAGCCTTGAAAATGCAGTGGTGCCCCAGGACGACACGGCACCATCTGGCCAAGGGAGCAGGGCATGGGATCGGCACTATGAGCTGAGGAGGACGGATGGTGGTGGCGGGTTTTGTTTTTATGGAAAAGGGCACAGACTGAAAGGGGTAACCCTTGCGCTGTCAGTGAGCTTGGAATATGTCTGTCTGCCTCAGCAAAGCGCAGCGTTTGAGTTTCCCCAGGTGGATTCTGTCCAAGCTTTCCATGTAAGAGGGTGGTAAATGCTCTGTATTAAGGGAATGGAAGTAGATTTTTTGGAGGGACTTAATTTTGGTTGTGGAAACCACCACCAAAACCTGCAGCACAAGCAACTAACGTAGCGCAGGGCAGCATATCCCCTTGCCCGGAGCTCCCGGAGCTGCCCTGGGCTTTGGCAGGCGCTGTGCGCTGTGGATAGCTCTGTAGGGACCGCGGGCACCACCGCACTCAGATCCGGGACACAACGGGGTGTTTGGGAGGGCAAAGAGCGCTCACAAGGTGGGTGACAAAGAAACGGATTTCTACCATTTCCTGGCACCCTTTGCTACAGAACTCCAGCACGCAGATAAAAAACAAAAACCATCCGGAGAAAATAAATGTAATTAAGTAAATGTTCCCTCTGTTGCTAAGAGACTCTGTAACAACAGGATTAAAGAAGCGCCTATTATATGTATGCATATATATTTATATAGTGCCTAGGGGGTTCAGTTCCAGCATAGGAGGTGGGACAGAGAGACAGTCCTTGGCCTTATGGGCCCTGGTGTAACTATAGCAGGGGATAGGGGGGAAATGCTGATCTGAAAGACGTGGAGCAGCCAAGAGCAGCCCTGATGTTTCAGTGCTCCAGAAGGCGTTCAGAAGCAGACAGGGTGGCGGCAGCCCTGTGGGGCTTGGCTGGGGGACCTGGTGGTGCTTTAGGTGTTTCTTCTCTGCAGGATGTTGTGTTCTCTCTGCAAGGCATTGATCCCATCCATGGACATGGGGTGTACTGCTGCCGTCAGCTCTAGAGGGAAGAGAAGGATTGGTCAGCATAGGACCTCATAGATTAGGGCAGCTAGGGGAAGAGGAGATGTCTCCTGAGGTTTATTAAGAAAATTGAGCAGGGCCATTAAATTGATGAGCAGCCTCCTCTACCAAAGCCCTGGAAATTCCTGATCAGCAGCTTATGGTTAGCTCCTGCGCGAGACCGCAGCGCTAAGCGGGATGAGCACGTGGATGGATTCACCAAAACCCCGTGAGGGTTTTGAATCCTTTGGGCTGTCCTCTCCACGGGACTGGCAGCTTCACCGCCACGACCCAGGGGCTCCGGGTTTGGGTTTGCAGGGATCTGTCTGCTCTTTGTATCTGCGTGGAAGGTCTGTGCTGAAGGAACAGTTTGAGTTTTCTAAATGAACAGACCTGCTTTGGATTTGGACAAGTTCAGATTCCTTTCCCTAAGAGCCTCTGCCAGCTGCCTTCTGGCATCATGCCCTTGGAGACCTCCACGTGTGTTTTCGGTTAATAATTTGAAGCTGACCCTAGCTTTTGGAGATGAAAGTTGACATGCAATAATGCAAATAATAAATAATAATAAAACTAAAGTTACTGTCAGGCCTCTCGAAAGCCATTGGGCAAGACCTCAGGTGCAGGTGCCCTTGTTGCTCACGAGAGCGATGGACGTGGGTAAATGGTCTCGATTCCTCATCTGTGAGCAAGTTTTCCTGCCATTTGGACAAATCCTTGGCTCACGGGCATAGCAGCATGTTCAGAAAGGCTGGAGATGGTGCGGCAGCTGAGTGGTCCCTGACACGTTCCCCCTGCTCAGACTTGCAGTCTGCAGCCCGTTTCTTCAGGGCCGAGTCGCTCGAACTGCTCTCATCCTCCACGCTGAGCTCCCCGAGGGCAAGTCGCACTTTGCAGCGTGTGGGAAAGGCAGCGATCGCTCTTCACGGGATGTTGTGTTAGTTCCAGTGTTTGTGTGCATTGGATCACCCTGGAAACCATCATAATCTTGTTAAAATAAAGATTTAATCTCACTGCGGTGCTGGGGTTGGTTCCAGGGGCCAAGCGCGCGCTGGCTGCTCGTTGCAGTTGGAGCTCATGGATTCGGGGTTGCTCTGTTGCTCGTGCCGGCCCCTGGGGACCCCCTGGGCTAGCATCTTGGTGCAGGAGCAGCGGGGCGGTTGGTGCGATGACAAGGACATAAAGGCAGCAGCTGCCAAGTGCCAGCTGGTGGCCCAACACAGTGTTTCCCCGGCTGTGCGAACCGTTGTTATATGTATTACAGCAAAGCAACCCTCGCTTTGCTCTACTGTGGCACGTGCTTTCCAGGAAGGATTTCTTCGCTCTAGCATATCCCTTCTTCTCCACAACACTGTCCTCATGACCAGCATTGGGGTGGACAGTTCCATCACACGCTGCTCACAAGCCCAGGACATTGTCATCGTCTCTCGGTTGTAGCTTTCAATTTTGAGTTGCATTAGGTCATTTGCACGTATATAGTTAAGAAATAACAGCCAAAGCGCTGACCTCTGTTCACATCCAGCTGCTCCTTCAAACGAGGCTGCTCTTTCTTCTCTCTTCTGTCTCTTAATTTGCACTTTAAAGAAGAGCCTCACTTGGAAGGCTACTGGGTTGCTGATAGAGTAAAATCTGTCACAGTTTGAAGATAATCAACAAAGTTTGTCCATGAAACATTTTCTAAGATAAACAAGATCAAAGCATTGTCAGATGTGGACACCAACAGACTGGGCTTTGATAAATTAATCTACCAAACTACCATTTTTAAGGCATTTCATTTGTTATTGCTGCATATTAGGGGCCAGACTTTTACAGTTTTTTAATCACTTAAAAATGAAGGAGATTGATTTCTGCCTGAGGAATGTGCTGCAGGTTGAGTGTGCTGCTAACTCTTTCTGTGCATATTTTAAATAACAATCTGTTGTTTCTTTCTTAGATAATTAAACCTTATGCCCAGGATGATTATTCCAGCCAGGAAAACACACATGAGCAGTACGATACAATAGAAAAAGAAATGCTGTGATTTGGGCAGCTTCTTACATTTTTCTGCTCTTAGAGCAGCACCCAGCCCAAGTGGCTAAACCCTGCTTTTTCTCCCTTATTTTACTTCACTTTATCTCCTGTTGCCTTCAGTGCATCTCGCTCTCCCATCTCATTCCAGCTTCCCTTCTCATTTTCAGCCTTGGAGCAAAACTATGGCCTTCCTCCCATTTTCCTCCTTTTCTACCTAAAAATACCTCGCCGCCCTGCCCTCTGCCAATGTGCTCTTTCTTGCAGATTTTGGGGTATCCAGCTGTCTGCTGGTTAATAAAACAGTAATAAATCTAGCAGGGATGGCCTGGACACTTCTCCTGCTTGGACTGTTTGAAGAAGCTCTGCTGGGAAAGGGAGGGCGTCTTCAAGTGGCAGGGAGTTTTCTTTTCTTTTAGATAAACTAATACAGAATAAGCGCTCTCATGTCTCTTTTATTGCCTCTGTTTGCCCAACTGAAATTAATTCAGTGTGTTTTTAAGCCAAGAGAGGTTAACTGAGCCCCGCCAGAAGTCAACATCAAATTTGGTCGGAGATGCATTTTTTCACTTTCGGTAATGAAAACACATTAAAGATGCAGAGGAGCGGCCTCCAGGGGGGATTTCCACGCATTCCCGGTGGGAGGGAGGCCCACAGGGATTGCTAACCTCGGGGCAGGGAGCCTGGAAGAGGCTGGGAGACGGCGGGAGACGCTCCTTCCCCTTGTGCTGGTTACAGGTTCTGGTTACGGGCTGCCCTCCCGCGCGCGGAGCTTTCAGGTGAGCGTTTCTGTTGGCCGCCGTCAGCGCCGGCCTTTCCCCGCGGTGCTCCCTAACCCGCTCCGGCCAGTGAATCCACCTGCCCAATCTGTCCCTTGCAGGTGCTGCCTCTCAAGGTGCTTCGAACCACCACCACCAGCCGTGTCCCCCGGTGGCAAACATGCTTTATATCACTGGGTCACCAAGGCTGGCAGCAGCCGTGAGCAAAGTGAACGTCCAGGTGCGCCAGCTCCTTGAGTTTTCCACGTAATCATAAAGCAGGGATGAAAAGGCCCGGTTTTCATACTTGCTTGCACAGGTAGCGTGCTGCAAACCCTGCACAGAGTGTCCCGTGTTTGTCACTGGGGCCAGGTTTGGCTGCGTTGCTCATGGCTGCATATACAGTGTTTAAATCCATAGCTTTCAGTTCCTAAAAAAGCACGGTGAAGTAATCAGATAATTCAGTATTGCAATGAATTGGTGGTTTTCAAACACAAGCAAGTGGAAATCCCAGGGACAGACTGGAATAAAATAAGGAAACCAATATATTTGATGCCTGCAGAATTTTTATTTGCTTTTTGGTGTGGAAAGTCAGGGTCATCTGATTTTGCTGCAATTTGGGCCGTTTCATGTTTGCTGAAACCAGCTCTTTCCAATATCTTTCCCCTTCCCCTGGGACAGTCCATTATGAAAACTCTAAAACGTGCATATATTGAAGTAAAAGCAATTACTGATTTGAGTTGTTTATGGATAAGATATGCAGTGCTCAATAACCTACCTAAATTATCCCAGATCCAGGTTTTATGTAGTGTGAAATTATTGGAGAATCAAATCCTCCACAGCAGCAGGTGACTCAAAATTGCAGTGAACCCTCCGGACCTAGATTTCCACTACATGTTCTTCATCTATTTGCCACAGACTTCTTCAAGAAAAGCTGGTTTTCGGGAGGGAAAAAAGGCAGAAAATGGTGCAAACTGCAATAATCCCTCGTTGTTGTGGCACCTGCTGCAGTAGGGGGTATTTGGGTGATGCTGGTTGGTGTTGCTCAAAGTGGTTGAAGCTTCTGCCTTCATCAGATCTAAGAATCTTGCCTACAGCCATGGTTAATGCTGAGTGTCCAAAGGGCCTTTGCTTCTGCCATGCTGGTGGGTTTGGTTTTCTGTGGTTCTGGCTGAAAAACCAGGTTTTCCCATGTGCCAGCACGCAGGGGTGGCAGGGGTTGCTGTTTCATGCAGCCTTGGTGGCAATTTCTGAACCATAAAAAGCAGATTTATGCATCTTATTAGAGCTACGAGTGTGGCAACCTGTTGCGTTGTGCGCTTTTTCTTGTGCAGTAAATAGTGACTTTTGTATATGGTGACATAGAGTTACTCTAACAGCCTCTGAATTGCTGGGGAAAGTAATTGAAGGCAAACATGAAAACACAGGGCAGATGCAAACCCTGCTTTAGAAAGCAATTCAGTGTATGCCGTTGATCTTATTCTACCAGGGTGTTCTATTTTTAGCTTTTTGAGTGGATTTTTGTCATGTCGCGTTGACAAGAAGCGAAGCGCTGAGCAGAGGGAGCTCAAGTATACGGGGTCCAATGTGCGCTTCAAGGAGGCAGCGGCAAAGACTGCAAAAGTGCAAATCTCACCCAAATCAGCTCGCTGTGGGGCACAGAGGAGTACTGCAGCTTGACTGCATTTGGAGAGCGGGTTGAAGACCAAGATCACTGTTGTTATGCCCCAGGTCTTTTGCTGTGGAGGTATTTCAGAAATCCGCTGGAGTCCCGTGCGGAGACAGTGAGACCCCAATGCTCTTGGGAGCCCCCAGTGCTGTGGCTGCAGCCCCGCGTGTTTTCCAGCTAATTGTCACCCTGCTAATGAACATGCGATAGCTTCGCCTGCAACAGCGCCCCTTTGGCGTCGTGCTCTGAGTGCCGGCTCGGGCAGGCCTTTCCAGTGGCCTCTTTTAAGAGGATTAGGAAAAGGAGTGCTTATTAGATCAAGCCAAAATGATAGAAGTGCTATGGGCTAAACATGTTAATTAGGTTTAGCTGAAGCTCTCAGTGATGAAGTGGGAATCAAACTGCAAAGAGCAGACTGGGCTTTGGATACCTGGCTCACACTATGGGGCTGGTCTTTGGCCAACTTGTCGGGCTGGGGCTGTGTCCCCCATCGGACCCTACTGCCTCGTCCTTCTGCCGGTGGGTTTCAGGGAAACGCAGGGCACTTTTCTTCTTGACTGCTTCAATTCAAGGAGCTTCCCCGTGCAGTTTGTGGAATGAGAAGTTGCTAGGAAGAATGTAATAATTCCTGCCCAAGGGCTGGACATGAAGAAGCAGCACTGCTTTAGTTAAGAAAAAGAAAAAAAGGAAAAAAAAAAGGTCATCACAACCATGGTGTCCTTTGATATTGCTACAGATTATTTCACTCTAAGGCAGTCCTTTAAGGAAAGCGCTTCTGCTTTCATTGCGGATGAATTGGTACAACAGTTCCCAGGGCCATCTCTTCAAGAAATCCCTAATAAATAATAATACGCAATAAAAAGTTGCGGCTATTTGGCTTCTCTTTCTTGTTCTGACTTATTTTAGCTTCTGGACATGCAGGTCCATTCTGCCAATATTTTAGGACAGTTTTTATATTATTCTTATTTTGCCATATAGTGCAAGTTTTTCTGTAGCACTAGAACTAATAAAGTCTGTTTTTCCAGGAGGCTGTATTTCACACACAAGCGACTTTCATCTTAAGGAAGGTAGAGGTTCCCACTGAAGCCTTTGCAGGACTTGGGTCATTTATATGATTCTGTGATTGATCTGGACCCATATGGAGCATCCTGTGGGAATCAAAGGCAAGTTGTCAAATCACATCCTCAGGCAAGCATGGAAATGTGAGTGTGTGTGATGATTCCTCGTGACAGAAGGCTCTAACTGGGCCCCACTCAAATTATTTCGCTATTTATTGCCCGAAGCAGGCAAGTTGAGCTGCATTTCTCACTGTCCTGGCCGTGTTGGTGCAAGACATCCTTATAGAGTGATGTATGTGTTGTAGGAGGTGTAGGTGTTTGCACCTGGATTCACGGATATGCAGAGGAGACTTTCAGGTCTTATTATACTGCCCTTCTTTCTAATCTGGTTCTTCTGCATCTATTTCGGTCCTTTGCATCCAGCACATTTTGTGAAAGGGATAGGGTTTTCTGTAACTTTTCTGTTTGAAATGGTATTTCCTCTTGTTTGTTTTAAATTGTGTGCCAGACCCAGGCTTTCCTGATTGCCCCCAAGAGCTTGTGCTGAAGGAAAAGGCCTGTGGCCTCTTGGCTGTCTCTGCAGAGTCTCTCTCTGCTCTTCACTCTGTATTGAGCGTGAGGGGCTACATGTGTTAATTGGTCTCCCTGGTTAACAACGATATCAACCTATGTTCACAGGAGAACGTTTGGAAGAGCTCAGAGTTTATTACTCACATCTCATTCGCTGCTGCAGTGTACAAGGGATGAAAAAAAAGAAAAGGAAAAATGAGGTTTGAGCTAGTGGATTAAGTGGATCAAGAACCTGTTTTTGACAGGTATCCATTCCTCCTATCCTTAAATCCTGGTATCCATTCCTCCCATCCTTCAATCCTGGACCGGAGCCAGAGATGCCTCGAAGGCAGCAGAAACCCCAGCTTCAGCAGGAGGAGAGTGCCAGCCCTCGCACCCTAGGGTAGGCAGAGACCTTTTTTAGTGATTTTACATGCATTTTTTAAAAGGAATGTCTGTAGTTTCCTTTTTCTCTCGTTTTTAAGCCTAACAGCAGCCAGACCATAGTGAGCAGGCCAGATCTTGGCTAGTGTTTTCTCCAACCCGCGTTTAGATGTGTGTTTGGCAAACATGGTGACAATCCGTGAAGGACACGGACGTGTCCGGCGGGGAACCAGGGCAGGCACGAGGCCCCGGGCAGATCCCGGCCCGCAGTCTGGCACCGTTTGGTACAAGTAGTAGTTTGTGCTCAGGGCATGTAGATCATAAACCCCTGTATTACCCTGCACCTGAAGGTGGGGTTAGGATGGGAGACCAAGGACATTTCCCAGCTTCTCCCACACTTTGCTAACTCTTTAGAGGTGCAGTTCCTCGCTGCGAGGCTGCAATGGGGTTTAATGTTCATAGATCCAGGGGATCTGGAGATCTGCAGAGTTGCTGTCTCTCCTCTGCAAATAGCTGTGTCGGTAGCAGCCGAGGGGGGTGATTTTCCAAGCAGTTGTTTTAGGCTGAACCCTCGTTTCTGGCAGCGTGCAGTTTTCCAAAGCAAATAGTTTTCTGCAGAGGATTTTCCATGCTGGTCACAGTCTTGATGTGATTTTCCTTCAAGGACTTCTTCACGAGTAATAAATCGGTCCGTTAATTTGTGACATATGGGAATATTCCACAAACAAACACCAATATGTTTTAGATCCCATTTATGCCAATTAGAAAATCCACTCAGATGTAATGAGAAAGGCCTGAACAGTGGGAAAGTCTTTCCGTTGTGAACCTCAGTGAAATGCAGCAAAATCAGGCAATTGTAGGTCAGTGGCAGCACTATTATCTTTTCAGGTGCCCACTGGTTGTGGTGGCTCTGTATTTTGTTTCTCTCTAGATTTGAGCTGATCTACACTCTACATTTGATTTTTTCCTTTGGTAAGAGCAGGTGGAATGTGAGGGGCAGTTAGATGACTTTAATGCAGGGGAAAATCAACTTGGCTGCTGCAATATCTGCAATATCTGCCAGGGAATTTGAGTTCTTCCTTAAGAACTGGAAGAATTCATCACTTTTTAGGCAAGGACCTAGATTTTGGGAAGAGGACATGTTTCCCTTGCTCTAGTGGAGAAGATGCCATGTGTTTATGTCTGCCGTAATCCCCATGCGCGCCGGGGCCGAGTGAACACAGTGCTTCTCCTTCCAACATTTCCTAATGTTTGGAAGGCTTGTTGTGAGGTCCTAGTAATGTTTCAGATAGCTGGATATATTACATCTGTATTTCAGCTATAACAAAGTATCAACTGATACTGATTTACACATTATAAATAACATTAAAATAATAAACATTCATACTATTGGATATGCATGAATTCTTAGCCCTCTTAACTCTTTCTAGCTACATGTGGTTCATATATATATATATATATATTTGCATGTGTTCAATTGTCTGTTAACAATATGTCTTCTCTCAGTTTTGCCTATTTTGCCATTTTATACTGGTTCTATGGATGGGACTGTCGTAAACAAGTAAATTTTCCGAAGGGACGAGATGCCTTTCTGATAACATTGAAAGAGGAAAGCCTAGAGATTAAGTGGTTTGTGTAGATAAACTTCTGCAGTAACAACATGGGAACTTGGCTCTTCGGTGTATTATCCCACAGCTGGTAAATTCTATCCTGCGTGTTCCTTTGGGAAAGCTCATGTGTCTTAAGTATCCAGGATATTTCGATGTCCAAAGACCAGGTGTCTTAGATACTCTATACTGCAAAAATGCAGCGGCAAGCACAGACTTAAATGATCTCATTAACCCAACAATAAAGAGTTTGTCTAGGGGCCGTTCAGTGGAGAGCAGCCGTAATGAAAAAGATAAATATCCTAAGTGAGCTACAGCCCTCTAGCAGGATACGAACCCTACCACTTTGGAAGACTTAAATATAAGGAGTTGCGATGTTGAAAAATGCGCTACAAGGATGTTTGGCTGCATGAGTCACTCTCTGTGAATGGAAACAGGTGACAACCTGCACAGGTACCTGCTCAGGAGCTGCCTGGGTGACAGGTCCCCTGTGAATGTCACACGTGTCCCTGGCGCGAGCGGTTCGTGTTCTGCGGGGCTACCCTGGCTGCGTCCCCCAGATGCCACCCCTGTAGATGCCGTTGAGTGGCCCTGGAAGGGCACGGGCAGTGCTCACGACTGCTCTTACACCCTTCTTGTTCCCGCCAGGGTGTCCATGGTGCTTGTCAGCTTGCCCCAAAACGCAGACAAATCTGATCTCGAGTAATTTCCATTATCTGAAAGCTCCCCTGGCTGGAGATGAGGTCCTGGGTCGGGCTCTGATGGATCCTCTCGCCCTTCCCAACCCTCCTCACCTAATGCGGCTGCTGTGAAATCAGCTTGGCCGGACCCACTGGGACAGCTCATTTCTGCAGGCGGAGCACCGACCTGCTTACACGGAGCCCTGGATAAAATCCCCTGCAGGTTCAGGTCCCCAGGGCACCTGTGGGGAAAATAATTTGAAGATTCAGCCCAGACAATGAACTAATGCAGTTGCTTTTTATAGATGTGACAATCTAGCTTAGCAAAGAGCTGGAGCTCTGATAGAGGTCTTTAAAGAAAGCAAACGGAGAGTGAATACGCTGCATTTCCCACGCTAGAAGGGCTTTGCTCATAATATTGAAGGGTAAAACCAAAGGAGGGAAAACATTTCCTTGGAAGCACATTAAATAGGAGGCCTGCAGCAGTGGCCATGCGGCACACGGGTCCGGCTCCCTGTGAAAGGAATTAAAGGTCTGAGCAGCGGAGGGGCCGGGCAGGCAGATGGCTGGGGTGCCAGCTGTGGAGCGGCTCCTGGCATTCCGCATGCCGGGATCGCCACGGGTGTTGGGTGGCGCTGAGGATCGCGTTCCCAACAGGTGCTCGCCACTCGGCGCCCGCGGTTTTTCCACCCGGCGGCAGGGAATGCGGCGGCATTTGCACTTGGGGAGCCAGGGCGCTCTGGCACCTGTCCCACCGCAGCCTTGGCTGCACCTCCGCAGCGTTACTGCATTGAGTTGAGTTTAGGGAGTCTCTGTCTGCCCCGTGGCACGTCAGGAGCTGCAGGGTGCACAGGAATGGCCGGGTCTGAAGCGGTTCCTTCCCTGTGTCCTTCTGGGGCGCCCTGGCCATGCTGGTGGCCCCCAGAGCCGTCACCCTGCCCTGTGCACGAGCGGCAGGTCCAAGGTTGCTCCTCCTTGAGAGGGGTCAGCTCTTCTCCCCGGGGGCCTTTCCAGCCAGGCCGCGTCTCCCCCAGCCTCATTCCAGAGCTGAGAGCCCAGCTTCTTCCCTGAAGTGAGAGCGAATCGTCTTGGCAAACTACAGAAATGGCAGAAGAGGAAAAGGCAAAATAATAGGTGCAAATAATTGCATCTCTGCCTACCACTGGGAGCAGTGCCAAATGGGCACAAAACTTGTGTTATAAAACAGGAAAATGTTATCCAAATTCGGGCTGGAAAAGAGCCCCCTTTCTATTAAGTGCCTGGAGTTGCTGTCTCTCTCGCTGCCTCTCAGTTAGGACTCTCATATTCCTGATCAGATTTTCATGCCACAGCTACCTTCTTTTGCAGAAAAAAAAAGTCTTTATTTTCTCAAAAGCTTTTTTTTTTTCATGACAAAAGAAACAAGCTGCCTACTGTATATCACAGTCTAAAAACAGCCTAAGCTAAGCCATTTTCAGCTCTTACCGAAGGCTGCTATTCTAGAAAATAGGTCAAATCCGATAGAGCTACCTGCTTTCACCCCTCTTCGCGTGGTGCCTATTCTATCAATCTATCTCATTCTAAGAGACTTCAAAGGCATTTGCATCCATGCCTTGAGTAATTACTTAAGCTGAAGAAGATGGAAATGAATAGAATTGGAAGGTGAGAGGCAACTTGGCGGAGGCAGCAATGTGTTGTGTTGCAAGAAGCACTGTTGGGTTGGAGGGAGATCCCTGGGGTGTTTCTCAGGGCACGAATGCTAAGAAATGTGGCCATGAAACTCGGTGGTGACACCAAGCTGGAGAAGACTCCACTGCAGAAGAGGGCGGCAGGTAACCATGAAGGCTGCAGGATGGGTCTGGAGGAGAATGCCACCCTTGTCCTTGCTTTGGGGCAGCGCTGCTGGCATGAGGGAGCGGAGGGGCCTGGGCCCACTGCGGTTCTGCCCCCGCACTCGTACCGTCTCCCAGCACGGGCATGGTTAGGAGTTAAATTAATAATGAGTAATAACAACCTGATAAATAAAATAGCTCCACACTTGCTGAGGTGAATAAAACAGAGAGGAACGGCATTAGCTTTGGATTTTAATGGCTTAAATATATTGCTGAATTATTCTCTTCTAATATTAGCCTGCCAGGAGAGCATGAAAACCAATGGGAGAAGCAAATCCACCCTGGGATGAGTAGCACATTGAACGGGAAGGAGCCCAAGAAAACCCCGCGTCTCCACGCGCCGCTCTGGGGGCTCCGTAGGCTCCACCACATGTCCCTGGGCTGTTCCCTTCCCTGCTCCTACTGGTGTGCGGGACATCCCAGTGTTTTTCTGCCTCGTTCTCCAGCCCAGTGTTCTGGACAGGATAGTGGTGTTGATGGCAAACGTTTCGCTGGGCCTCCCTTCAGAGCTACGGGCCCAGGTGAAGGGTGGCCTTGCGTATAGTAATATTCATACTAGGAATATTCACATCTAATATTATTCAGTCACATTTCTTCAATTCTGACATTTTTTTTAGTATGTGTTTGAAATTCATGGCATTTTGAAGAAAGCCAAAGCTGCTGTATGCTCGGATGAGAAGCCGTTTGGGTGCTCTTCCTTCAATGACCCCTTCCTTCACCTCTCCCTACACCCATTTCCCCTCCGTCGTGCTGAGGGGAAACTGAGGAAACCCCAATGTGCGGCAGATGCTGAGTGAGCAGAGGGTACCATGGAGCTTGGAGAACAGCACTTAGTGCTGGGAGATGGAGAGGGAGGGCTGCAAAACCTGCCATCTTTGCAGGGAGAAACCACCAGTGCCCACTTCGCTGTTCACAGCTTCCCAGTTGGAATCCAGAGTTGTAAAAATGCCGAAACTGTGAAAATACGAGCTGTGGGCCTCAGGGAGCTGTGAACCGGGGAAATGGTGGGGATCTGCAGCTCTCCGAATGACTGCAAGGTTGTGGGGTCTGTCGTTCCCCGATAAGAGACCGTCCCCGTCACGGCAGGAGCAGGAGAAGCAGTGACCGGGTTTGCAGGTTGTCTCCCTTGGAAAAACCTACCTTTTGCGCCTAACTTCCCGGCTCTTTCATATTTGAGGCAGAAGTTTCTCAGCGCTGGCCTCTGTTAAAAGGCATGTTTCATTTGAGCAAAGCCTGTTGAGCTGTTTCTGAGCCTGGAAGTGAGAAGAAATCATAACATATAAAAAAAAAATAAATAGAACTCCCATTTGGTGGTATTCTTTGGAGTGGTTTTGCAGCTGCAGTGTGAAAGGTGAAGTTTTGGGGAGAAACGGGCTGGCGTGGGGAGTGGAGCCCCTCGCTGCCAGGGAAAGGGAGGTCGATTGGCCTGAGTTTGGGGCTGCAGAAGAGTCCTGAGGCCCTGGGCACCATGGAGCAGCCCGACCCCGGCTGTCCAGAAAAGTCCAGAAAATTTATGGCCAAATGTGTATGTGTAAGTTTCCAGTCTTCTGAATGAAGGACATGCATCATCCAACGAGGAACTAGTAACCAGGAAGGCTGGTACGGCCCTTCTAACCTGTGAAAGAAAATGAGCCCTGTGAAAATGAACTGTGCTGGCTCTGACGCTCTGGAGGCTGTGTTAGCTGTAGCCGTTTCTGTTGCCTCGCTGAAAACTCTTACTTTAATACAGCTCTGCGCATGCAACACGTGCATTTGTCAAAACTTCAGGTAATTTATATAACTAAATACCCACTGTGTCATTTTTAATGGATTTTGAGTAACTCTCTCCGTCTAATTAGAGCTCACCCTACATCACAAATAAAAAATAATAGCAATTTAGATTTAAGGAGCAATATAATCAAATTTGCTTCATAAAGGCCCTAAAAGTACTAATGGGACCAAAGAGAAAATGATCAATTCAGTCATTTTTCCTCAGCCTGATTTGAATCCTGATTAAAGTGATTTCCACCCATCCGTAAGGGAAGAGGTGTCAGTCCCACAGCAGGGTCCCTTCTGTGCCATCCTAAAGGAGCAGGGAGGATGCAGTTACCTGCAGGGTCAGAACGGGGAAGATCTCCTCTATCAACTTATCCCTAATGGAAATGCAGTGGATTTTCCTTGAATTTTTTTGGTCAGAACTGAGAGGATGGGTAAGATTGGAGAAAAAGCTGCGCTACAGCCCTTCTTTTACAGAGCACTTAGCCGTGCTGCCAGAAAATGCAACCCATTAGGTTCTTGCTTGTTCAACTGATACATCACTGCCTCCTTTTTTTCTCTCTCTCTCCAGGTTATTTCCAGGATTTGCTGAACAAATCAGAAAAGGCCCTTTATGAGGCTTTCCCAGCCATGTATGGGGAATTGTACACGCAAAACATGAAGGTCTTCAAGGATTTGTACAGCGAGCTACGCCGCTACTACAGGGGCTCCAACATCAACTTGGAAGAGGCCCTCAACGAGTTCTGGACGCGCCTGCTGGAACGGCTCTTCAAGCTCGTGAATCCCCAGTACCACATCACGGACGAGTACCTGGACTGCATGGTGAAACACGCGGAGCAGCACAAGCCCTTTGGGGAGGTCCCCAGGGACCTGAAGGTGAAGGCCACCCGGGCCTTCATTGCCGCGCGCTCCTACGCCCAGGGCTTTCTGGTGGGCAGCGACGTGGTCAGGAAGGTCTCTCAGGTAGGTCTGTTCTTCCTGGTCCGCCACCCTCAGATTAGCAGGAGTCAATCAATTAGACATGTGTCTAAGTCACGGCAGCCGCTTCGCCTCTGTGATGGTGCTGCAGGGCTAGAATGGACCAGGGGAAATAAATTACCAGGCCTGGTGCTGTGCAGTTCTAATGTTGGGGCCCAAGGGAAGGAGCATCCTGCGTTTGCTGAGGGTCCTTCCTTTGGTTTGGGCATTGGCAGCTGCCCCCAAAAGAGCATTTGCTGCAGCTTGGAGCTGTGTGGGAGCAGGGGAGAACTTTGAGCCGGCCCCACTGGCTGCTGGCCCAGGACAGACAGTGGGAGACGAAACCCAACCTGGGGGATAAACACCTTAGAAACCAAAGCAAAAATCCCCGAGAGATGCAGAGTCGTCAAGAGGGATATCCAAGCTGTTTGTATTAAGGCACTTCCTAAAATCATGCAAGTCCCAGATTGGGGACTTTCCCAGAAAAAGAAATTCTGTGTCCAAAGCGGGGCTAGGGGAGGCATCGCAAAAGGAATTTTTCTCATCAGTCGCAACATGAATTATTAGAACAGTCCTTTTTTTTTGTGGTTCTCCATTGCTTGCCTCTTCTGAAGTGGTGTGGATGCAAATGAATGCCAGTTACATAAGCCAGGAACAGTTAAATCATCCATTTTAATAGTGGTTTGCATCTCTTTTTCTAAGTTAGTGTCCTTAAAGAAGGCTGATTCTCATTTTATTTTGAAACTGAACACACTGAATTTCCTTTATTCATTATGAGTTTTTCACTAAACTCTGTGTTTTGTTTTACTAATGAAGATGGTCTATCAGGTCACTTTTATTGGCATACTGTACATATTGGTCTTATTTTTTAAACTTTTATGTTATTGTATGGTAAACGGCAACTTTCTTATTTACCATATGACTAATTTTCAAACACATGGTGCATCAAGCTACATTTGGATGGAAATCTAATTAAAAAGGCATCGAAATGGAATTTTAAAAGTATTTAGTAGTTAAATGAGCGTGCTGGGTACATAGAGGAAATAACGTTTCTGTAAACACGCTTTACATTTCCAGCAAGTTGACGATTAGACAAAGACGTCAGGATCGTTCCTGGTCTTCACGTCCTTTAAGACTGTAGAACTGATGCAGCTCCTCTCTCCTGCCCTATCTTTATTCATAGCTTGGAAGAAGATAGTTGGCCTCACCCTTCCAGCTCCCAGTTGTTTTTTGGGTGAATTAGGCATAAAAATGAGTTGAGTGAATAAACTGAAGAACGCAGTCTCTTTTCACATGCTTCTTAAATGACTTTGCTGAAGCAGGCTGAGCACAATTAATGCGTCCCATGAGTTTTGTGACAGATCTTCTATTCAGGGGGTTTATTCAGAGCATGAGCAGCGAGTACACACAAGCATATATTACATTTTATTTCATTTAAAGGATTTCACTTATTTTAATAAAATTAAGTGTTTGTATAAACTGACATTGCAAAAAGGTTTGCATTTGTTTGGGCATGCTCTAATTGAGCCGGATGGGCTGCTCACAGTGGTGACCTCGTCCTTACCTGTTTCACCGATTTCTTTCTATATCCAGTAATATGCTTAGATCAGAATCCTTTAGAGATAAAAACATTTAAGTGTTTTAAATAGGTGCTTCCAGACCCCTGAAAGAGGTGTTGGAGATGTGATAGTCTTAGTGATGCTCAAAATTCACTGCGCTCTTATGGACATGCTGTGAAAGAAAGATGCAAAAGAATGACTGATGTGACTGTACAATTCCTTAGGCTTGGAAAGAACCGTGTTTCTGCCAGCCCTGCAGCTGCTTCTTTTAAAGTTTCCCTCAGAAAGGTTGGGAGTCTTGATGCACCTAATGCACATCAAGGCACTAATGGCACCAGGGCTGGCACAGGGTGGCCAGGGTCTGCATTGGGGCTTGCTTGGGAGATGGTACCCGTAGGAATTGGGCTGTGAATCCGCCGTGTCCCTGGGCAGGGCTCCAGGAAGGTGGCTCCTGAGGAGGAACCCATCCCCGTCTCTCCTTTCCTTTTCCTCTGGTCTCTGAGAGCCAAGACAGGGTTTATCAGCATTTGCCACAGTCGAGTGTCTGTGCTCCCCCTGGTCCCTCTGCAGCAGGGAATATTCTAGATCCTCTTCAAGATTAAGGGAGGTTTGGGGTTATTCTGGAAAGAATTGCACCTCTTTTCCACCTGTTTCTTCCAAATCTTCTTCTCACAAAAGGTCTACAAATCAATGGATATTGTTTGGAAAATTAAAATATTACCTGGGTGGGTGATTCAGTAGAAGAAAGAAGAGAACAGTGGGGTTGAGAGTAAAGGGTCCTGCGGTTCTGTAAAATGTCTGGGTGATATATACAAGTGCAGGTACGTGTGCAAAGGCTGAGCTTGTAATTGAGCTTGGATTAAACATATAAATCAGAAGTTTGAGTTGTTCCCTGAAGGCACAAGAGGGTGTATTTTTCCTGCTGTATTTTAGAAGTATCTGGCTGTTTCTCTCCAGGGTCCTACTGCACCGCTGTGTGCATGTCCTATGGAGACTAGAGCCCTTTGAGCACCAAGGGCTCTCTGCGCTCTCGAGTGTTCAGGACACACAGTTCAACAGCGCCCGGCTTGTTTGACGAGTTGATTGCATCTCCCGTTCCACAAGAGTTTCACGTCCCGTGTCTGCTTTATAATGTTTATAACCACTGCTAAATGGTAGTGTAGGTAATACTGAGGATAACTTTGGTCTCCTGGAACTTGTTTCAGTGCGGAAAGAGTAAGTGGCTGTTTTCCGTCTGCATTTCTAAGATTCTGTGCTTTGAAATCCTACTGATAAACTCCCCAGCAGGAGCTTTTTGGTGAGAAGTCTTCCAAGCCTGAATGTGCGCTAAATTTTGCAGGGCTGGTGGAGAGAAACCAAGCTAAAGTCCCACAGAACTTCCTCTTGGCAAATCATTTGTGAAAATTACTAATTTTACTGCAATTGATTTAAACATGGCTCAGGAGGAGGAAAAATGAGAGGAAATGAATGCCACGTTGGATGCTGAGAGTTACGATGTGTTCTCAGTTTTCTGTCCTGTTACCCTGCGTGCGCCCATCCCCAGGTGGCTGTTCGCACATGCTGGTGAGCAGTCACACAGCGAGCCCAGCACAGCGGCCCCGCTGCGTAGCCACATCAGAGCCTTGCAAACCCAGATCTGCTCCTGTCTCGAGACGGGCACAAGAGGCTGAGAAGATTCCTGCTCTGCCTCAACGCTTGATCCAGCAGTTCCCATCTGGTCAGGTGGCCCCATCGACACAGCGCAGACCCGTGAGGCTTTGGAAAGGAGCCTCAGGGCAGCACCGACCTCGTGAACCTGGTGCCCCCCTCTTGAAATGTCGGTGCTGTCGGTGGAACGACGCTATTTATGAGGCCACCACCTGTTCCCACTGCATTAGCTCACTGCTGCTCAAATCAACTTCTCTATCCTCGGCTTTAAAGTAGTTTTGATTAAAGTGATTTATTGTTCCATACCACTTGCTTTCCTATTTTTGGATTTTTTTTTCCAAAGATATATTTATTTTTTCCTTATCATTTCAATCCCGGACGTGCACTTTATGGGACTCTTCCCACTGATGTCACCGGGACCAGAATAGGGTATGTAGATTTTAACTGAACAATATCATAGAAACGGTGTATTTTTAAGTTGAGCTTTGCTTTCTTTGGCATATTTATTTATGTCTCTAACAACGAAATGAGGAGTGCCCGGGCTCCAAGCCATATCTCTGAGCAATAACTTTTCTTCAGATCCTTGGGAAATATCTTTTGCAAAGTATTGTGCATTTCCTGTGGACATCTTGATGTAGTTTCTGGGTCGTAAAACTGAGAAAGGACGAGAGTTATCTCTGAAGTTAAAGCTGTAACAGCGTGGAGAATTAAGGTCCTTATGGAAGCTATATAGTTGGCAGTTACGTCTAAGTCAAGCTCTAATACACTAAGATGCGGACAATTATTTGTAAACACATTGGCCTGCAGTGCAAGCAGGTCAGATGGTGGCGAGTTTGAAGCCCGCTGATGAGACTGGCTTTGACTTGCACAAGGGCAGGGCTGTGAAGATGAGCAGTAAACACAACGGCACCATAAAGTCGGGACAGTTGCCTAGAGCCTTCCTACTGGCATGCAATAGAAGCAAGTGCCTAACCTGGTTCCCATTTTCCTTTTGTTTGCTTGCACTGTATTTTAGCGCATTATTAAGCAGGCTTTTAAATTAGTGATGCTCCGCCAGGAAAACTTGAAGAAACTGTGCAGCTCCCGCACCCCAAGCAGGGACAGACTGGAGGGGGAGAGGGTTGGCATGGGACACCCGCCCTGGACCCCCAGCTCCCACCATGCAGGAGCCCAGCTGGGCGCCCCATGGCCAGGGGAGCCGCAGGAACGTGAGCTCTGGGCCCGCAGCAGTTGTGCTCTTGGCTTTCCTCATGTTGTCAAGTGACGCTTGTGGTTTGACCAGCCCTAAGAATACAAGGTGTTCGGTGAGGCTGGCAGAGGAGGGTGTTTTGGTTTTGCTGTCACTGTTTTGATTCTCCTCTTTATTTAAGATTTTTATGCTCAGGACTTTTTTGGTTCTTCATGGCTTTATTTTCTAGATAGCAGATAACCAATAGCAGATCTCCATCTGCCTAAGGAGAAGAAGATACGTTCAGCCCAGCAGAGGACACGGTTTCCAGTGCCTTCACCCTGTACAGACCATGGGGTAGCTCTGATGAAACCCCCAAAGAGTCGGTCCCTGTAGAGGAGGGTTTCTTGCGTGTGACCTGCAGGTCTAGATTTAAGGGGGAAGGCCACTGAGCTCTTGATAACAGCAAAGGGGCAAAGATCAGAGAAGCCCTTGGTCCTACTAAAATGCAGGGCTTTACATTTCAGCTCTTCTAAGGCATATTGACTGAGTTATCAATGCTATGAATGTAGCAGTGGCTGAGGAAAATACTAGTGTTTCTGCAGAGAGGTGCCTATCAGGGCAGGGGGACCTCTTGGCCATGCCCTTAGAGCCAACAAGCTCTTGGGCCAACAAGAGCTTCCAAGCCAAAAGGCGTGTCCACTTGTGGCCTTCCCAGAGGAAGCATCTCCACAAGGTCCTGTCATCCATGCCTAAAAAATCCTGGCTGATCTAGAAAACTGGATTTTTCACCTCCTAAAGTGCATACTGGGAGGTCAGCCGTAGATACCCTGTTTCAAAATACCACCTGTAGTTTTGCTTCCCTGTGTTTGGTGAATCTCCATGGTCTGCCTGCAGGAAGGGAGGAGTGTGGACATAGAAGATGTGAATAATTCCTTGGAGAAATAATTGAGCCCAGCCTCTTCCATGAGCAGGAAATTAGTGCTTATCCCTTCTGCCTGGAGATTGGGCTGAGCGCTCGGCGCTGGCCTGACGTAGCGGAGCAGCAGTTGGTGCCTGAGTGCTTCACCTGCTCCTCCCGGGCGGAGGGGCCCGTGGAAGGGGAAACCGGGGCGGGGGGCGGGAATCGCAGCTGGGACCCTCATCCCATGCCGCCTGCTCTGCCACACGCAAACAGCTGCCTTCCTGAAGCCGTCGTGGCACTCGGGGCAGAGGTGCTCGCCCAGCCGGTGCATGAGGGCATGCATAAAGGTGAACACGAGCGCAGCTCCAAGCCGGGAAGAGAACAGGATGAGCTGTGCAAGCAGGAGCACTCAGGAGCGGCTGCTGGGCCCTATGTGAGCTTTGCGGGCAGCAGCCTCGCTACATTCGTGCTGTTGGGCTTGCACCAAACTTGCAAGCCAAACACGTGTTTTCTGAACCGAGACCTGTCACTTTCCTCTCTCAGTGTCCCCCGCGGGTTTGGCTGGGTACTGAGCGGCTTTGTTTTCTTGGTGCTGATGGCTTCCTTCTTGTCCTTTGATGGTTGTCCCACAGCCCCGGGGAGTTTGCAGCGAGCAGCGCTGCCCTTCTGGTGTTCAGCCAGAACAGTTTGGCTTCCCTGCTCCAGAAGGCTGCGCAACCCAGCCAAGTTATCCGGGCAGGGCTGTGTGCGGAACCGGCTGTTCCTGGGTCTCATCAGCGCTGTGGAAAGTCCCAAGCTCTCGGGCCCAGCTGCGTGACTCACCGTGCAGCAGCTCCCTTGGAGCTCCACTTTGCACCGTGCTGTGTACGGTGCTCCAGGGGCACCGTTGGATAATCCCATTGGAATGGGAGTGCCTCTAAAACACTGTTTGGTTGCATTCTCTGGCTGGGCTCTTGCTGTATAGCTCGTGTTCATGAACGTGCTACCTGTGGAAGCAGTGGTAGAAGCTACTTGCTCAGCCACACTCCTGCTCTGCATACTGGATAATCTGCTTTCAGGATGTCTTTAGCCTGTTAGTATCAAAGCCAGCCTTAGCTGTTGTCTTCTCAGTTGCTATTTAATCCTGGTTAATTAAGCCCAGAGATGAAACATAAACTCGTGGTGTTTGTGTTTCCCAGCCGCAACCCCTCAGAGATCAGGGATGGGAGAGGGTGGTGGCGCCTTTACCTGCCTCTTCCCGGGATGGAGTTGGATGCATCTCAGAGCCATTCCGTGGGACGCGTCCTCCATCTCCTGGTGGCAGGACCACACTGCAGCCTTCAGAGCAGCCAGAGAGAGCTCTTGGAGGAAGGAGAGCGAAGCCTTCGCGTTTTTGTTGTCCTCTGCAAGGCTGAGTCCTCCAGACCCCCATGAAGCGCAGCACGTTGCCCAAAAGCATCTCCCTTTGGGTGCTGGCAGTCACAGGTCTCTGTTCAGGGTCACGGACTCTCTGTGAGACTAGAAACTCCTGTCCTGGACCTGAGGAGGGTTTTGATAAGGTGATTTGCCCATATTTCTGCCAGATGAAAAGCCAGCACTAACCAAGATCTCCTTTCCAAGGCTAACTAGAGGGGAGGTGATACAGTGAGGACAGTTTATGGTGGGGGAAATGTAGGGATTTTCTCTCTCCACCTCTGGCAATTAGCTTGTCAGCAAGTCCTCAGGCTGTAAAGTTACTGAGACAGAGTCTTTCTTTCTGGAGTCCCCAAGCAGAATCTTAGGGATCGTTTTGAAAGTATTTTTCACTGTTAATGAAAAAGTCAGGGGCAGGGTGAGCCAGTGTCGCAGCTGCAGCTCAGGGCTCACAAATGCAGAGTTTTACCCCTTCATCGCTTCTGTTTCTGGGCTTCTTGTAAGGACTGAGAACTTGGCACCAAGGAAACTTGCCTGCAGACTCTTAGGTTTATTTTTGTGGATAAGCCCAGCAAACACTGCGCTTTCTAGGCCGTTCATGGGCACTAACACTGTGATAATGGACAAGGTTAGTTCAGTCCAGGGGTGACAAGGCTGCCCCCAGCATCACGGCCGTGAAGCATTGGGCATACGGGCGATGCATGAGCACCACAGGCATTGCACAGGCTCCTCAAACGCTTTCCTGCAATCACTTGAGGGCTCTAAATTGCCCACTTTAAAAAAAAAAAAATCTGTGTCTTTCCTCCACGCTGTCTTCCTTTCCAAAGATGCCAGCTGAGACATTGCAGGGTCAGACTCCCTGTTGTGCTGGCAGCTGGGGAGCTGCAGATGCAGTTTGTAGAGGAACCCGCGCCTGCCAGGTGCTGACAACAAACCCTTCCTGCCCACACTGCTCCCTGGAGAGCTGCTGATTGCGGAGGGTGCAGGGCACAAACCCAGCGTGTGGCCGAGCCCCCAGATTGCAGCTTGTTGGCACAGCCTGGGCCAGGAGGAACACCAGGGCTCAGCTGGTGAAGCTGCTTGGCACAAGATGTCCCTTGTCCTGTTTGACAAGATGTCCCTTGTCCTGCACAGGGAGCCATCGCCAGCCTGTGCTAGCACTGTGTCTGTCTGTCCCAGGTCTCGCTCAGCCATGAGTGCACTCGTGCCGTGATGAAGCTCATGTACTGTCCCCACTGCCGGGGCATGTCCAGCGTGAAGCCATGCAACAACTACTGCCTCAACGTGGTGAAGGGCTGCCTGGCCAACCAAGCGGACCTCAACACCGAGTGGAAGTACCTGATGGGTAAGAGGGCTGCACTATCCCCCAGCAGCACCTTTTGGAGCCCCTGAGTGCTCGTGACAGTCTTCTGCCAGGCTGATGGGGGAAGTATCAGGCATTAGGATAAAAGAATTAGTCGCTCCTAATGAATCACTCCATTTGCTAACGGTACCATTCTTCAGCCTAGACCTAGGGATTTGACCCTCTTTACAGAGAGAGGAAGAATCAACACAAAGCCATCCCAGTTTTTCTCCTCCGTGTGGTCAGGCCACAGGAATGTGGAGCACGCTCTGGTCCACATGAGCACTGGCCACCACCGCGCTCTGCCAGGTCCCCAGCCCTGCTGGGAGGTTTTTGGTGTGTCCTGGGGAACACTGACCGCACTGGAGCATCTGGGGTCACACGTAACTGAATGCCAAGTCCCTAAATCCTCATGTGGCCTTCGTGTGGGCTCTGTAGCCTCTGAGCTGCTGAGCCCTAAAAGCAGAAGCGGTTGGGAACTGAGTCTAAAGCTCCTCGGGGATAGACAGCAACTCAGCAGTGGCTTCCAGAACTATAATTTTCAGCTTACAAACTCAGACTCTGTAAAAATCCTGTTTCAGATGCCTAAGCCAGATGTGGCTCTGCTCTGAGATCCTCTTCCAAGTTTTGTTGGGTGCTGCCAGCCTTCACAGGCAGTGGCATTTCCCAGTGCCCTGAGCCAGATGGGCAACTAGGTTGCTCTCACCTCAAGCCCAAGCGGAGAGCTGGAAACCAGCTGGTGTGGGCAGGGTCGGTTCTTTCTTGCAAGCTGGGAGCTCCGCTCCAGCGAGACGGGAGCACTGACCAGCATCTGTGCTCAGACAGCAGAGCCTTCTGCAGCAGCTGCTGGTCCCTTGTGTGAATATGGGCTGCCCCTGCGACTTGCAGGAGGTGACCTCTGTTCCTGTGCCAGTGCAACCATCCTAGAATGATGAATCTTGAATGCTATCCAGTTCCAAGGAAAAACAAACATGTTTGGGAAGAAGTGGGAATGGAGAGGGCTCTTTCAAAAGGCAGACAGCTAAGGGGCCAAAGCATGTCCCACGCAGCGTGAGGGTTTGTAGGAAGTCTGCTGAAAGGGTGTCTCTGTTGTTATTTTGTTAGATTCTCTGATCGTAGTGGCTGACCGGATCGATGGACCATACAATGTAGACACTGTGATAGGAACTATCCACATGAGGATTTCCGAAGCGATTTCCAACTTGCAAGAAAACAAAGACTCCATCACAGCCAAGGTAAGAGCCTGTCCCTAGCCCTGACCGACTGTGCACCGTGTGTAGTTGCTAGGACTAGTGTTTATTGTGTTCACCAGTCACCTGAATTAAGGGAGATGAAGGAAGAGAGATTCAAAGTCCACTCTTCTAATGATGAGCAACCACCCTGCAGTGTTTTCAAGTCTCATGTCAGTCACACCAGCCAGCTTCCTTTAGGTCCAGGCATGCAGAATGGTTCTGACTCTGCAGTGCCTGTGGGAAACTTAGTGCCATTTGCTTTCAGGTGCCTCGGTGTCTGCGTAAGAGCTTTGAAGTGTTTTCACTGAGCTGAAGCTTGTGCAGAAAGCACACAGCCCTTCCCAGGGGCAGACGGCAGCTGCTGCCGCCTGCCTGGGGGCTGTTCTGCAGTGGAAACACGGGGCGCTTGGGCTGTGCTCACGGGACAGGCCTGCAATCTGGCTGTCAATCTGGAGGCTGCAGAACAGGCTCTCCTGATGCTCACCCGTCTTTTGAGGAGCTCCCTGCAGAAGCTCCTTTCTGTTAGTCTGTATTTTTAGTATGTTCATCCAATAACTGCAATCTCCTCGATGGATGCAAGTGAGGAATGCACAGCTTTGGCAAACAAAACAAAAACAACAACAAAAAAGACCCCAGCCCACTAGAACCTCTGCTTTCTGCCCTGCAAACACACCACTGGGGTTTGTTGTCACCTAGAGGACTCTGGTCAAGATCAGGACTTTGCTGATAGTCTTTGGGTTCTGCTAGCAGTAGCACTGAGCAGCAGCCACAAGCTGTGCTATTGATACCAACTAGCATTTGGGTTCTTGCTTTCTCTGCACTAAAGGGATTCTGTGCAAAGTCAGATTTGTCAATAGCACCTGACAGCGCACAGGTAATTGGACCAAACTTGGAACCACCTTTTTGAATCAGATAGCCTTCCTTGCAAGGACTGTTGTTACCCGAATCAAGTGGATGTTGAAAAAAGCCCTCGTGACCTTGGACACTTGCTTAACTTTGGCTCTCCGAGCACACTGGTTACCAGAGCCACAGCAAGACCTGGCTGCCTGGACATGAGGTCTGCAGGGAGGTGTCGCTCTGTGACCTGGTCATGGAAAGGAAACAGGAAATACTGAGAGAAACAGGCACTTCCAAGGAGCTCCTCATGTCATCCTGAAGGAGAGGCCATCAGGGTTGTGCTTTGAAGCACTCCTGCTCTCCGCTGGCTAAAGGGAATCTGGGCAGGCAGCTGGAATAAGAGGAAATATCTAAACACAAGGAGTAAATCTTGGCTTTGAAACGTCCATCCTGACAGATCATAGCGTGTTTATGCTGCACCCTCTGCTGGTGCGTGCCTATTGCAGAGGTCATCAGGAGTCCCACCCTGGTCCCCTGTCCAAATCAGGAACCTCGTGTGCTCCCTAATGTGAGAGCCCGCACCCCTGGCGTGATGAACGGCACCAACTCCTGTCTTGTTCTCCGAAGACCTCCCAGAATTTGTTTTGGGTATGGGAACAGATAAGCTTACTAGAAATAATTTAATATCAACATCAGTGATTCATCCAAAATCATGTGCTAATTTTGTGTTTGTGTTGAACCTTTGGCAGTAGCCAAGAGTAGTTTCCCATCTGCTTGAAAATAAATCAGGGCATGTGAGTAATCTGACCAAAAACTAAGCCCAAGTCTCAGAGACTCTGTAAGTTGGAAATATTAATAAATAAATAAAAATAAAAACATAACCACAAAGTGCTAATTAGTTAAGAAACGAGTATCAAACCACGGGACAAACTTGGGTTTGTTTTTCAGGTTTTCCAAGGCTGTGGAAATCCCAAAATTAACACAAAAGGCTCCAGTAGCGAGGATAAGAAAAGACGGGGGAAGGTCACGCTAGAAGCAAAATCGTCTGCACAGGCGCTGGAGATGCTGGTGAGTTGGTCCTCAAGGCTCCGTCCCGCACAGGGCTGCCTCCGCGGGAGGCAGGAGCATGGAGGGGCTGCCCTCGTGTTGGCCAACGAGGGAGATGCCTTCGTGCCGCTTTGCTGCTCGCGTAGGACCAGACCTTTATGGACCGTTCGGATTCTGTGGGCCCTGTGGAGCCTTACTGGCCCTGAGCACCCTTCTTCTCCGCAGGTTTTAGACGCCAAAGGGAACCTGACGAATCTCAAGTCGTACTGGGTCACCCTGCCCAACGTGCTGTGCAGCAAGAAGGTGACAGCCGGCTCGGGAGCAGACGACAAGTGCTGGAACGGGATGACCAAGGGCAGGTATGTGGAGGGGGTCAGGGACAGAGCTCCTCAGCGTCCGTCAGCCTCAGCCCCTCCATCCCCGCCTGCTGGGATAGAGCGGTGAGGTGGAATCCCACCCGCTATAGTGACCAGCACTCAACCTCCTGCATTTGGGAGCAGGATGGGTTACTGCTGGCACCTATGACAGGGAGAGGGGAGCTCAGCCTGGGACAGGCACCAAGGCCTGTCGCTTTCCTTCACAGCTACCTGCCGGAGGTGATGGGAGATGGCCTGGCCAACCAGATCAACAACCCGGAGGTGGAGGTGGACATCACCAAGCCGGACATGACCATTCGCCAGCAGATCATGCAGCTCAAGATCATGACGAACCGCCTGGGCAACGCCAACATCGGGAACGACGTGGATTTCCAAGACGCGAGTGAGTGCGGCGGCAGCCCCGGGGAGCGGGGAGGGCAATGCAAGCAGGTGAGGGTGGCCGGCGGGGTCTCGTGCGTCTCACCATGCCCTGTCCCCACACGCAGGTGACGACACGAGCGGCTCCGGCAGCGGTGATGCGTGTCCTGACGACGTCTGTGGCAAAAGACTCGCTAAGAGCCTCAGCACGCGGCCGCCCGAGACGCATGCCATCCCCAAGCAGTCAGGACATGGCGTCAGCGGCGCCAGCAGCAGATCATTGCCTTCCGCCCTCCTCAGCCTCCTCTCAGTGGCTCTCCTGGCCACACAGCACTTGTGGCGGTAACTCACTAGCTCAGCCGGGAAAGAGACTGCGGCCAAGGGCCTCACTTTGCCAAAACCAACCACACGACTGACAAAAAGGACATATTTAATTCACCTTGGCAAGAAAAAAAAGGAGAGAAAAAAAAATGAGGGAAGAGAAAAAGGTTTCAGTTGTTTGCTAATTCTGGCAGTGCTCGGGCTGTTTTCTTCTTTCTTGGTCTCTTCCCTGTGCTGGGCCCTCCTTTCCGTACCTCACTGTTTTCATTTTGTCATTGCCCTGGACGGGCTGCAGCGGGACGTGCCATTCCCGACCCCATCCCGCAGCTGGGGGGCCGGGAACAGGGCGCTCCGTCGCATGGAGCCTGCGGCTGCATCCGAGGAGCATCGGGGGCTCCTCTGGGTTTCCACAGCAGGCAGAGATGCTCCTTCCCCTCCATCCTGCACACAGCAGGCGTGAGCGGATCTGGTGGGTCGAAGCGGAACAGTTTGGCAGTGGCTGTCGGACCGGGATGTGCGGATCACCCCGTTCCTTCGGAAAGGCCACTGGCGGGTTTCTTGCCCAGAGCTTGTAGCTGATGACGGTGTTCGGTGTAGATCTCCTACAACTAAGCGACTGGGAATGAGTGTTCGGGATGGGGTTGGGGGGGCGGGTTCTTTGCATGCTAGTTGGAAAGCCAGTTTTTACCCCAGGTGATGGTGACCCAGGCTCTTCCCGCAGTGCGGCACTGCGGCCAGGAGGTGAGAGATGCGCACGGGCAGGAGGGGTTGGCGCTGCCCCCAGTGCCTGCCAGACCCTGCTCTGGGTAAGGAGGAAGCGGCAGAGGGGCCGGCGCGTCGCAGCCCGTCGTGGTGTCTGCGCCCAGGGACGGCCCCACGGGGAGCGCCTATGGGGCGGGAGGGGGGTGTTGGGGTATTTTTCTTCCCGTGTCTGTTTTCCTTGTTGAATCCTGGATTTTGAAGTGAATTCCTGCTTTCCCGTCCTGTCCTCCTGCAAGCTCCCCGCTCCGGAGGGGACGCGGCCCCGTTTCGGGCTCCGCATCCCAGGCTGGCGCCGCCGGGCAGGGGGGACTGAGTGGCTGTTCCAGTCATGGCAGCACTGCGTGGCCCCTCCAGCCTGCGTGCCCCTCTGGCAGCCTGGAACGGAGCAGATTTGGTGGGTTCCAAGGACAGGAACCTCCAAACCCTTCCGAGATAAGGGCAGTGCCAAGACGCACCAAACCCAGGGGCAGAGACACAAGCACAGCGGGGGGACAGAGTTATTTACTTCTACAAATGTGTCAGGTTCCACATTACTTTTACTGGTCTAACAAATACTTTTTTTTTTTTTTTTGAAAAAGTATTGCCAATAAAAAAATTAGCCTTCAGTTGCAAAAATTCCCACCATGGATCCTGCAAACGCAGGAGAGGATTGGACATTAGCACTTGTACCCTCTGCAAAAAGAAATGGGGAGTGGGAGGTTGGGGGCTTTAAAAGAGCGAATCCTGGTGTTTCCCAGTATGGGATGACTCGGATGACTCCGGGTTTCCCGTGGGCGCAGAGGGGCCCATGGTAAACGCGGAACCGGAAGGTGCTGTTGGTCCGTTCATGTTTCAGCCATCTCATATCCCATTATTGCTCCTTTTGCAATAATACAACCCGTAGTCCGCTGCGGTGCGGAGGGGCCTTGACAAACAGCCGTTCGCCAGCTCCCTGCATGCACATGGGTGCGCTGCAAAAACGGGGGGTCAGGAGGGCTCCGCTCCGGTCTTCCCAAGGCGACGTTTTGGGTCGGAAACGCCTTGCAGGGGCCGCACTCCGGGCGGGAGCACTGGGATCGCAGACTCCCAAGGGAACCACAGGCTTCCCGGTGTCTCCATCCCTCCACCCACTCTTCCCATAGTGCCATAACGCGTATCCTTAACCAGGGTGCTGGGTGCGGAGGCTCCGCGCGTGCAGCCACTTCCCACGCACCGACCATGACAACCCGCCTGCTGCCACGGCGGGCTCGGTGGCCCCAGTGGGCTCGGCAGGGGCTGCCCCGGCAGGGGCTGCGGCGCGGCAGAGGCTCCAGGGTCCCCCCTTGCTTTGAGCAGATGCATCTTCCTGGGCAACGCGAGTTACTCCCTTGCTGGCCTAGCGGGACAGTTATCTCTCTCTTTCTGTTACCGAGGTACTTGTAACTCTCTTGCACTGTTTATCTAAAGTCGAAATATGTTCTTTGAATCCTTGTATAAATAAAAAGGCTGGAGACTTAGTTCTGCAGTTACAGGGCGGCTTTGTTTCTTCTCCACTGAAGGGTGTAAGGATTTTCCCTTTTTGTTCCTCTGTAAGTCCTGGCTAAAGGCCAGCTCAGTAGCCTTGCAGACGGGTATTGTGGTTTAAAGCAATATCCACAGTGCGGTTATCTGGGGTGTGAGGTTCCCTGCGGGATGCGGACAGGAACGGCTGGATCTGGTGGATGTGGAAGTAGGGAGCTGCGCGGAGCCTGGGAGCTGCGCGGGGAGGAGGCCCTAGGGCACCCCCTGGTGTGGGAGGGCGGGGGCAGGGCCGGGACAGGGCAGCTCCGTGATTGGCTGCTCTGTGAATGGATTTGATAACTGGGGCAGAGACATGGTCAGCACAGAGGGGGCGTGGCTATGGGCGAGGGGGCGTGGTGAGGAGCAGCGCTGGTGTCTCTGCAGCTCCTGGCCCACCGCAGGAGCAATGAGATGCTAATGAGATGCTAATGAGCCGCTAATGATATGCTAATGAGATGCCAAGAAAGACCTCCTGCTTCTCCCCGAGCTCTCAGTGCCACCTAACCCCAACACAACCCTGCATGTCCCCAAGGGACCCCGTGTCCCCCCATGTCCCCCATCCGTGACCTGTGGCACCGTCTCCTGCAGAAGCTCCATGAAGAGGGAGGAGCCCGGCCTCCCCCCCATGACGTCACGGATCCTCCTTAACCCAGGAGGAGGGGCCTAGCCGTTTGTTTCCCCCCCCCCCCCGAAATAAATGAGGCCGAATCGGGTAAAATGGCGCTCGGTTTAAGGGGGCACAGGGGTTGCTCTACGTCTCTTCTGCGTCCTCTGCAAGAGAAGGAGCTCCCGTCACAGGCGGCCCCAGCGTCCGGCAGGGAAGGGGTGCCGGCGCCCAGGCACTCACCCTGGCCCAGCCCCATGGCGCTACGGACGGCGACGACGGCATCGAAGGCGAAGAGCGTAGCCAGGAGCAGGCCCAGGGTCTGTGGGGCGGCAGGAGCTTGACATCTGGGGGCCGGTCCTGCCCCCCAAGTGTGGGGCTGGGGGAAGGGGTGTCACCCACCAGGGTGGTGGCCGCCAGCGCGTCCCGAGAGACCGCGAGAGCCGCCAGCGCCGCCGCCAACGACACGAGGGCCCCCCCGGCTGCGCGCACCACGTCCTGGGGGCAGCAGGGACACGTGGGGGGACGGGGGCACTGGGGGGTAGGGGGGGACATGGGGCACAGGGGGACATGGGGTGCAGGGTGCTCTGGGGCACTGCAGGACATGGGGGGAGACTTGGGGGTCCAGGCTGCCCTGGGGCTCCAGGGGGGACGTGGGGGGGGTGTAACGGGGCATGTGGGGCAGGAGGAGGCGCTTGGGGGTCAGGGCTGTCAGAGCGGAGCATGGGGGCAGTAGGGGTCACTAGGGGATGTGGGTCATATAGGGGCAGTGGACG
>JAWLRI010000207.1:576840-600218 GCA_034781795.1 Crypturellus tataupa
TTTGCGTCTACTTGCGTCGGGCTTCTTTTGGGGCTGGGACCCGAGGGAACCCCGACCAGGGATCTTGGGGGGTTATTGTTTTAAGTGAGGGTCGGAGCCTTGGGGGGCCCGCGGCTGGGGAGGCCCGGCGGGCGGGCTCGCGGCAATTTTCTGGACTCAACAGATAACTACAAATCACCCGCAGATATCCTGTACACTACAAGCGGGAATGATAAAGTTTAATGCACAAGGAATTTTAGATAGTGGAGTAGACGTTACCGTCATTGCCGCCTCACAATGGCCCAACAGTTTACCCCTAATGAATACACATACATCGCTTTCCAGAATTGGTGGGCAGAGTACTCCAATGCAAAGCGAAAGACTGATAAATATTGCTGGCCCAAAAGGGAGAACCGCAACCATTAGACCATTTATATTGCCTGGATCCATTACCATTACCAAACAGAGAGACTGTTTGAGTCAATGGGGCTTGCAGTTAAGTACGGATTTTTCTTAGGGGCCACTATCCAGCAGCAGGTGCCACCCTTGATCTGGAAAACAGACAAGCCAGTGTGAGTAGATCAGTGGCCCCTTCCACGAAATAAACTGCTGCAATTGCACAGGTTAGTAGAGGAACAATTGCAAGCTGGACATATAGTTCCTACTACAAGCCCCTGGAACACAAAAGTTTTTGTAATTCAAAAGAAGAATAATTCCCAGAGACTGTTACATGACCTTAGAAAAATCAATGAGGTCACTGAAGATATGGGAGCCTTACAGCCCCGACTCCCTTCTCCAGCAATGTTACCTCAAACATGGACTTTGATAGTAATTGATTTGAAAGACTGTTTCTTTACCAATCTACTTGCACCGCAGGATGCACCTCAGTTTGCATTTTCTGTATCTTATATATGGGACCCCATAACAGATACCACAAGGCATGAAAAATAGTCCTACATTATGTCAACAATTTGTGGCAGCAGTCTCAAGCCCAGTACACAAGTATTTTGATAACGTCCTCATCTATCACTATATAGATGACATATTGGTTGCTGCAGACCAAAAGAAAATGGCACAAGAGGCCCTGCATCAGATTACGCGAGCAGCATCAGCTGCAGGACTAAAATTTGCAGAAGATAAAGTACAGGAAGCTCCGCCTTGGCAATACATAGGATGGAGAATTTCTGGTCATCAAATTCGACCACAATTATTGACCCCAAAGACAGACATAAAGACTTTAAATGGTCTTCAAAATCTTTTGGCAACTATTAATTGGATCCATCCCTCCTTAGGGATTTCCGCAGAAGAATTACATCCTCTATTTAAGTTATTAGAGAGAGACACGAGTTTGACATCCCTGAGGAAGCTTACTCCTCCTGCATGAACTGCACTTGACAAAGTTGTGGACAAATTAACCACTCAGACTGTCACAGATGAAAGCAGAATCATCCTGTCAGTCTTTTTGTTTTTTATTCTAGCTTCCAACTTTATGGCCTACTAGCACAATGGATACCACAGAACACGTGTCCATTAATAAACTTAGAATGGGTGTTTCTTCCTTGTAATTTTGGCAAAACTGTCACCACTACTATTGATATGATTGAGATGGTTATTCAAAAAGGAAGAGAGTGTTCAATGTTTCTAGATGGCATAGAGCCTGATATTATTTATTTACCGCTCAATACAAAACAATTAACCTTTTTGACTCACCAGTCTTTTGTTTTTCAGTGTGCCTTGGCAGATTATCCAGGACAAATAAGTATCCACTTTTCAAGACATAAAATCAACTTTCAAGAGTCTTTCAACTCTCTTTCTCTATTATCTGTTTCCAATTTGAGCCTTACGCCAATACCCGACGCTCTTACAGTATTTACTGATGGCTCGGGTAGGACAGAGTGTGCAGTTATAGTTTGGAAAAATGATTAAGGACACCGGGAGAGTGACATACATGTCATCACAGGCTCACTGCAAATAGTGCAATTATCAGTGGTCATCTGCATTTTTACGCAATGGCCCTCTGCAGTTAACATTGCCTATGTTGCAGGATTAGTCTCTAGATTAGAACACTCCTTTTTAAAAGAGGTTTCAAACAAGATCCTCATTGCACTTCTTTGGAAGCTTCGATGGCTATTAAACAGAAGAATTTATCCATACTTTATCCAACATGTTGTACACGCCCACACCTCACTATCTGGACCTATTAGCAAAGATAATGCTCAAGCAGACAGCCTTACAGGAGCTTTTATCACCAGAATGCAAAAGCATTACGGAGGTCATTCCAATTGACTCAGGTACAAGCTAGACAAATGATACAGTCTTGCCCAGACTGCCAGTGCATTTTACCAGTACCATCCATCAGAGTAAACCCTCACAGTCTTTCTGCGCTTGAAATTTGGCAATCAGATGTAACACATATCCCTGAATGTGGCAGATTTAAGTATGTGCATGTTTCTGTTGATACCTTCTCAACAATTGCTCAGCCGCTCTCCATCATCTTCGAGAGGTCATGGAGAGTGGAGGAGGTGTCGGAGGACTGGAAGAAAGCCAACATCTATCCAGTCTTCAAAAAGGGCAAGAGGGAAGACCAGGAAACTACAGGCCGGTCAGCTTCACTTCTGTCCCTGGAAAGGTGATGGAGTGGCTCATCCTAGACACCATCTCTAGGCATGTCAAGGAAAAGAAGGTGATCAGGAGTAGTCAGCATGGATTCCCCAAGGGGAAATTGTGTTTGACGAACCTGATAGCTTTCTACGATGTGGTGACCGGCTGGATGGACGATGGGAGAGCCGTGGATGTTGTCTACCTTGATTTCAGCAAGGTTTTCGACAGTCTCCAGTAACATCCTCATAGGGAAGCTCAGGAAGTGTGGACTGGACGGGTAGACAGTGAGGTGGATGGAGGACTGGCTGGATGGCAGAGCCCAGAGGGTGGTGATAAATGGGGCTGAGTCTGGGTGGAAACCTGTGGCCAGGGGTATCCCACAGGGGTCAGTACTGGGCCTGATGCTCTTCAGCTTGTTCATCAATGGCTTGGACGAGGGCACAGAGTGCACCCTCAGCAAGTTTGCAGATGACACTGCGCTGCCATTCAGAGGGCCCTGGACAGGATGGAGAGTTGGGCAGAGAGGAACCTCATGAGGTTCAACCAGGACAAGTGCAGGGTCCTGCACCTGAGCAGGAATAACCCCAGCACAGATTAGGGGTTTACCTGCTGGAAAGCAGCTCCATGGAGAGGGATTTGGGAGTCCTGCTTGACACCAAATTGCCCATGAGGCAGCAATGTGACCTTGTGGTCAAGAAGGCCAATGGGATCCTGGCCTGCATGAGGAGGAGCATGGCCAGCAGGGCAAGGGATGGGATCCCGCCCCTCTGCTCAGCTCTGAGGGGGCCCCACTGGAGCATTGGGGGCAGTTCTGGGCTCCCCAACACAAGAGGGACAGGGAGCTTCTAGAGAGGTCCAGCCCAGAGGCACTAAGATGATTAAGAGACTGGAACATCTATTGTGTAAGGAAAGATTAAGTGAGCTGGGCCTGTTTAGTGCAGAGAAGAGAAGGCTGAGAGGAGGAGATCTGATCAACATGTTCAAGTATCTGAGTGGAGATTGTAGGGAGGATGGGGCCAGGTTCTTGTCTGTGGTGACCAGTGACAGGAAAAGGGGTAACAAGTACAAACTGAAACACAGGAAGTTCCATCTCCATGTGAGGAAGAACTTTTCTCCTGCGAGGGTGACAGAGCCCTGGAACAGGCTGCCCAGATGTGGAGTCTCCTTCTCTGAAGATCTTAAAAACCCACCTGGATGCCACCCTGTGTCATATGCTCTAGGTGACCCTGCTTATGCAGGGGGATTGGACTAGATGATCTCTAAAGGTCTCTTCCAACCTTAACCATTCGGTGATTTTGTAATTCTGTGAAAGTTCATAGGGTTCCCCGACCACATCCACGGAGGCCATGGAAGAGCCGCACAAAAGCCCAAAGGGTGCCCTGTGGTCCATGCACATGGAGGCCCCTGGTGCAGGGGGCAGAGTGGAGGGGGTGCACAGAAGCCCATAGGACCCCCCTGGGCCCTGTGCGCAAGGAGACCTGTGGAGGCTGCATAAAAGCCCATGGGACTCCTGCCGGCCACATGCATACGGAGGCCCCAAGGGGCTGCACAAAGGCCCGTAGGGTCCCCTCAGTCGAGTGTGCACAGAGGTCCTGGGAGGGGGTCTGCTCGAAAGCCTGTACGGGCCCCCCAGGCCTGTGTGCACGAAGGCCTCTGGGGGCCGCATGAAAGCCCATAGGGCCTCCCGAGCCCTGAGCGCATGGAGACCCCAGAGAGGGCCACACAAAAGCCTCTAGGGTCCCCCCCAACCCCATGGACACAGAGGCCCAGTGGGATTGAATGAAAGCCCACAGGGTCTCCCTGGCCCCATGCACACAGAGGCCAAGGCCTGTAGGGCCCACCTCCCCAGCCCTGT
Source organism: Crypturellus tataupa (assembly GCA_034781795.1). Lineage (NCBI taxonomy): Eukaryota > Metazoa > Chordata > Aves > Tinamiformes > Tinamidae > Crypturellus > Crypturellus tataupa. The sequence goes on from JAWLRI010000207.1 coordinate 581,276, forward strand.
GCACGAAGAGGCCCCAGAGGGTGCAGAGGGCCTCTCACAAGGTCCACCTGCCCCATGGGCTTGGAGACTCTAAGGTGAATGCACAATGGCCTGTAGGGCCTCCCCCGCTCCTTGTGCGTGGAGGCTCTGGGGAGCACCACCAAGGTCCATAGGGCAGCGTTGCTCATGGCCACCCTGCCTGGAGAGCCGTACTAGGACTCCTGGAGGCATTAGGACCCACTGGCCTCGCCACTGTGTGGTAAATATAGCAGCAGGGCCACGTGGGCAGACAGCCGGTCTGTGGTAAACATAGCAGCAGAGCAGTGAGAGCAGTGGGTGCCAGCAGCGGCCATGGTCCTGCTGTGCACTGTGGCTGCGGGCCTGCTGCTGGGCCCAGCACGGGCCGCGTGCGATGTGGCACTGCTGCAGCGCGAGCGCGTTACCCTCTGCATCAACGTGTCGCGGCAGCAGCCATTCCCCGTGCTGCAACACATCCGCTGCCTGCATGTACCCGTCTTTGATGATCCTGCTGAGGACCTGTACAGCTACTTTGAGCGCTGCAGCGAGGCCATCGAGGAAGTCCTGAGTGGCGGCGGCACCTGCCTCGTGTACTGCAAGAGCGGCCGCAGTCGCTCGGCCACCATCTGCACAGCCTTCCTCATGCGGCACCGGCACCTCTCGCTGCAGGAGGCCTTTGCGGTACCACATCCTGCTGAACCTACGTCGGGGAGACGCGCCGCGCTCACTGCGAGCCACAGTGTCACACTGGCTTCGGGCTCTTCCTGCTTCCTGGCAGATATTTAGCTACCTGAATAAAATCTTTCCACACCCCCTAACCTAACCGAATGAATATGCATTCCTAGCTAAATTTCCTGCACAATTATGCTTTAGGATGCTAGCAGGCTTTAAGCACTGGCACTAAAATTTGCATGTGGAACTGGCTGTTTGCGTGCACCTTCCTGCTAGCATTGGCTTAGTTGTGATGAGGGAAGTTGAAGTCAGAGATGTGAAGCAACTGCGTGAGAAAAAGCAAGAGGCTGTTTTGCAGGGTTCATTCTTTAAGCTGGCATATACATATCAGTTATGTAAGAGCTCAGTATAGCAAAGAACCATCACCCAGGGGGGCTCCTGAATGGCTTAACTGCAAACACCTCAGCTTCATCAGCACATCTGGTGCACAAATATGATATGTGTTTATGTGTGCGTATATGTGTAGGTATGAGGATATGACTTCTTTGCTAAGGTCTTTTAGTCTAAGGCCAGTTTGCCCAATTGCCCACACTATTTTTGCTATGTCTCTCCTCTTCCTCTAGACTGTGAAGGCTGCCAGGCCTGAAGCAGAACCTAATGCAGGATTTTGGGCTCAGCTGCAGCGATACGAAGAAGATCTACGTCTGCGAAAGCTGTCAGCTGAGCAACAGACTTAATTCTCATTAAAACATCATTACAAAATGTTGTTTTAAAGGAGCTGATGACATTAAAAAAATCACTACAACACCATGTGTAAGTACTAAATAAAAGGCTTTATACCCCCAAATGAGGTGATGGATCCTTACACTCATGGAGTGCATTGCTACTGAAGATACAGACCACAGCAATAGCAACTGAAGAGTAGCAAAGGGCTGCAAACGCACAGCTACCTTAAGCATTTATTTTCCCTTGAGTGGTGATAGTAAATGCATTTAACCAATGAATATGTTACTACATAGCAGTTTTACTCATCTCCTGTTTTGTTTTTAATTTACCAGGTTTCCCTGGTAACCTAAGTGGAAGCTCTGATGCAAGACCAACACCTGCATTTCTGTCTCACCTCTGGGGTCATAACTAACGTCTATGACCAGGTGCAGGCCTGCAAATATGGTTGCATCATACACTGACAAAAGAGGTGCTTATCACTCTGCCTGAGTGGGGGGGATGTTAAAATTTGTTTTAGCATTATTAATTTATACAGAAGAGCTATGAGTCTTAATAAAACCTATCAATGCCCAAATTCATGCCTTAATGTGACTGTATGTATCAGCTGTATCCATGTGCATGCAGGTCTAGTTACCCTGTTGCAAGTATCTATTAGGGCATCAGGGAAGATGCAGGAAATCTTTTGCCATAGGACATTATAGTAAGACAGAAATACAGATGCGTTTTGTTGAACTGTTTTAATACATTTGCGATTTAAAAGTGACAAGTTATGAAAGCTGTGAATGTATAGTATGAAATACTATCTCCACATTGCTCAGAGAGCCACTACTATGGGATGTGAGCTCACCTTGGGAGTCTGAGTGCTTGGCCAATGCAAAATATCGGTCCCCAGCAGCAGGGTAGTTTAAGGCCGAGCAGTGGTGGATAATAAAGAATTACTTGACTTAGACGATTCACATGCAACAGAAGTTCCCAATCAGTTCTCTAACTGATCAAAGTTAAAAATAGAATTATTTTAAGATCTAAAAGAAAATAAACCACCCAAAACTAGAAATAAAAGTGTAAAATTGGGATTCTTAGTTATCTGTAGGCACATAATCATCAGATGCTTTCTCCACTCCCAGCAGTGTTTGGATCCTTCTATATTGTTCATTAATTTCTTCCCACACAAGAAAGTTCTGCGTGTTTGGAGGTGTGGGGTTGTTTCTCAGAATTTTTATTAAAAAAAAAAAAAAAAAAAAGGTTATGTAAATCATCTTGACTAGCATACATAATGTGAATTTCTGTCTAATTTGAGCCTTAAGCACAGAGTATACCTACTATATCCTTATTATGGTCATGATACCGCTAACCAAAAAAACTATGTCAGTCAGTCAGTGGAATAAAGCTTATTGACTGCCAAAAGTTAAAGCAGCTAAACAAAAATAGAAAGTCTAAACAGAAATAGAAAGACTAACAAAAATACAACATGATCCCATCAGTGAGACATATTAAGTTGCAATCAGCTACACACTCTTGAGTCAGGCAAAATATAAAGCTGTTGCTCTTGGTTTGGCAGGCTATACTTTACCAAGTTTCTCTGTGGGCAGAAAAATCTTGGTGCCTCAGGATTTCACATGACAGCATTTTCTGTAGGAGCCAATTTCCATTTTAAAGCCACTCCCAGAAGGAGGTACTAAAACATGTATCATCTCCAAATTAAGATGAACACTCGCGACTTGGAACCAGGTCACTTTTTTTTTTTTTGAGTACGTAAACTACTAACATTGCAAGTAATGTAAAATGTGCAAATTTAGACATACTCCTTGGTGCTTGTGACTGCCTCCGAGTTCTTGGATAACATGTGCTGCTGAGGAAGTGCCTGGCCCATGGAATAGTCGTATTTACTGCCACTGCAAATTAAGAAAAAAAATATATATATATATATAAAATCATCAGGATTGCACACAACTTTGCAGTTTCTAGATACTGGGGAGGTTATTCATTTAGGTCTGCACTCAACCCATTGATATCAAATACTTCACACAGGTGCAGAAGTGAGCAGACTCTGCTCCTCTAGAGATAAGGAAGCACGAGGCTCGTCGACAGAAGGCCGAGGGCCCTTATTCAGAGACACCCTCTGGGCCCCCAGGTCACCCAGGTTAGAGCAGGAACAGTTTGAGATCGAGATGCCCTGAGGTTGTGCAAGCTGCATATCTTCATGAAGGGAGCAAGACGATGAGAATGGAAGCCAGAAGCACCCAGTGTCTAAGCAGGCCCTCCAGTCAGTCTTCAGCGTTTTCAACTTTTACTGTCTTCACCAGTTTTACCTGATTTTTGCAATATATTTCCATATATTTGGTACTTTGTACCAAGGTAGGGTGAGTTGTATCAAAAGTCCGAAGTGGTTAACGAAATATTACTATAAAACTTAAATGTCATCAGTTTAGGCTCAGTATGTAATGGACTGTCACAGGAATATGCTCAGAGTAGCTGTTTTGACATAACGTTCCTCAGGTTAAATACAACAGTAGTGAGGCTCTTTCCATCTGTGTTAACATGTTAACAACCACCTAACTTTGGACTTTACATCATCCCTGCCACTAGCGTTGTTCTTTTTAATATGCTGCTATTTTTGACAATATCAGCCCTCTTCTTGAGGCAGGGACCTTCTATATGTACAAACAACTTTAAATGAAAAAAAAAATAGAAGATCCAGGAGGCCAGAAATATTTTTTTTTTCCTCTCCCTCAGGTTTGATACACAACAGAGCATTCCATGAGAAACATGAAAAAAAAAATCATAGACATCAAACAATCTATATTTTTGGAGGAAAATATGATGACACTTTCTACAAATTAAATGTTTAAATTAAATATTTAATTGTTTTAACAGTAGCTAGTATTGCAGGAGGAGAACTTAATTATAATACAATATACTTTTCCTTTGGTCAAAGGACAGCTTGTTCTTTGACTGCATAGTTTTAATCATACAGATTTTAGCAGCAACAGTACCTGGATTTATAAAAGACTAGTAATATGTGATTGCTGATTGCCATATATAAGAAATGCAGAGTTTAGGGGGTACAAGTATTTAGTACAAGCCTGTGGGGCATCATAGCACTGAATTAGCATCTACAGTTTCCTGCCTGGGCTTAGTATGGTTGCAACTTCATACTGGGTGGGGTCAAGATGATGGTATACAAATAGAAAAGGGGTGTTACACGTATATAATTTATAGCTGCTATTTCAACTGACATATTCAAAAATTACCTGTATTTCTCTCTTTTCTTTCCTTTGCACGAACAGGTCAGGAAGATCCCACCAAGCATATAAAGAACAGATCCAGCCCAGCCTAAGTACAAAGCATCTCCTAGTTCATACCTGAAACATAAAAACCTTTTATGGAAGCAGCATAAAACACTCACACAGAGAAGCTGTAACCATTTCTCTGCTCTTACATTATATGGTGTGATGCCAGATGCGGTTACTTCAGACTGAGTTATAAGGTGCCCAGCTCAAGCAAACACATGCCTTTCTGGGTAGCAATCAGCTAACAAAAGGTACTTCAATAGCTAACAGGGGAGAACAGGCCCATTTCCATTGCAGTTCAGTAAAACCCCTAAGTGCATATTTAAGTGCACTGCTTAATCAGTGACAGAACAGAAAGAGGCAAGCAATCATAAAAATAAGTAGCAATAAATAATTGTATTCATTCAGTAAATTGTTTGTCATGAAGGAGAGACTCTAAAAACAGAATCCATCTAAAGCAATCACTTTGAATAGTTCAAAAAGAAAATGGAAAAAAAAAAACCTAAATGTGTATTCATTTGCTTTTTTTGAATTCCAGATTACCAGTCTGATTATTATTCACTAATGCCCTTCACTGATCCTGTCTCTTTGGGTCTTAAATGACTGAGGTTCCAACTGAGGTTCCTAAGAGCCAAGCCCAGGACAAGGGGATCCAGGTGCTGATGAACTTTAGAAATTACCCCTCTATGTAATGCTCGCTAAATGCAAATATGTGTGAAGGAAGCACATGAGAGGAACACGGGTGCAACAACATCACAGCTCTACTTCTTGCTCAAACATAAAAACTTTCATTTCTTTCTTTCTTGTTTTTTTTTCTTTCTCTTTTGTCAAATTCCCACCAGACAGCAGCATCATGCTTGTTCTTTCGGTCAAGATTCATTATCTGTGATTTTCTCAGACTCAGAGATTCCCTGAAGAGATCTTGTTCTATATAGCACAACGGAGAACGATCCTTATTCATCCTGGGATCACTCCTAATTGTCCTTCAGCAACAGAGAGTAATTGGTAATAACTTAAAAAAAATAGATAGCAAGGATAGAGAGCTGACCATTCTTTGTGTTTTAAGTTTCATGTAAGACTATACAGAAAACCATTACTCTTTCCTGATTTTCCTACTAGAAAGCAAAAACTAGCCCCATATACTTAGTTTTTTATAGGTAACTTAGCAGTCATGTCCATAGAAAACTGACTTCTGTGGTTAGCCATTTCTCATGGCACAGATAGACAGGTGTGAATCATTCTGTTCAGCTGCCGACTTAAGAGCCAGAGCCAATAGCAAGAGCAAGGTAAATCTTGTGAACTGTGCAGAACCGGAAAAATACTCCAAGTAAGTGTATTTTCTGGCTCTCTGTAAACATAAAATCATTATTTGAGATAATGGGTGCTTCTGATTGCAGTGCTAGTTGTTGCAGAAATGTTTGGTGGTTTCCTGGCAGTTGCTCCCCTCCACGATCCCATCACACTGTGGGGACCTGAGCTCCACTCTGGGCACCATGCAAACACAGAGCAAAAGGTCATTACCACCTCAAACAAACTCTAGAAATGAGGGAAGATGCTGGACCAGCTGGAGAGTATTGACCAGCACACGCAGTAGCTGGTAATCACTCACTACCTATTGCCAAGAAAGCTGCAGTCACGCCAGCAAAGCAGCGTTTATAGGAGAGTGCTGTGGGAGAGCTAAGATTTCTGTAAGACCTAATAGCAAAATGAACTCATCTGCTGAAAGTAGAAAACCACGCATTCAAAAAAAAAATACAGATTTGCCAGTCTGGTAAGTATAAAGACCAATACTGGTTGGCAATGGTATTAAAATAAGTCAATCTCACTGATTCCAAGGAGGATAAATTACTCAAGAACAGTATGCCTGCCTTTGCTCGTGAGCAATGTTACTTCGCTAAGACCTGCTGCCTAAAACAGTAGTTTCAAACACAGAGTTTAGCTACACTAAAAACTCTCTTCAGCTACTGAAAGCAAACAAACTGGTCACTGATTAACATGCACTGATGTCGGAGTCCCGCAGTGGCAGCACATAACTGCACCACTTAGTCTCCTGACTGCAGTTCCTTATCATCTGTTGTTTAGGTCCTCCAACACATTTATTGCTTCTCAGATAATTATCTCCAGGGGACAGAAAACATTAAAAAAAAAGTCTTAACAAGCACAATTTCTTTGTGATTGCTTGTTTGGTAGGGTAAGGACAACTAAAAACATCAAAAGTAATTGCTGAAAGTACTTTGATTCATAACAAAGCACTGCACCGCTGACCTCTCTGCACCAATCCTCAAGGGGAGCCTATAAAACCCTTCAAATATGATCCCAGGATCTAAAGATTTATAGTTCTTCTGATCTAATATAGACTTGGTAGATGTACTGGCATGTTATATACATTCCCTCTCGCTCAGATCTGCTCTTTCTTGTTCCCCATACAATGTATTATTTGTTTCCTTCTCCCTTTCCCCCTCCAAAGGAACCACCCAGTCACCTCTACCCTTGCTACCAACTGATAAACTTATTGCCCACGATAAGTTGTCCTCAGCTGGTATTTAATTATGAAGATTGTTGCTTCTCTATCACATAAGAACAGGAGTTTTCATTCCTCTAAGCTTGTTTATGCTCAATTCTACAAGCTGATACGCCTGCAAACTTTTCCACATTTTAAGACAAATGTTGAAGTGCTAATGTATGATGAAAAATACTTGCTGGATTTCTTTAAAACAAGCAGGACACTTGAGTGACATTCTTCAGCTACCTGCAGATCACTGCTCCTCAGTTTAAGCCAGTTTCTGTACTGTTTCTACATTTCTCAGGACAGTCAATTAAGTCTACATCACAATGCTATGAAGAAGAAAAGGTGAAAGTCAAAAATAGCTTTGGTATTTAGACTGAGGGGTAGCTATTTGCATCTAGCTCTAGCTGTTTGCATTTCTGAAGTATTTAAACATCTTGCACTCCCCCCAAGAAGGAGCAGCAGCACAGGTAAAATGGCATTTGAAAATGCCACTGGAAAAGTGAAGAGAGGCTGCTCTTCCTCTCTTCCAGAAACCGGAGTCACCATGTCAGCAAAGAGCAATAAATGATGGAGTGAGCAGGCAACGATGATGAGGGACCCTGAAAGGAATGAATGCAGCATCTTTGATGCCAAAGAAGGAGCAGCCATTAAAAAAATACCTATTCTGAGTAACAGTCATGACCAGTCTTCCTCCTAGTGTTTCTAAAGGATGGGAACATGGAAAACATCAGGGCTACATAAATAGCAATCCCTACAACTGACATGCAAGGTGAAAATTTAATTGAATGAGAAATATGTGAGGTTTGTTGTACATGTGCAATGTTTGTTGTATAAGCACACTGTAAGACAGACACTCCTCAGTTTGCACTGTGTGCCTGTCTCTCCGTCAGCTGTACATAGATGCGGGGTGAGAAGCTTATACTGGATGCTGAGCTCTCAGACAGCTAAAATGAAGTGAAATGCATGCTTGTCTGAAAACGGCTCGGATGTAAGGACCTAGAGGCAGAGGTAACATGCAGGCGGTGGCGAAAGCCACAGCCCTGTACAGCAAAGCAATGGTAGCGATGACAAAAGAGGTTTGGGATTTTTTTTGCACCGTCTCTGAGGATTAGGCAGTCTCATTTGCCCTTGAATGGGATTGAGGAGGAAAGAAAAAAAAAAACGGGAGGAAAAGACTGCATATTAACATGAGAAAGCTCTGGAATAGACTAATAATTCTACCAGTTGTTCATTTATTCTGTATTTCTACAAGAGTAAGCTATCTGTACAGAGGAGACACAAGTATCAGGGAAGGCACCCTGAATCAGACTAAGAGTCAGGCAAGAAGGAAGGAACCATTTGGGTTCGTGTAGAATTGCAGATGAAGAAAATTTCTTGCTAGGAATTACCTGTGCACCAATAATTTCAGTTCACCATTTTGCAGCAGATGATCACAGATTGCTAATATAACAGAGTACTCTGTCCTCATAAACCAGGACAAATTTGGGGTTGGTATCCCCCAAACACTCAATAACCAAGAGAAAAACCACCCCACCGAAGGAGGTCTGAGATAAAAATTTGCCCAGGAGAGACTTGTCCATCCACAGGGTGTGAAATCCCTGCAGCAGCTGGGGGTAGTACTGCCACCATTAAAACATGCAAACATAAAACATGAACGACTTGCTACAATACGTCTATTAACTTACTGTTTTCTATTACTTCATCTTTAACTTTTTCATTAATTTTTCCTTACTTCTCTTACTTCAACTATTGACTTACTTGGTTCCAGCATACAACGGGTCGAAGAACTGAGTCGTAACCATCGCAGCGTACCAAGAAACTGCCACCATGGAACAGAGACCTACCGAAAAAATGTTAAAGCAGCATCTAAGTGACTAATTCCTTTAATGACTGTATGACTTTAAACCATTTAGTTTAGTCTGGCGAAGAAAGCAATAGCAAGTACTGATAGCATCCTCATTTTGGCTTCAATATTACCTCCTAAAATAAAGAGAAATCCTCCCGTGACAGCAAACTTCACTTTTCCATCTTCATTACTCAACCCAATGTGTGTACACTTTAAACCAAGCAGTGAGAGTATTGTAGCTATAAGTCCCAAAAGGATGGAAGTAATCATCAGGGCACGGCATGCCTGAACATGAACTGCATAAGACAGAAAAACAGAAAAAAAGTCAGTATCTACAGACATTAAGTCTATTCCAGACAAAAAAAAATGATCACAGTCAGAAAGTTAACAGGAACAGTAAGGAATGACTCTTGTATGACTTTGTTGTCAGAGGAACATCAAAAACATAGAATGCTCATAGCTAAATTCAATCAGATTTCAGTGCCAAACTATACACACGTTATAGGGGCATTAATAAACTCTGAAAAAAAAAAAAAACACAAAAAGCCTTTCATAGCTTATGTCTTCAAATCCCAGTGGTATATATGGTCATTTATAGTAGCAGAAGTCAGTCTCCTACTTAGGACTCATCTTGATGTCCTTATAGTTATTAACGGTAACTGAGAATACCCACGGTGCCCAGAATATCTTCAATGCTGCTTTGCCACAAAGCCCCAATCACAGGGAAATTGGGACTATCTCTGGCAATATTTCCAAAGCTCTTTTTCTGCTTATGCTGACAATTCTTCCTCTCTCAAGTTTCTGGTCACACAAAAAAATGGCAACAGATTATTAATCAGAATAAGCAGGAAGGTCAGAGAGGATTTTTGGCTCTCTAAAACGGTGCCCTGAAATTGGTAGGTTCCAGGTCAGATGATGCTTGGCATCTTTTTTTTTTTTTTGTTTCTTATGAACTGATCACTCCCCAATGCACTTTGGTCTAACATGGGAGAGTTTTTTTGTAAATTTTACTTCCTTTACAAAAAAAAAACAAACATCAAGTGTCAGTTCTTGGTAGGTCTTGGCTCCTAACCATAGGTGCCCATTTCACAGTCTAGAAAACTTTCTGTTGTCTTTTTCTTATAAAATGAGCTTATTGAACAAGATACAAGTCAATTAGTTTTATTAATCAAAGCTAATTGTAAGAAATTATTCTAAATATCACCACTGGAAGAAACTCACATAATTTTAAAAAGAAGAAAAGCACATAAAAAGCATTTGGCAGCTAATTGCCTTATAGCAAATGTTTCATCTCCCAGTTGTGACCAGATGTTTGGTGCTAATTACACCATATAGTCAGACATTGTTTTAGTCTTATGCAATATTGCTTTAAAATGGTCCACATTGCACACATTTGTGAATCTGGGCATCTTGAAAACCTCTAGATGTTGAAATTATATTGTGAACACCCTTGTCCTCACTAGTTCAGAAACTCTGGTCTCAGTGGTTCTTTACCTACTTCAAAGTTAGTTTGGAGAAATATCCATACAAAGGACACTCTAACCTTTGGCTTTTTAAGTGCTAGACATGTGTCTGAATGATATTTTATGATTACACTCACAAATAAGGCTTCCTGAATAAATTGAAACCTTAATCCTTTAGAAAATTTCTCTCATACTAAAGATTTATATCATGAAACATATCTGTGACAGACATCCAAGTATGATGGAAGAACATCATTCTATAAAAAAAGGGGTAAAAATGATATACTGAGCTAATGGCTGGCTGAATTCTAAAGCTGTAAATCAGTTTAAAAGATCCAAGCCTGATATTCTCCATACACAAAGAAAAAATTGGAGGCATTCCACAGAGCTATTGCTGTCAAAGAGGAAACCTTTATGGTAAATCTTTATGGCCATACTTACATATGGCTTTATGATGATCCATAACACCCCATGAACAAAGACACCTTCTTTTTTAATAACCTCTGGCATCTTCCCGTCCCAGTTGCAACTGTTTCCTAAAAGCAATCTGAAACACACCTACTGTAGTGATTATTTTCCAGTCTGCCTGGCCTCATATCTGCGGGGGCATCACTAACAACTCCGCTTTCTTCCTCTTTCCTGACTTGGCCAACTTATTTTCTTGACTTTCTCTAAACTTCCGTGTTCCCTACCTCGTTACTTTTTCTTTTACTCATTTTTTGTTTTCAAATTTTTCTTCTCTACAATGCTGTAAACATTTTTTAGCCTTGCTTTCCCTCTCTGTGTACTCCCCAAATGCACTGCCATCTTCTCAAGCAACTTGAGTAACTGACGTCTTCTTCAGTCCCATGGAAGTTAATCTCCAAGCAGCCACTTTCAGGACCTGTCCAGCTGATGCACTTGGCTCCTGCCTCAGTCCTGGCTAATCCATTGTCAGAGATGTTCTCCACAACAGCAGTATTCTCCATTCTCATTAATTCAACCACTTTCCCATGTGGATGCAGCTGAGCAGGAAGACAATCTTATTTTAGGATGAGTGTCTACAGACATTCAAGATTAATAACAACTGGGTTAACTGCCTATAAAGCTACTTACTATGCACAGAATATTGCCTTAAACTTATGAGGACAATCTGCAATGCTACTGAAAACTGCTAAGTAGCACGGGAAACAGCATCCAAACCTAAATTCCCTGATATTTAGAAACATTTCCAAAACTAGTTGCCAGCTTCTGACACGTAAATTAATTTATTTCTTCTACTATGTATGATTCTCAGTCTTGCCATGCCAGAAATACTAGCTGCTTCTTCACTACACATACTTTTTTTTTACCTATGTATGTGAAAAAAACCTACAGATACAGCACATTGGATGTCAAGCATTGCAAACGAATGCCTATACAGTAATTCCAAATAAACAAAGAACTCTCATAATGCTTGTGCAATAAATCTTTGCATGAGATGCTAGAAAAGAGATTACACTATACTTGAAATGCCTAATAAAGTAACTGCTTAATTAATTCATTTCCTTTATGCTATAGCCTTATTTTAAAGCCTTTCCTAATGTGTTTGACATATTCTGCTGCTTAAAGAGGATTTTTTTTATCTTCAGCCCACAAATTCCAATTTTTTTAATCTTCATTGGCCAGAAAGTCAATGTCATTTTTCAATACCATCATATTACCAAAACAAAAATCTCACTATTTCCTTCCAACAAAATCTGCACCAGTGCGAACAAGTCTGAGGAAAGTCACATACCAGGCAGCGCAAACATAGAGTCAAATTCTCTGCAGTTGGACACTCCAGTGCTATCTTCTGCACAGCTCTTCCAGAGGTTTTCATATATCGTAGACGTGGTGATCACACTACCATGTATACTGGAGACTTTCCAGTAATTGTGTGGCAAAGTCACTCCGATAAGTGTACATCCACCCAAACACAAAAGAAAACCAGCAATTTCCAAAGCAGCAGACATACTTCGGAGTAGTAACAGCTAAATGCTCCTATAATTAGATTGTAACCAGATGAATGAAGAATATGTCTGTCTTCAGAAGCCTCCTTGCTGATTTATCTCTAGCTTTCACTCCAAAATGAGGCTACCTTTGCTCTTTGCTCAGCCCCAGAGATAAGGCTTCCAGGCAATGAACATAAGAAGTGGGAGCAGTCTATGACAGAGGCATTATTTTTTTTAAACTCCTGACAATATTAATAAGAAGTGACAAAAGGAGCCTATTCTTAACCTCAGTCTATAAAGGCCAGCCATTAAATGTTTTGAAAGACTGATGATTGTGGCAAATACTTCATCTCTATCTCTCTCTCCTTCAAATTGACTACAATTTACCCGGGAAACGTTCACTGAAACTTCTGACATCAAATCAAATCAAGCTTTCTCGTGTTGTTTTTTTCATGGTAAAACTCAACTAGGAACTTCCAAGCAGGATTTTTTTTCCTATTCATAGAAGATTTAGTACATTTTTAGAATTATAGTTATAAACTAATAGTAACTTCTAACTTAGCTAAAATAGCTAACAACTATTTCATGAATGTTAGGTTTATGGATGAGTGATTTTCATTAATATTTTACCATCTATTAATCTACAGTTAAACTGGTGCACTCTCAAAGCAGAGTCCCAGCTATTCTGGAATACAGCTGTGCTAATGTGTGGCTCATGAAAACACAACATAAGGGATGGACCCACAGTCTGGCAAGCCTATCTCAAAAGGACTAACTGATGGGGAAAAACAGCTACCTGAAGAATAATCTGTCAACTAATTGCATGTTTCTCAGGTTGTTTATATTGGTATAAAATATCTATTCTAGACCAAGTCGAGGCACGTAACCTTGGTTTCCTTGCTTCTGCCCATAACTAGAAACCAGCATAGAGTCACTTCTCAGCACCCATTAATTTTAATACCTGAAGCTGCTTGTGTGTGAAAACAGGGCAGTGTCTTTCCCAATGGTCACCTGTTCTTATGTCCAGGAAATGGAACCACAGTTTCTTCAGAAAATGACCATGTTCTGATGCACAACCACAGCAGAGTCATGGCATGGCAGTGTTCACACAGGGACTCCCAAAACAATCATTTATTGTGAGAGTCTCCACCTGCTTGTAACAGATATTTCTCCTTTTTTGGTTTTCCAAATTCACAGGCCATTTCAAACCTGTGCTACAGAAGACCATGTTTTAGTTGCACAGGATTCTACAAAACCACTGTGGCTGTTTCTGCCCCCTTGGCAACTAAGAGGAGCGTCACCAATGACTTAAACCAGTACAGATTTGGCAGTGAGGTCACATGCAGCTCTGCACTTACAGAGAGCTTTTAGAGAAACTGGATAGTGACATGCTAAGAATTTATTTTCTAAGGACATTTTTAGAGAATCCTCTCCTTCAGCTGGGGAAAGGTCACTACAGTTTCAAAACGATGGCACCGAAAAATGAACACACTGAACATCAGCACCCTTTTAAAAGCTCTCTAAACACCTTCCAATTAACTCCTCCATACACAGGTATCACTCTGGCAATCTCAGAGATCAGTGTGGCTCACAGGCCTCTCCAAACTGAGTTTAGCTGAGAACTCGAAGCAAGTTTTCCTAGATTTTTCTATTGCTGCCATGAGACGTTTTCATAAAGAATTCTTCTCTTCCTAATGGCTTTAAGATGGTTATTTTGATGGGCACCCATAAAACACACATAAAAGCAGCAAAGATTGGACTACAGATGTGGAACATATGAGTTTTTCTTCATTCAGCATCATTTAACCGTTCCATTATGGAAATGTTGGAAAAACAAAACAAATAAACAAAAACAATCAAAGAATTAGCACCTAAATGTTTGACCTAAATAAGCTGTCTGTTTCTGATCTGTCACTTGTGTCCATTTGTCCTAGACTATAGGAGCACTGACTCTGACCTAGGAAGAGCAGCTGTCCTTCCTGTGGCACATGCCGATTCTCCAGGCAACCTCAGTGTGTTTCCTAAGCTGGCCTGAAGAAGCTCTTCCCAGGAGAAGCAGTTATGGAGGTCCAGCAGCTCCCAGCCAAGCAGAGATCTGTTCTTATGACTTTGGGGTTACAGGAAGGGAGTGAAGAAAAATCCCTGGGGAGGCAACAGCTTCAGCTCCCCAGGAAATTACCTATTTCTGGTGTCAATCTGTGGCCTGTTGGGTAAGGTTGAGAGACCTGAAGGACCACTGGTCCTATCTCCCCACCCTGACTCCCAGGAATCAGATCTAGTTTTCTAGATGAAACAGGGCCTTCCTTGTATCTGCTCACAGGATATCCTCAGGAGGCATCTGCACAGCTGAAAGGGAAGGGTATGAAATGCTGATATTGCCTTATTCTCACAAGGCAATATGAGAATAAAATAATCCTTATTCTCAAGCTGGCACCATCACCACAAAGAAGAGGCTACAATACAAAGGGGTCTGAGGAGGAACCATGCAAATGTTGAATCTTGAGTTTTCAGGCAGTCATATTTTAGAAACCTGCCTTCCACTTTTTTCTGCAAGTTCTGACTTCGGTGGAGTCCATATCTGTGTCAAGAAACTGTCACATCTGATGTTTCTAAAAACCAGTATCCAGGTTTAAGCACCGCACATCAAGAAAAAATCAGCTGGAAAAATCCTGAAAAAAAAAGTCCAGAAAGGCAGCTATGACGATTGGGGATCTGTAAAAGAAGGATCATTTGAAGAAATGCTTCCATGGCAATGTAGCTAAAAAAGGACTGCACAATTCAGAAAGTTGTAAAAGAACAAGCAGACTGTTCTGTTTAAGACAGAAATCTAACCAGAACATCAGTGTTTAAATGGTATACAGCAAATGCTTCTCTGCTCTTTTTTTTTTTCTGAAGAAAGCCCTTAAATACATCAGTCCTTCCTGGTCCTTTACCACAAAAAGGGTGTTTGTCAGAATTATACAAAAAATGCAGAATAATGCAAGTAAAATAAATTCCAGTTCATGGAAAGATAATTCTTCTCTTGCTATCTGCAGATAAGTTAGCATGCTAGGTTAGAAAACACAGAAGCATTACCTGTATAGACACACTTTAAATTAAGCTGGCCGCCTTTGAGGAATACTAGAGCAAATAGTAATATACTAATAAAACCACATTGTTCTATTTTATGTAAGTATGCCACACAAACTTACTGTCTGAACTCAAGAAGTACAAAAATCTCTTGCACTGCACTTTTCCCTGTGCAGCCACAGCACACTCCATCCAGAGACCTTCCGAAACCCAGTCCGTAGGAGCAGACATGGCCGTGGCGCTGGAAACAGTCCATCTGTTGGACATGGTAGTAATAAGTATGATGGTGAAGCCTGCTAAAGCCAGCAGCAAGACACAGATCTGTGATGAAGACGATGCCATTCTCCCAACAGACACTGGTTTTCAAAGAAGTCCTGAGATTCTCAATATGAGAAACCTGTTGGGACAGTTTATATAAACACAAAATGGATGAATTTGTCTTTACACCAATCACGAGCCTATCTTCTAGGTAAATACCAAAAAGACCTACCTACGAAATAACTTATCATGTAAGAATGTTATACAACAAGAATCAAAATCTCATGAGAGAATAAACTATTCTGACACCTAAGCATTTCTTAGGAACATATTTACCACAGTGTGTGTTTTCCATTAAAAAAAACAAATCACAACAAAGACAAATCAGAAGAACCAAGGAACTATGCTGTGAATTTGCAGTCTTTCATCAGGTCTTTACTCCTCTGCAACTCCAAACTATTTTAAAGTTAAAGATAACAAAAGCTAATATAAATTATTCATCACCTGATTACAATGCCTATAGATAACAAATGTAAAACGAAATAGATCCTGATACTCACGTTGGCGTTATTTTTCTGTCCACTGTATTTGCCCTCCTGTTGGACAGAAATGTCAGCACTTTGGGAGGATCAGTTTGCTCAAGCAATTTTGCCCTCTTTTGGACCTTTCCCCCTGTTCTAAAAATCAAGGCCAGAGCACTCATTGACTGCTGCACAAAAGCTCAGACATAGCCGCTCACTTCAGCTAAGTTTCAGTAGAATGGATGACAGCTTATTAAAAAAATATATGTATATTAACATCATGTAAGTCAGGAGCCCAAAATTCTCAGATTAATCTGACAGTCACCAGCATAAAATCTGTTCTGTCAGCAACACTGAGCAGCATACCCACCGCCTCAGACAGAAAAATATCATTGTTTTCCCAGTGACAGTTTTACCTGAGAGTTGTGCACTGCGTTTGTCAGCAAGACACTATGTCTTCAATATAGGAGGCCAGATACAGCAGGCAAGCAATCCCAAGCAGGACTTACTTTAGTATGTTTCTACACTGTGAGGATATATTCCAGTTCTGCATTAAAAAAAAAAACAGGCCTCATTCTTTAAAAATGAGTTCAAAATAACTGCAAAACCTTGGATTTTCTTTTTTGTACAAGAAAGCAGAATTGTTTGCAGTTCACTCCTTAAAAGTGTGCCTAGTCCACTCTGAAAGCTGGATCTTACACTGAAGGGGGCTCACTTCTCTCACATGCACTTCAAATTGTGCATCCTCTTCAAAATACACATAGCAGTTAATAAAGAACATCTGAAACAAATGATAAATTGAAAAAAAAAAAAGCAACAAATGCAAGCAGGCTTCCCACTACATGGGCAGGCGGATAATTCAAGTAAGCGTTTCTGTATGCTACATATGTGCTGTGATCCATGCTGTCATAGGTCTTTCCTGATAGCAAGAAGATTGAACTGTACATGGTGCATCATTACCATGCGGAGGGCATCTGTTAACATTGTGACTATAAAGTGCTGTTAAAAAATTAATAATTTAAAGAATGTTTAAAATTGAGGAAGCTTGGGAGTTAAATTAGACCAAAAAAAAAAAAAAAACCCAAAACTAAGAAAACACTAAGCAACCTACCTCTTCCCCTCACTGTTCAGCCCAAATTCAACCCCTTGCTAACAGAATGCAAACCACATTGTAAAAGCCCCTTTTCCACTTTTTCAATGACTGAGCACCATTAGCTGCCACTTATCAGTGCCATAATAGCAGCTGTGAGCACCACACTGGCAGCAGTGCTTGAAAAAAGCACGCATGAGCTTGCTGAGTTATCATTTCAACACATGGGGAAAATGTTACTCGGCAGAAAGAGTAAACTCTGAGGGTGTAGTGTGTGAAGGACCAACTGGAAGGTGGTTTATCTCCCAGCGAAGCACCCAGGGAGAACCTCTAATGCCGAGCAAGCAAAGCGCAGGACGGTCGCAGCCTGAAGGGCCGGAGAAGCAGGTCTGGTGCCTCAGTGGGGATCAGAAGTGAGACCAGAAGTGGATGTTGACAATTGACTGTCCACGTTGGGGTGCAGCGGGGATGCAGATCCCTGTGAGCCAGACGTCAGGTGAGGGAATTGTATAGGAGCGCAAAGGTGCGATGTGAAGCACCTGCCAAGGCAGGTGAAGTGCTCCCACCGGGGCAGCGTGCTGCGCTGTGCCAGGATTGCTGTGCACCTGCTGCTGTCTCCTGGAGCCCTGTTCTGCTCCTGCCCCTACAACCACAGCTCACACAAGGCCCTCGTCCCTTCTGTGCCGCCTGTCTCATCAGTCCCCATGAGATGGGGACAGATTTCCTACCCTTCTTGTAACATTAATGGTAAAAATGTCAGTGAAATATGTTCCTTGGAAAAGATGAGAGGACAGGTAACAGACACCATCTGCAAAGAAGTCTCCAAAAGCTAATTTTTTTTTTCTTCCTTAAGCTGATACCATATAGCTCTTGAAGATTTGATTTTACCAGCCACACTGATGGCCAAACTAGTAATAAGTGGGCATTAGTACTGCCTAAACAAGTTTGACCATAAAGAAAAATCAGCAGAACAGCCCAGAGTATCCTCTGCCTGCAGCCAGGCACACATGGCTCGTACCCCGGAGGGCTGTGACAGGACAAACCGAGGTGCCGGAGGAGCGGGAAACTTCAACACCTGCAGAGGCAGAATAGCAAAATAGCAAAATATTTGAGCTGCTTAAACAAGCAAATCACTCTGATAAGGTAGCTGGGAGACTTTCAAATATCTGGCCACAAAAACGAGTGAAGTTAAAGCTAATATTTTTTCATTTTGCTATATGAAAAAAAAAAAGTGTGTGTGCAGCAGGGGGGACATTAGGTGCAAGAGTGCTTTCATTTCCATAGATATCTATGTACTTCCATACATCCCCAAACCTGCTTAACCCATGCTCAATTCAAGCAAAACCCGAGGCCGAATCAGTCGTGCTCGCGCAATCAGAAGCTGATAAAATGCAGATTTAACCCCACAAGCAGCACGTGATCCCACAGAGGAAACTGGGAAGTTTTATTAGGTTAGCGCGCACCCCTCAGGAAAGAGGGTAAAAACGTCCAAGACTTCAAGACTTGTTTAAAAAAGAAAAAAAAAAAAGAAAAAAAAAAGGCTACTTTTA
>JAWLRI010000207.1:601020-677138 GCA_034781795.1 Crypturellus tataupa
TCACTGCCCCTGCCACAGTTCACAGGCTGCGCCTTTGGCTCGGCGGCCATCTGGCAGTACGAAGCACTCAAGGCGCGCGTGCAGGGCTACCTGGAGGGAGCGCGCGCGGACTGGATGGACAAGATCCGACCGCAGAAGCGGGGAGACCTCAGGAAACAGGTACGGCCTGGCGGGAGCCAGGGACAGACACCCCCAGCATGCAGGGCCCTGTCCCTTGGAGGGGAGCGAGTCTGAGCGTGGGCTGGGGGGACACAGGCAGCTGCCTGTCTCTGCGCTGTGGTACCACTTTTCAAGGGGACATGCGCCCTGGCATGCTGAATTGCTATCCAAAAGCAAAATGCAGCTCCCCAGTTGCTAATAGGCCTCTCTCTATTGGCAAGTTATGTTGATAAAAATGCAGGATCCCCTTATAGCCTTGAGGGCATTCTGCTTGTTGTGTTACAGAAGGCACGACTGTTTATTGGAGGTCATAGCAGGAAATAACTGCTATCTGGAGAGAATTAAACAACAACAAAAAAACACAGAATTGTTTACCTTGATATCAGAGATGGAGCGGTCTGATTTGTTTTACACTGCAACTAATTTATATAACATTGTCTTCCCCATATGGTTGCAAGGGCATAGTGCTAACAAAATATATAAACTGCTTCTAGAAGTTTAAGGGGAAGAAGGAAGGAAGTTTAAGGAAAATATCTGTGGGCTGACTGCACTCAAATTTTTCCAGGGGTTTTAAACTTGAAGGAGGGCTGGGTGAGCAGGACACAAGGGGGAATGGATTCCACATCTTGTGAGCCACCTCTGCAAAAAGTGACCCTGGCACAAAAGTGGAATCTCTGAAGGTGGGTTGTGTGACATAATTAGTATTAGGATGAAGCTTAGTCAGGGCAGGGTTGATACTTATTTTGATTAACCTGCTAATGTAAGAATTATGGACTAAAACCTCGTTTAGTGGAGGCAGCGGCATCCCGGGAGTTAGGTAGGTTGGTACAACTCCATGCTGTTTAAAGACTCCATGCTTTGATATATTAAAAGGAGGGTAGCTAGGTACTCTTGAGAGAGAAATCCTCATTTGAAAAACTGAATCAGTAAGAAATAAAACTTTAAAGCTGCTCTATCTAACAGTTTCAGAAGGAACACTTTGCAGTCTTAAAGCAGAGCCTCGTGTGACTGCTGCTGGCACGGCAGAGGCACTGACAATACCACTTCTGTTCCAGGTTAACAGGTGGTGGAGTGGCCTGACTGAGGGTCAGCGGACTGTGACAGGTTTGTGTTAACTTACAAGTTTTAGGCATTCACGGGAAGAGAAATATGGCAAAACAGGTACAGTATGTTACAACAGATGGCTTTAATACCATATTTAAGTTGCAAGGCACAAGGCATGTGTATACTTAAACCTGCAGAAACACTATTTCTGCTACATTTCTTCCTTACAAAATGCTTTTGCCAGCATTATAAAAAAATGCTGTTCATCTAGTACCCTTTTCCTGCAACATTCCTTTCTCAGGAACTGGGAAAAACAGCAACTGCTTTTTTAAGAAGGCATATGAGCTAATTATTTACTACTTCTATGTGGTTCTATAAGTGCTGTCTCGAAAGGCTGTGTAGACATGAGGCGTCCATACAGTGAACAACTTTCTTATCCAGCACAGACTGACTAGGGTTACAAGTCTACTACATAAAGTGTCTATTATCTGATATTTATTACCTTCTTTCAGTGAGATAGAAATATTTTTTCTGATGTTTGTTTTACATAGGGTTTGAAGTAAGAACTGGCCGCCTTATGTATATCTCTCTTGTTATGATGTGGTTTTTTGCAGTTAACCAAACACCACTTGAAATCCCATGGTATTTGGAGAGAAATTGATGAGAAATTGATGGATGAGAATCGATCATTTTGCATTGTTCTATTTCTGTTTATTTACACTCCCACTCAAACTAAGTCAGAATAAACAGCTGTATAGTAAAAAGCTGGACATTTGCTATATCCTGATGGTGACAATCCCTGAGCCATGCCAGATCAGCTTTGTGCTTGATCTCAAACCAGTGTCTTTAGAAGTTCCTCACAGAAAAATCAGACCTCCCCAAGAGATTAAAAGGGTATATTACACAAGTTTGTGCAGTTCCCTCATCCTCCGCCCCTCCAAGTGAAGTTAAAACTTGCTTCATAAATCTTGTCTCAAATGCAACTGCAGATGCAGTTGTAATAACTGTGAATAAGCAGCTGCAGAGGCAGAAAATGGGACATCCTAAGTTGGCTCTTCTTTCATTAACTCTACAGTGGAAGTTTGAAAGCGGTAGCTTTAGTGCCTGCAGTAGAGATTTCCTGGACTGTTTATATATAGCTGCCAGTATTTCTCTTTTTCTGAACTCCACAAAGGGGAGATGCTGCTCTTAATGGAATAGTGAGGAAAAAGGGTGGTTCTTTTAAGCGTATTTTTGCTCATTACGCATTACTGCACATAATTTTGTATTTTTTTCTTCTCATTAGGTATTATAGCTGCAAATGCCTTTGTATTCTGTTTATGGAGGTTGCCTGCTATGCGACGGATTATGTTTACATACTTCACCTCAGATCCTTCCTCCAGTAAGTGAATAATAACGACTTATCTACCTTGGGGTATAATAGAACATCTGATTTTACTGTCAAGATGTGGGGTGGCTTTTTTGCTTGTAAGGCATGGAGCAACAAGCAAGTTCTCAGTCAGGCCAAAACATTTCAGTTTGTCTATGCAGGAAAAACTTTGAGGGAAGTTTTGGACTTGTTTATTTGGTTGGTTTTTTAGTTAAAAGTTGTCAACACAGTAGCCTGTCTGGTCTTTTAAGGTATTTAGACACAGTTTCAGCCTTGTAAAGGTGAGGGGGCACTTCAGTGATATTAACCCTAGCTGCTAATCACCCTAGAATTTGGAGAAGAGAAAAATAAATCCTACAATGTAATGCTATTTTTTATATTTAAAATGTGATTTCTTTTCCTTAGTGTTCTGAGGGATGCAGATATGAGCAGTCATCAGTCACTTGCATATGAGTTTTTATCATTAGACAAGCATGAGACAAGATTAGAATCCTTGTTCAGAGCTGGCCTTTGAATCCCAAGAAATAAACTTCAGCTTTCACTGTATGTGAAATGCTTAGAGGAGGCTGATTTAAGAAAACATCTTACTAGTATTTAGAGGCAGAACGCTCAGTTAGTAAAGAAAAGAATTAAAAGAATGAAAGAAATGTGCCCTGGGAAAGCAGCTTCTGCTATCCTCCAATTTCTGCTGACGTGGAAACTAAATTTATTCCTCATCTGCAACCCCACAGCTAAAATTCAAATCTGTGCATCAGTATGTTATACAGCTCCCAAACACTTCCATTTTGAAACTGGGCTGACCTTTTAAACTTGTTAATTAGCTCTCTTACATATTCTAGGCTATTTCAGAGACGACAGCGAGTAGCTTTTGAAAAGAACACTAACTTTCCCTTCAGTCCAACTCCATAGCAAAAACGATTTTATGTAGATGTTCATATGATATTTTTTTTTCACTATATACATATATAAACCTCTTTTGTACTTCTAAAACCACAGAAGTATTGTAAGATATAATTTTGTGTAAAACATCCCTGGAAGCGTTCCCTGTAAGGATTGACGACTTTTTAAAGCAGCTGTTTGTGCAGCTTGCATATCTCTGAGTACCTATTCTACTTTTCAACAACTATAGCATAGAATTAGAATACATTTCAGTTTTTTATTAGAGTAGCCTGTAGTATCTCTTGATAAGTTTCTAGTCTGCATGATGTGTAAGCTAACACAGATCAAAACACTTTGTTTTTCATTTACTCTTTTTCTCTCTTGTAGGAGCCCTGTGTTCTCCCATGCTGCTTTCTACATTTAGTCACTTCTCTCTTTTCCACATGGCAGCCAATATGTATGTTTTATGGAGTTTTTCTACCAGCATTGTCTCTCTTCTGGGATGCGAGCAGTTCATAGCAATGTATCTTTCTGCTGGTAATGTTAAATATGTATATTGACAGTATTATAAAAGTATACATTCATGCAAAATAAAATGCGTGCAGGATTAATAAGTGTATTTTTAGTGACAGATGGCAGCTGTTCAATGTCATGCATTGCTGACTGCAGTGCTTATTTGCTATCATTCAGGAATTTGATTTCTTTAGGATACTGGGTTTTAAAATATGAAAGTAGAAGTACCTGGTTTAAAAGCATGGTTAGTAGTGAAAACAAAATAGCTCTTCATACAGAAGATACCTGAAAAAATGATGACCGTTTTTAAAGTTAAAAAGGAAAAGAGTACTCTACTAGCTTCTTTAGGAGAGCATGCAGATAACATTGTTTTGCTTTCTAATTCTTGTCTATATCACTGACATGATTTTCTGATAGTAACTTTACATTTCCAGGGGTTATCTCCACTTTTGTCAGTTACGTTGCTAAAATGGCTACTGGAAGATTTGAACCATCCCTTGGGGCTGTGAGTATCTCAAAATACAAGATACCTTGCTGCATTTCAAAAGCTGCTTTCAAAGCCTACTGTTTTCTTCAGCATGCTTAGAAATGTCAAGGATATTCTGGATCGTAGAGACTAGGAAGGGTTACTGCCACATAACAGCTAATGATTAAAACAAGACACCACACTTTGCCATGCTGTTTCTGATAATGAAAGCCAAAAGGAAAACAGGTTCACATGCAGAAAAATAAAGTTTCCCTCATGTAAAATCTTAACTTGTTTTCTTGTATTTTAATGTATTTACAGTCAGGAGCTATAATGACCGTCCTTGCAGCTGTATGTACAAAGATGCCAGAAGCAAAGCTAGCCATCATCTTTCTCCCAATGTTTACATTTACAGCAGGAAGCGTAAGTACATTTGAAAAAATTCTATGCTTAAAACACTTCCCTTATTTCTCAACAGAATCCGATTGCCTGTCTTCATCTGTGTCTGTAACCTAGCACATGTATCTTTAAAGACAACATAAGCATGTGGAAGTCCTGAATGCTCTACTGAGTTGTTACAGTCTAGCATGGTCACTTCTCCACATGTATAGTCAATTTAGGATTATGCTAAATTTCATCCTCTGTGGGTCTGCTTTAGATCTGATACTGTTCTTAAATGTAGTCTTCATGTTTTTATTGCATTCTTCAATAGGCCCTAGGTGTTTGCATGCCACTGATTGCATCTTCTGTGAAAGAAATGGTCAGGGAATACTACTGAAAGCAGTGGCAGAGGTGCAGATAGTATTGCTAGGAGGAGGAGCTCATTAAAACCCCCAAACAACAACTCTGATTATTGCAGTAAAACCTCATTTTTTAATGTAACCTTTACTAAGTATTTTTGCCGTTTAAATAATTTTTATACTTTATATATATACACTACCTTATGTATGCTTTAATGGGCTTTAAAAAAGCCCCTATTGTTCCTTTACTGTTACTCTAACAAAAGAATAACAAAGCATAGAGTGGTGAGAAATAGTTACTGAATGGAAAATGAGGATGCTGCCCTGCATGTTCATCTAGGAATATCTGTGTTCTGTCTAGAGGGTTGCGTTTGGAAGGACTCATTCACATAAATCTAAGCTATGTTAAGAGTCAGTGAATGGGAACTCCATGTTTTACTTTGAGGTAACTTCCTTTCTTTATGAAGGGGCCACATATGTAACCCTGCTTTATCCTGTAGTTACTTATGTGTATATTTTAACAGGATGATACAACTAAAGACAAAATCTTCTTTGAAATAAGTTTTTAAAACAATTTACAACTTTTATATATATGTTTATATATAAACAACTGTTTATATATAAAATGAGAGTTTTGGAACAGCTTTTGATCTATGTATTTGCTCTGTGATACAGTTACGAAGATTTCTTAATACAGGCCACCAGGTACTGTGTCTGATTCTCTCCATATTGTGATTCTTCCTTTCCAGGCTTTAAAAGCCATAATTGCATTTGACACTGTGGGGCTCACTCTGGGCTGGAGACTTTTTGACCATGCTGCACATCTTGGAGGAGCACTGTTTGGAATGTAAGTTTGTATCTATTTTGTTTTGTGGAATTGGTACATCAGGGAGTATCTGTTTTTCTTCCGTGCAAATTCAGGCTGTATTTACCCACTCCTTTTCTTCATCATATCATTGAAAATGATCTTCTTGCAAGGAGGAAGGGAGAATCAAGTAGCACTAAGGACAAGGCACTGTTATCTTTGTGATGCCGTTAATTGGGTGGTGACACTGCTAACCAATGCAGAGAGCTGCAAGGAATTGATCCAAACTGGCTGAGAATGACAGTCTGGATATCCAGTTATCCAGTCACCACAGCCTGGGCTGGCTCACTGCCTCTGTCCTGCTCTCCCAGCACACTGAGGAGAGTTGCAAGGATTCTCACAAAACGGGGGGGAGGCAAATTAAAACATATTTTGAATTACTTTCCTGTGACAATGCTCCAAAATCCTGGTGTTATCTCTAATTATCAATTTAGAGAAGGCTGTTTAGGGAGTTAAAGGCCAAATTCCTTTGAATAGCTTCTAATGCTGTTTTATGGTGTTGCTACTTTTGTCCTTCTCTGTGGAGCCTTCAGGGCCTTTCCTAATTGGGGACAAGTAGAAACTACTTTGCAGGAAACAATTCTGTATTGCTCTGTGTTTGAACTATATTACCTAATGAGCTTCTGTCTTTGCTTTAATTTTACTAGTACTTGCATCTAACCTGAACACTTAGTACTAAGAACACTTTTAAACAGTAGGTTAAAGCCTACTTGATACTTAACTCTTCCAAATAAAGGTTGAATTTAAAGCTTTTTACAGAAGCTCTCCCAGTGAGTTTCTCCTGTGTTAACTACCTTACCAAGGCATCTAGGATGCTGTGGAGATTGTTCACAGAATCACAGACTGGTTAAGGCTGGAAGTGACCTCTAAAGATCACCTAGTCCAACCCCTGCTCCAGCAGGGACACCCAGGGCACAGGGCGGCATCCAGGCAGGTTGGAAGGTCTCCAGAGAAGGAACCTCCACAGCCTCTCTGGGCAGCCTGTACCAGGGCTCGGGCACCCTCACAGCAAAGTTCTTCCTCACAGGGAGATGGAACCTCCTGTGTTTCAACGTGTTCCTGTCTTGTACCTGTAGTTGTTTCAGTCTAAAAGAATCTGGACAGCTGTTTTGCTGTCTGAACTGTTTTACCTTTGTTTCTTAGTCTTGGTGATCCACCCGCCTTTTGGGTTAATTTCAGCTGTATTTATATATAAGAAATACCTTTGAATTAGTGTTGTCAGTAAGGATTGGCACAGGCAACATTGCTGTTTTAGCAGTCTGTTAAATGGAAATAACGTGCATCTTTCAGTAGAAATCCCAAAAGCATGAAATTCAAATGATGAAAAAACATTCTCAGGATTGACACAAACAGGAATGTAAAGAGGTTACTTTTTAGCAGAAAAGAGAACATGTGACTTATGTGACACTGTCAAGTACTTTCTAAAAACATTATTTCTACCTCTGTTTATCCTGTATTGTATTCTAAGCATTCTAGATACCCATTTTCAGTGATGAGCCTCTTCCTCAGATTGAGGGAAGAGCTGCACTTGGTTTTCACTGGTATTTTTTTTATTCCTCAGGTGGTATGTGACATATGGCCATGAGCTAATATGGAAGAACAGAGAACCACTGGTGAAAGCTTGGCATGAAATGAGGACAAAGAATCCCAGAAAAGGAGGAGGAAAATCTAACTGATTCTAATCTTAGAGGTTACTTGTGCCCAAGTGGTATATTACTTGAAGATGTGGGATGAGATTGGTTTTGAAGGCTGCCCGTTACTCCACATTAAACCTCTCAGAAGCTGAAGTTTCTAATGTAAACTGCAGTTAAAAATACAAAAACATAGAGAATGAACTCTGACAAAGGTAGAACAATAAAGGTTTATATACTGTTGCTCCTTAAGGTAACATGTACCATGTACGTTACCTTTTTTTTTTTTTTTTTTTTTAAAGTGGGAATAGCAAGGTGTACCAGTGAAGTGGCTGGAAGCTCAATCAATAAGAGAAAAACTTTAAAGTTTAGCACAACTTGTTAACAGTTAGGAAGATGAATAATTGAAAAACAAGGGAGTTAATGGATAGTCCATCCTTATGTCTTCCAATCAAGACTAGATGCTTTTGTTTTAGACAAATTGGTCTCCATGTAAGGCTAATAAAGTGGTCTTTATTACTGAGAAGACTGGATGAGATAAGCCAGCCAGGGGTCTCTTCTAATACAATTGAAATGCATGAAGCAATACTGGATTGTTCATGTAATCAACTGAAGCTACCTATGGTTAGTGATCCAGCTTGCTTTATTTGGCTGGGGCTTTCCCCTTCCCAGCCCCTTGCTCCACTTCCTCACCCTGTCGGATCTGCTTCCAAGACAACATACCTTGTTGTTAGACTTTATCACAAAGGTCTCTTTTTTTAGTGAAAGAATTACTTATATTGTGGATTTGGATACTTTTACAGAAGGCAGTAGAATTCATGGTATCTCTTTCACTGCGTTAGTTTTTTTGTTAGTTTGGTTTTGTGTTTGGTTTTTTTTTTTTTTTTTTTTTTTGTTATTGTTAGTTTCCTTTAAGTTTTTTCCAAGAATTTCAAATCAGTAACTTATTTTCAGACTGTAAGAATTTGGAAAGGATAAGCAGCTTCAAAAATAGATAAAATGCCTGAGATCGGTAACCACAGTAACCAGAAGAAACTGCTAAAGTAAAACTGATCTTAGTACTGTGATTGATGCTCCTATTACATAAATGCAAAGAAAAATTGTGGGTTTTTTGTATGCTACTATTCTGTGGCTGTCCTGCAAGGATCCCAGCTGAATGCCTTGCAAGGAACTGGAGACTTTACCCAAATATGCGTCGGTGGGATCAAACTCTTTCCTCCTGCAGGCTGAATTAATGTCATTCCGGAATGACTGACCTGTAGAAGAACTTCACATCTGTAAGAAGCAAACAACTTGCGCCTTTTTTTTTTACTTGTAACAGTGCATTGTAGAAAATATGCATCCTGTATTATGCTTTTATTGAGAAACAGTTCATAAGTGCTTAAAGCACTAATTGTAATAAATCATTGGGTACAAAGTTGCTGTGAACTCCCTTACTGTCATGGGCTAAGGCTCAATCTGCAAATTTTAACTTACAAAATTTAGAGGGGTTTTTTCTCCCTTGGAAGGCGAGACAGTAGGGGATTTCTTCTTCTGAGCGTGAGTCTGTTTAAATACTTAAAAATGGAAAGATTTGAATACCATCTAATGTTCCTGTTGCTTTGCTCCAGAAGCCGCCTGGGTTTGTGTCCCTAATCGCTTTCACTTCCACTCTCCTTTTGTCTTCCTTCCCAGTGGGCTCCCTTAGGAAGCAGGTCACTGCAGGCCCGCAGGCCTGGGAGAACATGCAGCAGTACACACGGGCACGGCGCTGGCCTCGTCCCACCGAGGGGGCAGAAGCAGAAGATGGCCATGACCCAGGCTTCTTAGAAGGGAAGGGTACATGCCAGCAAAGCTCAAAATCCTCACCAAGCTGAGATTTTGCTATTTAAACACGCAGCTGTTGTCTTCATTCTTTCCCTTCTATGAATTCCCTCCTGTCTGCTTTACATCTTTTTCTCTAGTCACTTTTACACTTTCATTTGTGCTATGGTGTTTCTAAAGATCCTGGTGGCTGAACACTTCAGGCAGGAGTAGTATGGGAAAGTGCATCAGCCTGAAGGACAAACATCTGAAGACCTAGCCTGACTTTGGATTTTACAGGTAGAGGGGAGTTCACCAGCATTACAAGTCACTCATTCTTTTCCATAGTAGCTGGTAGCTACCTGGATGTTAGACATCTGTGCCCTTGTGTCACTTGTTGAGATTGGTGTCCTACTCTTGTGGAGTTTTGGACATGCTGAGACAGTATGATACTGCTGTATCCTTTCAGGTTGCAGGAGGGATGCAGGGGAACACCAGGACATTTTCCAGCGCATCCTTCAAAGGCAAAGTATCTGCTTTTTCTTTGGATTCTCAGGGTTACAGGGGTTGAAAGTTCAGGAAAAAAAAACTGAAAGCATCAGACATACTCAGCTGTGACTGAGGTGGCTGTGGTCAGCGAGTCTCATGCCCATGTATCACCTTAAGATGAGGGTTAAACAGCACTTAAGTTTTAAAGACTTGTCTACTATCCAAATATTTCATATTGTAGGAAACCTGGAGACCTTTTACAAATAAAGATAGTAGAAAAGAGTTCACATGGCCAAGTAGTGATTTCTTTTTAAGACATTTTGCACCTAAGTCTTACGCAGCACTACTTGCCAGTTGGAATCTATTGTTTATGGTCTAAAACTATTCACACTGCAGTAGGAAAATCAATGCTCAATTCGGGCAGCCAAGGAATAGCTTGGACTTACGACAGCTCACTGGAATAAATAAAATACCTTTCTGGAAAACAAATGCCCTTTCAGAATGTGGCATTAGCATCTGTCAATGTCTTATTATTCAAGCACACCTTTGAATGACAAAAATTACAAGAGTGCAAAACAACAAAGGAAGACTTTTTCCCCTTCTCAAAGCGCTTATTACTGTGAGTAAAAATACAATGCAGTAATTATGTGGATGTTTGGTGGAGACAGCAGCCAGTGTTTACGTAGGAAAACAATACAAGAGCAGAAAGTATAAAGTCATAGCCAAATCTTGTAGAAACACAAGAGCTGTGAGAACGCTTTTCAAGAGCTGTGAGAAAATCTGCCAGGGCCTTGCCCTGTTTAAGGAGTATTTTGCTTGCATATACTGATCTGTACTACTAAAATTTCTTTTTAATATTAGAACAAACTGTTCGAGGCTCCAGCCCCCACTCCCACAGCAACAGCTGTTTGACTGTCTGATTTGACAGCTTGTCTTTGTCTTGCAGTTGCAGTATTTCCCTCCCCCTGTTCCTTTTTAATCGGGATAGATCTGTCTTAAAAGCAGTCAACTTTTTAATCTCATCTGGCCTCTTCTGGCTCCCGTGTCTGTGCACCTTTGTCTTCCTGTCTCGCTGTGGGAGCCCACGCTGGTCCTGACGGAGGGCTCCCCCACGTGCTGTCAAAGCTCAACTCAGTGCAAGGAAGCAGCAGGCACAGACAGTAGAGATGCTCCATTTGTTCCCTGATGTATTTCGCTAAGTCAGGTGTAGGAGCAATCATCAGAGCTTCCTTAGTAGCAGTAATGCACTAGTGAAAACATAACAGAAAGGGATGTCTTGTCCTTTTTTTCTAAGGACTGTAAAATCCACTTTTTACCAGGATAAAGTGACCTGCATTTGACCCAAATGCTGCTTCTTTAAGAAGTCTAGAAGAACTAGAGCAGTCTAGTTCTAGAAAACAAAAAACAGATCAGAAAAGCAATTAAAAACTGTCTCCCTGCATTTTCCTAGACAATTACATTTATGGAGTTTTCAGGGAACAGAAGAAATTCTGCATTAATATCCCACAGACTATCTCAAATTGCTGAGTCCTCTTCCCTTAACCGAACAGAACGTAGTGAGGAGGAGCAGCATTCCTAGTAGTATGAGGAAGTGACAGGTACTTACAGTATGATCATCTCTAAACAATTTTGTGTTTTGAAAAGGGAGAGGTGAAACATCAGAGCAGGGCAGCTGAGTAAGTCTATACCCATATTTCTCTCCCTCCTCCACCCTAGGATTGGGTCCAAATCTCAATGGAAGTCTAAGGTACAATACAGAGAGACTGCTTGGTTAACTAAAACAGTAAGTTTTAAGCTTCCTCAGTTTCACTGTGTAATTTCTCACTAGACCTCAGCAGGTAACAACCAACCACCTGTTAACTAGATTATTACTTTCTAAAATGAGGGGCCAGTCTAGATAGATTTTAAAAGATGATTTTTCTCATAATGAGAGACTCAGTTCAACTTTATGCTTCAGTTTTTACAGTCTTATTTTACAGTTTGGAGACCCATCATTAGATTGAGGATCTTTCTTAATAATATATCAAATCAGGAATTACAGATAAACATTATGTTCTATGGCCACTTATTACATAAGACATCAAAATCCAAAAGCCAGATTTGTCCCCGATATAATTCCATCAGCTCTAGTGATTTCCACCAGAGCTGTTGGCTTTGAAACTAAGTTTGCAAAGAAAAGATACAATCTAGAGTCTTAAGCAGACAGCAAGGTGCTTAGATTTTTCTAAGTACAGAAAAGTGTTTTATACTGTTTATGTAAATAGGGGATTTTTTTTTAGGTTATTACTGTACTGTATCCAAAACTCCACATTAACAGCATGAAGGCTTTATGGCTTGTGCAGATCATGTACTTTATATGCATCATTCTTTGTTACTCCACTGCTCTTTCCCCTCTGATTATAGATGATTTCAGCCAATTTTAAAGTATAATTAAGCAGCATGAGTCCCTGCTCAGCTGGTGCCTGTGAGCAGCTATTCCCTGAGTCTCCTGGGAGCAGAAAGGATCCCAGTGCATTAACTGCGCCTCCTGGTGAGACCATTAAGAGGGGTGAGCCAGCGGCTTCCTGGGTGTCTCCACAGCCCCCGGCACAGGGGGGTGCAGTGGACACAGCACACGGGTGACAGCAGGTGGAAGCAGCACTAGGGGCTCCGTGGCTTCTCCCTGCATCCCCAGCACCTCTCACCAGCACTGACAGCCGCACTAAGCTCCTTCTGGACGCCCGAGCATCACGTGTGGATGCCTGTAATCCTGGAGTGGGGGTGTCATTAACGGGGCTGGGGGTGGCGAGAGGAGGGGCCCGTATTAGCGCGGGCCGGAGCCAGGCGCTGCCGCATCGCCGGGCGCGCAGGCGGCTCTGCTCTGTGGTGGGGCTGCGGCGCTGGCTGCGGGTGCCATGGCCTGGCCCTGCATCAGCCGCGTGTGCTGCCTGGCCCGGTTCTGGAACCAGCTGGACAAGTCGGACCTCTCTGTGCCACTCACCATCCACAACTACTCAGATATCGAGGAGCAAGAGGATGGCGGGGGCCCTGCATGCGGCGCAACAGGCGGGAGCCACACACGCGGGGGCAGCCAGCTGCCCGCGGCCACCTCGCACGCACCAGACACCCTGGCTGTCAAGAGGTCCGGCAAGGGGGGCGCCCACAAGAAGGGCCCGACCAGCACCACCACTGAGTCCTTCGCGGCCGAGACCCAGTACCGACAGGACTTCCGCGCATGGCCCCTTCAGAAGCGGGATGTGTTCCCCTGGATCGGCACCAGCGGCGAGTGCAGGAGGAATGGGGCCCCCGGTGCCTCGCAGCCTGCCCCAGGCACCTCTGTCTATGTCCTGCCTGCTGGACACAGGGAGGAGAGGCTCGAGGCGAGCAGGTACAGCGGCTTCAAGCAGCTGTGGCCCCGCTCGCAAGGGGACAGCAGCCACACCACCTCATACAGGTAACTCGCGCCTTCCACTGCACTGCCGGCCCCCTCCTGCCCTCTGGCCTCCCCAGCAACAACAGCGCGGAGCCCGGAATGCAGCTTCAGCTTGGGCTAGGGGTGCTCAGCTGTGGGGAACGGGCAGGCAGCTACAAAGAGACAACACGGCGTAAACAAGGGGAGAGGGGGTGGGGATGCTCTGGGCACTGCGCTGAGCCTGGCTGCTTCCACAGCCGCATTTGCTTTCATGAGTCGATGTTTAAAAATGGGTCACTTCCTACCCCCTACCTGGTCTCCAGCCCCCTGCCCAGCAGGGTCACTGCTGTCCCTCTGCGGCGCAGCACAGCTGGGGCACATGGAGCTGCCAAAACTGCAGCTCCAGCCTCCGCGCTTTTTCTAGCTTTTGGTGTATTTAAAGGCAAGGATAGGGAGCAAGACCAGTGGGACTGCTGCTGCTGTCCATAGCACAGCTCGGCTCCGCATTCCAATTTTGGGAGGGCACAACATTTTCTATAGCCAGCTGCACTCACCAGAAGTTGTGCTGAAGTATACTCCCCACATTTGTCAGTACCTGGAATACACCTGGAATACCTCACTCAAGGTGAGCCAAAATACAGCTCAGAGCTCAGACATACACCTGGGACATGCTCCAAAGATGCAGTCTAAACTGGTAATGACAATAACATACAAGGGAAAATTTAACCATCACAAACCACTTTTTCTTAAGGACTATTAAAAATGATTAAATGATTTTTTTTTTTAATTACTGATGCCTTTCCCTTTGATCAGTATGGCTGATTACAGACACTCTTTTTCTGGAATAAGCAATAAGGCTGGATGCATCCAAATTCAGCCCCAATTCTCATCAAGTCTCATTCATACTCACCCTGGGGAGGAAGGGAATTCGAACTGCTATATAGTCAATACTAAAGATTGCCTCAGTTTCATGTTGCTACATGTTCCTTAATAATAATGTTTGACTGATGGCAATATGCCTATTAAGTATATTGACAGAGTAACTAATCTTATTCTAACCAAATCCCAAATATTTATATCCTATTTATATCCTATATCCAGGACATTTCCCTTTGTAATTGCAATTCATTAGATTATTAGTCAAAGAGTATTCTAAGAGAAAAACACTGGGGTCATGGAAAAGATCGTATACTACCTATTCTCCTCCTCACACAGGCAGCATCCCCAGTACAAATGCAGCTACATACGGTCTGTGGAAATGTATGGCTGTGGTAGTGAATCTATAAGATGTTCTATTCTTTGACACACCTTACACAACAATCAGCTACCAAGTGATGATATCTGTTTTCTGAAGACAAGCACTTATAAGTACTGTAGCAGAAGGAAGTACTTCAAAAGAGAAACCTGTTTCAAACAGCTTTTGCAAGGTTCATGCCCTTGGAACATATCCCGCATCAAACTGTTGTTTAAACATCCCTCTGGTTCCTAAATCTGATCCAAGTCAAGGGTACATTAAGCATTCATTTAAGTCACAACTTCTGTCAGGGAAGAGTCACTTTTTGCACCTTCCCTCCTTCCAACTAGTCTCTTCTTGGACAGGGCTCATAACTACTTGAATAAAAGCACAACAGTTTCACAGACAAAGCATGTGGTAAGGGTAAGATACCAGCCAACACATCAGAACAGAAATTTGGGGAAAAATAAGAAGCTGGGTTGTCCAAGAATTCATCCCAGCTAACGCAAGGACTGCTGTGCACTGAAGGCTGAGCCAAGGCATGGCCAGCTGCATGAACACGGAGTGCTCAGTTAGTACCTCTAAGCTATTGCACATTGTAAGCTAAGCAAGTCAAAGGAGCCACAACAGGAAGCAGAAATAATGATGGCCACAATAGCTTGCCAGGGCAGCAAGAGTCTGCTTTGGTATATAGTGGTTGCTTTTTCCCTTTTTTTAAGCAAGACTAAGTAGAATTAAAGAGACTAGTACTTGGCACACTCATTACCAGTTACATTTGGAGTACTGAGCCTTTAGGTGGTAATTTAAACTATGCTTAAGCTACAGAAGTGTCCTATAAATGCTGGAAAAGCCCTTCACTTTAAGTAGAGAAATGAGAAGCCACAACACAGCCAGTTTTTACAAGGACATTTCCACTAATGACACCACACTGCAGTCCTCCCTCCATGTCTCATACCTGTGCTTTAAGGGCAGCATCGCAATCTGCAAACATCAGCCTCACCTCCAGGAAAGAGCTGAGCAGTAACACTAGGCATTCCTCATCTTCTTCTTCAACAACAAGCCAGAAAGCTCCTCCTTGCTCTTTTCCAAGGTCTTTGGAATCCATACATAGCCACCACTAACCTGCAACAACTGCCCGCCCTGCTTCTTGTAGACACTAGTCAGGGAAAAGCTGCCCTACCTGGCCACACTGGTGGTTGAAGCAACAGCTAGGGAAGCAGAAAGGGCAAATCAGGTGTAGTGCAGGTAAAGCAGAGGCAGGTATGGGCCTAGTCTGCTGGGATCTGGCCTGAGAGGGGGCAGTTGGAATGTACTTGAGGAGGCGGTTGGGTGAAGCAGTCCTAAAGCACTCAGGGAAAGGGAGGATGTGTCTGTGCAGGAGTGGAGAGCAGTGCTGGTTTGACAGCTCACTAGAGGAGGTTACGCACAGAAAACACCCCCAGTGCTTGCTCTGGCCCTCACATTTCCTTTCTAGCTGGGACCTTTACGCAGGTCCCACCTCTTTAGGTGTTACAAGAGTTAGAGATCCGGCACAGCCCTAAGAGCAGGCAGAACAGGGCTCCTTGTAAGGGTAGCATCTGCCTCTGCAGCAGCTATTTGACTTGTGTGCACTGTAGCTGCTGTAGCAGGCTCTGCACCAAGGCAGGTCACGCAGGCAGCACAAGGCTCTCGCTAGTGCAGTCAGCAGCTGCAGCAAGCACGGGGCCAGGCAGCTGCCTGCAACAGGATTTTAATGACTCTCTCAGGTCTCGGTAGCCATGTGGGCTTGCTTAACATTAAAGAGATAAGATATGGTCTATTCTAAGCTTTTAGGGGTACTGATGATTTTGACTTATGTCTGTAAGGACTTTTTTTAAGAAAAGATTCAGGGATTTTGATTGCTTGTTTCAATGACACTCCATCACACATTTGTTCATGTGCAGGAGGAAGTCCCCTGTAATACTGAGCCTAGTTTGGTATATTTTTTGCATATCAGGGTAATGCTTCTGTGAGACTTCATTCTGCAAGTTCCTCCTCCATCTTTCCCCCTACATCGCTAAGACTTTTTTTTAAGCACAGAAGGAAACTCAGCTGCATGCAAAGCAGGCTGTATCTTTTTCCACACATGGTGCAGCTAGCTTGATCTGGTCTTTTATAGTATCAAGCAAACCGGATCAAGAACAGAAAGACCAACCCTGTTCATAGTCATAAATTTGCAGATAACACCAAACTGGGTGGAGTGGCTGACAGTCCTGAGGGCTGTGCTGCCATCAGAGGGACCTGGACAGGATGGAGAGTTGGGCAGGGAGGAACCTCCTGAGGTTCAACCAGGACAAGTGCAGGGTCCTGCACCTGGGCAGGAATAACCCCAGGCACCAGCACAAATTCCAGCACAGCTGGAGAGCAGCTCCACAGAGAGGGATTTGGGAGTCCTGGTTGACACCAAGTTGCCCATGAGGCAGCAATGTGCCCACATGGCCAAGGACACCAAAGGGCTCCTGGCTACAGCAGGAGGAGTGTGGCCAGCAGGGCCAGGGAGGGGATCCTGCCCCTCTGCCTGTAGTGCTAGGGGCAGTTCTGGGCTCCTCAGGACAAGAGGGACATGGAGCTTCTAGAGAGGGTGCAGCACAGAGCCATGAAGATGATTCAGGGACTGGAGCATCTATCGTGTGAGGAAAGACTGAGCGAACTGGGCCTGTTCAGTCTGGAGAAGATTGAGAGGGGATCTGATCAATATGTACAAATACCTGAGGGGAGAATGTAAAGCAGATGGGGCCAAACTCTCTTCTGTGGTGGCCAGTGTTAAGACAAGGGGTAACGGGTACAAGTTGAACCCCAGGCAGTTCCACCTCCATGTGAGGAAGAACTTCTTTGCTGTGAGCGTGCCAGAACCTTGGCACAGGCTGCCCAGAGAAGCTGTGGAGGCTCCTTATGTGGAGATCTTCAAACCCGCCCGGATGCCACTCTGTGCCCCATGCTCTGGGTGTCCCTGCTGGAGCAGGGGGTGGACTGGATGATCTCTGGAGGTCCCTTCCAACCTCAACCATTCTGGGATTCTGTGAAGTATTGCTAGGGCCAAAAAGAAAAGATGGAATGGGTATCAAAATGATGTCTGTTCTTTACCTTGCTTTGAGAAAATGAAGTTTCTAATCATGAAATAACTTTATATCAGCAGCAGAAAGACAGCACAGCATCCTGCTCTCCAAAATATTGCCCTGCATTATTTTTTTTCCTGGATTTCAGTTAGAATTCTGCTAGACCGCAAATGAAGTCAAAGGCTAAGTGGTCTACTGGCGGAAGCCGAGCCACCCAGACCAGCCAGATCAGTATAAACTGCACATAAAAGGCAAAAATGGGATGTGCCCCCATTGTGAAATGACTCTGGGGGCTGCTATAGAGTTTTGCAGTAGACTACACCTCACTGATGCTGAAAGACACAGGACAGGGGCTTGGAGCTCCTCCATCTGCCCTCCCTGAAGTTTTTATCCTTCAGAGTCATGGTAGCAGCTTTTTGCTTTCAGCAGCAAGTCACAAATGCTATATACTCCTGACTCAACCGAAATTTGATGCAAGAAGATGAAGTACTAGGTTTAAATGTATTTAGCAGATGTATCAGAGGCAAAGAAGTGGCTTACTGGCTGCTTACCTTCCTTCTGTGCTAGATGAGGGAAGCTGGTACTCTAAGCAGTCATATGCTAACTGCCTCCTAGCTCCTGTTTGATGGGTGTCACAGTCTTCTTGTTTTGTTAGAAGGTAACTGGAATGTGGCCACTGCTCCTGTGCCAGGGGAAGGGGGCTAGCAGAGAGCTCTCTCCTTCCTTCAGGCTTCAGTTTCTCCTTCTGTAAAAGCTCTTGGGACACACTTCAAAGGTGCAAGTGAAAAATGCTGTGTCAGAGCTGAAAACATTTGTTTTGCCTCTTCTTCTTCTTTTACCCCTTGTCTCTTTGGCAAAATCTGCCCTTGAGGAAGGGGAAGGATGGCCAATAATTTCTTGACGCATGCATAGTACCAAGTTGGGCCTAATCTCTGCAGTTGATGCTTCTGCTATGTGAACAGGCATTCAAGTGTACCTGACTTGTGCTAGCAGTTCTGTGGCTGTGGAGGCAGGCCAAATTGGGGATGTTGATAAGCAGTGTTTCTTGCTCAGAGTATAGCCACACAAACAGTCCTCAAGTTTGCTTTGTTGCTTTCACGGAAAGAAAACAATATGGAAATAGCTAGTGTCATTCCAGATTTAAGCACCTGATGTGCTACCATTCTGCTAGTGATACTAGGATTGACAGGGCTGAAGATCCTCAGTGAACTGAAAACCCACCTTTCTGTGTGAGTATTCAGCATGCTCTGTAGTACTGTACTCACAGAAGGGTCCTCCCCACCAAGCAAGGTCATACAGAGCATCCCCTTCCCCTCCGCACTACTCAAGCAGTCTGTCTATACTGTATTGCTGAATATACTATTTACCTACCTTCAAACACTGCTTCTGCACAAGGGTAAAGTGCACTGTGGTGAGCAGTTCACAGTGAAGCATCTTATTTCAGGTGTCCAGAAGAAAAAAGAAGTCACTACACACATGTTCAGCACAATATGGGATTATGGCACATACCTGAGCTAGCAGGGTTAAGAATACTGTGAGGAGCTCCATCCTTGATCCAGCAAGATATTGAAACACATGCTTAAACTTGATAAAGGAAGTAATGCTTTTACAGTGAAGACTTAAAGTTGTCTTTAAATACTTAAGTATCTTGCTGCTTGGGGAAATTAATACTGAAGTCCCTGACTTTTATGATATTTAAATTGCAAGCTTGTTCAGAGTTGATCTAGAGATGCTTCCCATAGCCTGGCTGGGAAAGAGGGAGTTGGAGAGAGGAACAGAGGATTGGGAGGAGAAAATAAGAGCAGTTGGGAATAGCTGGCTCAAGAGAGAATCTCCTGTCTGTGAAATAATCTTCAGAACTGAAATCAGGAAAATTCAAGAGTGTTGCATAAAGCTAGCTGGAAGTTCCTCCACTCAATGTGCACCCAAACCCGTGTTAGAGGAAAAGGGGAAAGAAGGGAAATAAGATAATCACAGAAATGCAGACCCAGAGACCCACCTACAAATTCCCATTCACACAGTCCTCTGGCAGGTCACACACACTGAATGTTCCTTGATGGTTGGTCTGTAAGTGGGACAAACCCTCAGACACCAACCCAAGCCAATGATGTGAGGTGAGAGTTTTTTTCTTCCAGTCTTTCAGACCTGGTCTTTTGCTGATGTTTCTCTCCTGTGAGATATGATCAACTCCAAGTACTGTTTGACCTGTGACAGATGAAAACCGAGACAGGAAGAAGCCAGGTTTGTCCCGTGTAATCTTGAAAATCTCCAGTGGACGAGACTCTGAGAGCCATAACTATCAAGTAATCTCTAAACATCACACTTCGCTCCGTTTTTTTTTTCCTCCTGCCTCCTCCTCTATAATTCCTATTTAATGGTCTCTCTCTACTATTCAACTCTCTCCTCTACTCTTCTAACTTTTCTTCCACCACCCTCATGTCTTTCCCCCAGTCACAGACATACACTGTGCTCTCCTGGCTGTGTAGAAGAATGGACACAATCTGCTGATGTGTCCAAGTCTTGGAGAGGCCTCCAGCATCCCATCTCTATCTGACATGGCTCAAAGAAGGAGCTCTTTGATTGCTGCATCATCCGGCAGGGCTTCTGGCTTTGTCCTTCCCATAAGGCTGCATCCATGACTTAGGTTTTTGGTCTCTTCCTTTGGTGGGGAGTTGTCCTGATCTAGATAGGACTTTACTGCACCTCCTCTGCACTCTAGAAGTGTGATACACCCAAGCAGGCAGCCATCCACACTTAGGAAAACTCCAGCTAGCAGAAAATACTGCAGCACATGTGTTCCCTGACACACTCTGCCTCTCTTCTGCTCCTCGCCCTGGTCTTTCGGAGGATTTCCAATCAAGTCAAGCTCTTTTCATTCTGAGATGCTCAAACTCAGCATATCATCTGAAACTAGGCTCTCAGTTGTGCTGTGGCAGAACAGAACCATCCCCACTGTAAGGGCAATGGCACATCTGTGGCTCAGCTTGGCTGCACAGCTGCAAGGAGTCTCCTCAGGAGTCTCCTAATTCACACAGTACCACCTCGTGCCCTGAGCACACCACTTCACTCTGCCTCTCTGATGAAGGCACGGCGTGTACTTTGAAAAGATCCTAACAATGGATACCCCTATCCTGTGCACACAACTTTCCCTCTGAAGAGAATATGTGACAAATGTTAGTTAAGCCTATTAATTCTCACTGGGGTGCCAGGGTGTTACAGTAATGATGGCAATGGAGGAATAAATGCAGACTAGCTCTGGCAATGCCACTCGGATGCTGCATTCAGCTACACAGAACCAGCAAGAAGGGGCTGGGTCACCATCACTGCTCTGCTACATTTGCCCTCCATCTGGTCTCAGATGACCCTGAACCCAGCATGTGGGTTCACATCTCTGGTCTGGTCCAGGCCTGACCAGGCAGGTTGGGCTACCAAGGACTGACTGATGGAGGCTTGCAGAGGCAGGAGACAGAGCTCTCCCGGGTCCAGCCACCCTAATTAGCAGTAATGAATCCCTCCATATGCCTTTGCAACAGCGATCTTCTCTACCAGAGGAAGATGCTGTTATTGTCTACAGATTCTCTGAAATGGTGCAGCAAAGGCCCATGGTGGTGACCTGCTGCCAGAAGGATGGGTTAGGATCAGATCAGAGAGTCAAAGTCAGGCCAACAAAAGTTTCCAGGTGGTTTAAATCCTCACAACACAAACTTAATGCAGTGTAAAAGAATCAGCATATTTAAAAGCAACCTTTCCCCCCATTCATGAAAAGTGCTGCCCAGCAGACCTAAAGTACAGATGGTCCTGCTCGCCAAAAGGTGGAAATGGCACACAACCATTATTTAACCTGAACTCTTTGAAGTTAAGCTTTGCATTAACTTTCTGGTAACAATAACAATGTAATGACCTTTTTTGTTGTTGTTCACAGGGCACACATTGATTCAACTGCCATTTGCTCAGTTTGTAGTTACCATTGTGGGGTTAAACCATCCCAGCATGCCATAAGCCCTTCAGCTCTCCAGAGTGCATTTATTAATAACTTCCCTCTTAGCTCCTGACACACTATAAGAGAAAAAAAATCCCTTTCTGCAGGTTCTGTTAAGCAGTTATGGCAAGGAGCAATGCCTGATAGATCAGTGATTTATGTGATTAGAACAGTTCCACAGAAAATCATCTGTTGGCAGATGGGCAACCATCTGCCAACAGCTTCTTGGTACTCACAGTATCACAGTATCACAGAATGGTTAAGGTTGGAAGGGACCTCCAAGAGACCATCCAGTCCACCCCCCTGCTTTTAGAGCAAGTGAGAGGTGAAGAAGCAGCATTAAAACCTCCGAGTAGCCCTTTTGATCTCTACTATGTAAAGCTTTCCTACAATTCAGGAGTCCTTTCTTTCTCTTTCACAACTCCAGTGTTTTAGTAAGACTTGTAAGTACCACTGGGTTGTATCTATTTACAGATATCAAAAGGTTCACCTATAGGTTACAGCAACAGAAGTAAAGAGAACTTGGGAACCGAGTTAGGGTCTTGGAGGCTGTATTCCCCTCCACATCTGGCAGCCTCAGACACACTTGCTTTTTTGTTTTACTAGTGTAGTTTGGGACAGGACACCATTCACGGTGGCAAAAATGGGGAAGGGAAGAAGAGGCAACACGCAGTTGGGCTGCTTTGGCACGCGGCTTTCTCAAACGCTCACAACCATGCACAACCAGGGAGACGAGTCACTGAATCTTGACAGAGCCTTAAAATAACTGAGTGATGTTAGAAATGGGATTGTTCCTCTTTCCCTCACTCCAAGTAGACTAGATGTTCAGCTGCCTTTTGATTCCATTTGTTACTCTATGACTAATTTCTAGTCAGGTTATTGAGCCAGCATTTGGGTTCTCACTCCTTTTGACTCTTGGCTATGCCGTTGCAGATGAATATTTGCATCCTGCAAGCTGAAATGGCAGAGCTGTTAGCTGTCCTTTCTGGACCCTTTTATTAAGTCCCCCCAGCTCCCAGAAGGAATGATTCCTCCCTGCCTCGCTCAGCCTTCCTCTCTGTCTGAGGGTTCTGAGTTGCTCCAGGAGGAAATCTGGGGTTCAGATAAGAGTGCTGTGAATCTCAGCCATTGTATTTGCCCTCACAGTGCTGCTCCTATGGATATAAGCACAGCAACTCACCACTGCACCTAGGTTTTCAAACAGCTCTGGCTATCTAGGCCAACAGAGGAAAGAGAGAGGAAAAAGACTGGCTTCCAGCCAAAATGAGAGTCTGATGACCCAAACGCCCAGGGCTGGGGTGCCTGCCAAATCAGCAAATGATCTGTTACAAAGCACTGGGACAGAGCTGCTGTGGCAGCACAGTCATTCACTGAAAGCCCAGGGACGCACTGTGTTTCACTGGAATACGTCAGGGAAGCCAGCCACCACAAGGATAAATAGCTAAGAATCAACCCCAACAGCATCCTTAAGGCAAGCCAGTTTTATGTGGAGCAGCAGGTTCAATAGCCTGGAAACTGCTGGGAAGTAAATAACTGCTTTGTACCATTTTGCGGATATTTTGCCCAGTAGCTGGGTGTCCTCCCTCTGACTGCAGGGCAGAACAAAGCTCAAATTTAACTAAGCAATGACACATGTCTGGGATTTCCCATTGCAAAGTTGCCTTCTTGGGACTCTGCTCTGCAACACTGCCTTTCTGTAAAGCACTTCAGCACCCTCAGGTGCAACAGCAGCAGTGACTCCCCAGAGAGCCAGGTAGGCTGTCACCTCCTGCTTGAGCAAGTCTGTAAAGCAAGATACAGACAAGGTGAAAGAAAGCACCCCACAGCAGCAAGAGCAAACCCATTACGGGCTACATCTGCAGCACACATGGGCACATCTGTGACAAAAGGGACAGCCAAGCAGAGTGAGGGTTGCAGAAGGACACTAGCAGCCTAGCTGAGACAGCCTGGCAGGCTGCCTTTCAGAGCTGTTGAAACTTGTGTCTCTTTCTACGTGGGCAGCCTCTGCATCCATTTCTTCAGCCATCACTACTCCCGAAGTTAAAACCAGCCAAACACTTCAGGCATCAACATTATCATGTGAAGTAAAAGCACTTGCTCCCACGTGAAGGAAAATAACAACTGAAGTATCTGCCAGCTGGGGTGCGACCTCCCTGCTGATGCATTTCTGACTAAGTGGTCACAAAAGCCTAAAAACGTCACACAGTGGTAAATACGGCAGCTGCCAAGACAGCCAAGCCAAGTAAAGAATGAAGCAAAAAACCTATGAAGCAAATAGTTACCCTTCCTTTTCTTAATCCAGAGATCCAATCACCTCCAAGAGAGGACAGGTATGTGCCAGAAAGTGAAGCAGAAGGCGGCAGCCAGTTAGCCTGCTGCCTCTTTCATCAAGTCTGGGCTTTTGAAGAGAAACAGCTTGTAGGCTCATTTCCTCTTTATTCCAGAACAGTTAGTCTTACATGAGTTCAATACTGTGAACGGATTCTATCTTGTTTTACCCCTATTCTGAGCAGAAACACCAATTCCCTGCTAGTTTATTGCATGTTATGGCTTTTTCTGTATTGAAAACCTTGTTTCAGGCAAGAATATCGCCCATGGACTGGAGCAAAACCATCCAAACCTATGAAGACAAAGCAAGGCTTCATTATCCCAGAAGAACATTTTATTCAAGAGACAAGCTACAAGGCAGATTTTAAGGTAATTAACACTTTTTAAAATCTCAGTGTCCATGTGGGTAAAGTACAAAGCATGCATTAGCAAATCCTTATTTGGTAACCAGTGTGGTGTGCGCAGAATTAAGCCATGTTCTCATTGACTGCTCTTTCCTCACTGTCCATTAGGTAATGTGGCCATCCTTTGCTTTCAGAGAGACATGGCTAGAGAATGTTTTTTCGTAACTTAACATAATGCAACCATGAGACCAAGATTTTAAACTGCATGAAAGTTGGGCAGTTCAAGATTTGCAATTCCCACAATTGAATACCTTATGTACAAGGTGTGTGTCATTATGTATCTTTGTATAAGGTCTATTTAACACCCTCTGTACATATTCAGAATGGTCACTCTCTGCTGCTTCTGTCTTTTGCCAAGCCTAGGGCTGTAGTGAGAGACTTAGACTTGCGAAGTTGATAGTAACCACCGACACACGCTTGTATAAAATGCTTGCATGTTGTTGCCCAACGAACTCCACCCACCCAAACAGCACCAAATTTCTACACCATGGGAAGGGCAGAAACTTCCATCTCTACCACCATCAAGCAGAATATGGCTATAGTAAGTGCACTGAGGCCTATCAGGCTTCCTTGTGATTTTCCTGTGCATTTCTATGACCTTTTCTATCAGTGTAAGAATGTCTTCTTGTTGGCCAAGCACATGTAAGCACTACTGCAAAACCTTAAGAGTCTTTACTCAGCATTTTCCCTGACAGGGCCCCAAATACTCAGTATCCCAGTAAGGAAGGAAAGACTGCACAGAGAAACGGCCACAGTCTAGCAGTGTTTTGCATTAGGCCACCGCATGACCAGCTGCAAACCTGATCACCAACTGCACTAACTGCAGTTACAAAGCAGAGACATGGCTTGGGCAGGATTCCCCAGCTGCAGAACTTGGCACCATTAGAGAAGAGCAGCTCCTCTGGAGCCATTTGTAAAAAGCAAATCTTTGTCTTGGAGGAGATGAGGAAGAAGTGTTTAGTCAGCAGGCAGCCAAATGCCTCCTGCCCAGAGGGCTGCTGGCTCAAAGCTCTAACAATATGCACAAGGGATGTACTCAGCTCAACTAAATGTGGGACAGTGGCCTATGGCAAAGCAAGAGAGAATCTGCAAATCCCATGAATCTGCAAATCCCATGAAAACTGCCTCTCTACTCTGGAGTATCTTCTGGGATAGTCTAGGATGTTTTCTAAGGTGCAGCAACAAGGTCAGGAGGGTTGGGACTCTCCAGGGTGTAAAATACCATGTCTCAGGCTCAGACAGCTCAAGACCTGGGCAGCTGCAGGAGGAGGAAGAAAGGAAAGATGGCAGCAGTGGTAAATGCCAGTGAGAGAGCACTGTCCTGCCAAAACATCTTAGTTCTGTGCCTCCATCCTATGCTTTCAGTGTCACAGACAGGAGCC
The DNA here is from genome assembly GCA_034781795.1 of Crypturellus tataupa. Taxonomy (NCBI): domain Eukaryota; kingdom Metazoa; phylum Chordata; class Aves; order Tinamiformes; family Tinamidae; genus Crypturellus; species Crypturellus tataupa. Next base: position 626,750 of record JAWLRI010000207.1, read on the forward strand.
CAGGGAAAGGGTCCTAGGCGAACCCATCAGAGTTCCCATTCCAGGTCCTGAGAAAGTGAAAAACAGAAGTGGAATCCCAGAGACATTCTGAGACATCACTAAAGCCACAGTACTGCAGATGGTGTAAGCAAGTTTCCACCGGGACCTTTTTATCATGGTCAGCACAGGGAAAAGTGTATCTAGGGTAGAGGTGATGCTGAAAAATCACCAGTTTAAACAGAAGTGAGGCTGTTTCAAGAACCTGGTTTACACATTCGTACATCCGTCTGGATTTTCCCTCTTGCCTGAACATGGATTTGCTAGACAGTTTATGTTCTGACAGCCTGCATGCAAGGCTCAGTGCTGGTGTTTCCCCAGCCACCGAGCACTGTCCAGGCTTTGTTTGTGATGCTGCTCTTGTTCCTCAGTGTTTCAGATGCATCCCCAGAGGGGTGGAAAAAATGAACAACGCAACAAAAATCAGATCAGAATCAGTACCATCAGAATACTCAGCACAAATCAAAGCTTATAACTGTTTTATAGCCAGATTCATCTAGAATCCTGTGCTGGATGCGTAAAATAACTGCCCAGCCATGGCTATCTTCCTGTCACAGAACACGCCTCAAGGTCCAGGCGCCTGGTTCTAATTAAACCACTCCTCCACGGCCAAGCATTATACATCTCCCCTCAATCATCCTGAAAGCTTAGACCCGTCTCTGCTAAGTCTGTCTAAGAGCAAATGGTTATCAAGTAACAGCATGTTACAGGGCAGAGCAGCTATGCAGAGCGCTCTAGACTCACAAAAATTCATGCCAGAGTTGCACCTTGTACTGCACTAACATTTCTTCCCCGCTGCCCAACCCACTAGATTCCCAGAAGCGAAGGCCAAGTTCTCTCCCAATCCTTCTGCTGTTTTCCAGGCACCGTCGCGGATCCTCAACGTGTGAACCTGGACCCTGTTCGCACCCAGGCAGCTTCAACGTGGGCTGTTAAGATGTGTCACTATGCAATTTTCATGAGGAGTGTTGCGATCAAAGAAACAATATTATCAAAAGCAGCTCCAGTGGTTAAAGATATGTACACACACTTTCGGTTAACACACAAATTGCTAAGCGCTTGATTCAGAACTGGCAAAACACACGGCAAGGAGTGACCTAGATTTTCGCAGAAACAGGTCCATTACTATGCTAGCTGGCTTTACACGAAGAGATTGACTTTAGGCAGCAAAGACTGTAGCGCAGGTAACATCCCTATGTTTAACTACGCAGGCTAGGAGGGAAAATACTCACAAATAGGATAGATAATTAAAACCAAAAAGAATCTTATTTAACAACACCCTCTAAAGTAGGCCAGTGAAAGATAGGAATTGTCTGGGTTACTTCTTAGGTTTTTGGTTTGTTTTTCTTTTTTCTTTTTGTTTTTCTTTTTTTCTTTTTTTTTTTTTTTTTTGAGATGGGAAGCTGGACATCTGTGTATTTCCAAAACTGGAAAATTGACAGAGAAGCTTCTGAAAACAGCCCTGAACTTCTGAAAACAACCCTGAAAATAATGTACAAGCTTGGTTCAGGGATTATAGCATGGACGGAGTCAGCTAGACACCTGCCAGACTCCTCAAGAGCAAATCTAAAGTATTTATGTAATTTGTATAGTTGTGCTTAGGGTAAGTGTAAATACTGTATATGAATTTTAGCTAAAGCAACTTATGATCCTTTAATGAAAAGGATATACTTGTACTTTTAACAAATGTTAACTCTTTGCATATGCAAGGTGGAAAATATATTGCCTTGAAATTCCTAAATTATTGCCTGTATATGGTAATGCTAATGCTAAGAACAACCAGAAGTGAATGTTATGTAGAAACTTTTAAAATGTATAATGTAAGACATCCTTCATTTCTAAGATTGTTTATCTGAAGTGTTTTGAGAAACTCTTTTTTTCAGCCTTTGTTCCTCCAGGAGTAAGTTTCAAGTTTCTATCTCAAGGATTTATGCACCATTGTTAGTCTACTACCTATTTAATGCTTTTCCTCATTAGTTTTTGGGGAAAAAAGGGGAAATAGAAAAACTTCTATTTTGTGTATTTGAAATATGCCTGCTAGAATGAAAGGAAACTGTATCATCCAATTGGAATAGTGATCATTCACCTGTAATGAAATGTATTTCAACATAGGAAGATTATTTTCCTTAACCTTCTAGCTCAAGTCAAAGTCAAATTTAACCAACTTTTGAGACTCTGCAAACACATATCCATAGCTGATAATTTCTATAGGAACAATTTTTGAACTGCTGGCATGTGGATTATACTTGAAACTTATGCAGAGAGCATCTTCTCATTGCATTATGTGATGATTTAAATGGTGCCACCTCTGTTATTTACTTGACAGGACCTAAGAATTTAGACTAAGCACAAGTACAGATAACATCCTCAGTAAGCTGTTTTGCGAGGGGATGAGAAATGGAATTTCTCACACTTGTCCTTTCATTTGGACCCAGAGGAACATATGCTAACACCGGTATTTGCCAGAATAATTTTCTGTAAAGTCGCATTTTTCAGGAATTTCACTGAAACATTCAAACTCCACTACAGGTTTTGCATGTTATATGTTTTTAAGAAACAATCCAATTTGCTTGATTGATCTCTTTATAATGTTTTTAACAGTTCTATTCAAACCATTTCAGTTAATTTCAATCCTGGACTTTATTAATAGCAGAAAAACAACTATTGCCTCTTCAGACTGCATTCTTAATTCACTGTATTTCTAAAAAAAGAAAAAAGAAAAAAAAAGAAGACAAAATCCAGTTGTGAATAAACTGGTAATATAAGCTTGTATTTTACCAATTGGACTGGAAGTTGATTTAATAAATTAAAATGTATTTTGGCTATTGGTTCTTTCCCCAAATCCTTCTTGCTGTAAAACATGTTGTTTTGGGATATTTAGCCTCAACAGGGAAGTCTGTCACCGTATTTCACTCTCCAATCTACAAATGTTGGTACACAGGGGGTGAATATTATAGCCTAGTATGCAGCCCTGCATGGACATACAGCACACGCAGCAGCACATGCAGGAGCCATGCAAGGAGTCAGTGGGATTCCTGACCCTGCACTCACACGCTGTTTCCAGCCACTCACTATCAGGAGTGGTAAATTCCTTATTCTTCAAGTTGCTCTGCAGGCACAGATCCCTAGGAAGAATGATTTCTGAGGCACAGTTAAAACTGTGGCATGTCTCAATGGGGATTTAAAAGCACAGCTGCCTTCAAAGGGAAAGCTGTTGCTTGGCAGAATTCATAATTGTTTGTGGGATTTCTCCCTAGACGCTTTCAAACAAAAAGCAAATTATTCAAAAGGCAGTTAATCAACAAGGGGAATGGGACTGAACCGATAACACTGATCTGCTGCATTTACCACCAGACGCAGAGGCTGATACACGGATGCCACTGCTCTGTTAACAGACTCGTGACTTGCCTTTCGCCTTGCTTCCACTCTGCCTTGCACAGATCACGGGGCAAGTGCTACTAGTTTTGATTTTTAAGATATTGCTTTATAGCTGCTTCCCAAACCATTTTTATGAGCTTATGAAAGTGCTGACTATCCAGCCAGCATGCCCAGATACAGGAATTCCAGCTCTAGCTGTGCCCTGGGGGACTGCCTGGAGAAAGCCATGGGCTCCTGATGGCTCCAGGCACAGCAGGGAACAGCGAAAGGACAGTCAAGCAAGGTACTCACCAGATGAAAGCAATGGGGGATGACCCAGAGCTGCTGACATCTGCAGCACTCCTGCTTGTGCATGGGACTGCCTGCCTCTGTCAAATAGACTAAATTGCTCTAAAGTGAGTAAATCTTTGATGGTGGTTTAAGAGGCTCCAGATGATCACAGTGCAGGGAATGCCCCCATCACTGTTCTCACACATTTGTGCTCCCCATCGCTCTGGGTTCAGTTCAATCCATCAGCACTTTCCTACCATGAACCACCCTGCAAACAAGGTTTATCTGACACAAATAAAAAACTCTTTAAAAGGACAGTTTTGCACCTGAACTGTTGTAATTCACTTCATATAGGGTGGCATTGAACGTGCTTGTTTTATCTCCTGCTGGCAAGCAACACTTGGCCTGTTGGGATGCTGAGGGTGAGGTCTGTGCCAGCTTCCCCTGGTACCGCAGGGAATGAGGAGCAGCCACACTTCTGCATGCTCAGGTGAAGCTCTGCAGTGTCACAGACTCTGTAACTCAGTTCTCACTGCCTACAATGAATATCTGGAAAGTTAAAGCAACGCATTAATTCCTGGGTATGCAAAGAGGTTCCCTTTCATAAACTTCAGATATCTCTTTGCATTGTATGAACTTCTTGTGGGATGAACAACCAGATAAAAATCTCTTACCTCTGCCCTATCCCGGATAGATTTGCCCATCACACAGTAATGCAAGATCCAAAGGTCCAACACAGTTTATGGTGCTCACGTGGATGCCATTAAACCCGGAGGGGCGACGCTTGTCTCCAGGGCAGAGATGGCACAGGATGCCTGGATAATCCCTCATGGTCAGCGGCTTGTTCTTTACCACCACTGTGTCGGCGTATGGTGAGCTGGTGATGTTGTTCACTCCTGTGCTAGCTCTGTATACAAATTACTTCATTTTGGAAGCGGATGGTGCAGCACCTCCTAGGAGCACTGCAACTGCTTCCGTAGCTGTGAGACTAAGGCATTAATTACAAGTCAACCTACTGACTTCAGGCTTTTGCCAACTGGGAAGACAGCAACAAGCTCTGAATATGCCTTGGAGTCAGAGCCAGGTGGCAGCTGTTTGGCAGGGACCCTCCTTGCCATAAGGAAAGGCTAAAAATAGAACCCAAGAGCAACCACGATGAGGGCCTGCAGAGGGGTTCTGCGTGAATGCATTTCCATCTCTTGCAAATGACAGCCCTTCCTGTAGATATTTTGTGAAAGTGTCAAAGCAAGAGGGCTGCAACATCCACAAGTGAAGGCAACAGCTGAAATATTCCCAAAAGCATTCCCATACCGACTGACTCCACAGGACAGTCGGCCTTCAGTGTGCTCATTTGTTGGCTCTAGCGTTGCAAAAGGCACTACAGTTTATGCTCGGTTTGAAGGGGTCTCTCCTTTATGGGTTTTGCACTAACAAGAGTCAGGTTTCCAGTATTTTCAAATACAAATACAAGAGTGGAAAAAACGGCTCACAGTCACCTAGGATTTTCTTTCCCCACAATCCCCTCAATCAAATCGAGAAATCAGTTTTTCTTACTTTTTCTGTTCCTCTTCAATCTTCCACACAGCTCAGGGCAAGCCAATCACTTGCTGTTTTTAAAAGGCACCCTGCAAACAAGAAGTTGGGGTAGCTCAAACTGTCGAGTTTCTGGTTCCCCTCTCTCCAACCTGCCCCAACCAAAAACTTTAAAAAACAACTAAATGAATGAATTACCTTTTCCTTGCGATTAATGCAAAATTCATGAGATTTTCTCCCCAAACTAATTAAAATGTTCCAAGTACATAAAGGACAAAAACCTGGAGGCTCGGAAAACCATACTTTGAGTGCTAAGTAACAATCCTATCACAGCTAATAAAAGAATTTATTGTAAACATATGTATCTTACACAATTATACAGTATAATACAGATAGCATGAAGGATTTAAACATTCAGCATTACAAAAAGGACAATATTTGTAAAGAGATCTTTAGCTTATATTAAGACTCTTTAGAAAGCCAGAGAACTATACTGTAATATTCCAATTCTTCTACACCTAACTAGGTGTATGATTTTTTCTCCCATCATTTTTCAAAATTCAGAGACCTTTCCGCAAACATATTCTACATCTGCAGACTAAACAAATGTATTATTTTTTATCTGCTCGTAACATTTTTTTTTTTCCTTTGCAAACTTTACATATTATTGAGATAGCATCTCCTAAGACAATAACCTGTAGCTCCTCAGGATTCAATAGATCATCACTGTAAGAACCCTGGTAAGAACAATGGGCATTTACTTGTCTGCTTTACAGACTGGTTCAGCACTCAAAGTCTGAAACTCCACTTTCCAGCTCGACAGAAAAGCAGGACACAGGCAAGGAAGTCAGTGCTCTGCAGGAGGTGCCCCAAACAAGCTCCTGCATCAAGAGCTGCTCTGGGCACGGTGAAATCCCAGCAGCTAAGCCCGGTAGAGAGAGGGGCCTGGACATGCACGTGTCCCTCAAGAAGATCACAGCACTTCTGAGTTTGCACAAACGGCTGTTCCCACACAATCTACAGGCTATGGTAGGGATCTCAAAAATGCTCTTATATACAAGCTGTACAGAGGGGAGTCTTAAAGCTGTAGGGGCTTTTCATTTGGCTACAGCCTGTAGACAGTGCCAGCCCTTGAGTTCTGCAGCTACCTGGATTCCTCCCTACTCTCAGCATTGTGCTCAGACACGATCAGCAGGCTCTTTGTATTGACCTCAGCTGAAAAACTAACGTCACGGCTTCACTGCGCACTTGTTATTTGTGCATGCAATCCTGCTCCAAGCTCACAGAACAAGCCAGGATTATCTTTTAAATCCAAAGCATCTGAAACACCCTTTCTGGGGGCATCTGAGTACTTCTGCCCTGCACACAGTCCAGGTTTCAGACACTAGATCCATTTCCTGTGCTCAAGGGCCAAATTCTGCCACTCTTGTTGACTGAAGTTCATCAGCTCTAATGGGCTAAAAGGGGCTACCTGCAGACCCTCATTTATTTAAGATAAAGAAGAAAAGTGGCATCTCATCTAAGGTTTGCAATTCTGTCCTTCCACAGTTTAAGAACTGCATCAATCCTAAGACAGCTATCCTTGGAAGCATTAAACCACCCAGTAACTGAACCATCTTCCACTGTTCCTGCACACAGCTGGAGCGACTATCACCCATCTTCTAGGCCCCAAAAGCACCAAAAGATTTTATTTTGAAGATTTATGCTCCTATCCCAGGCCAAGAAAAATAAATGTAGTTTCACGTTTATAAAAAGCTTTGCATTGTCAAAGCATGGCACCAACAAGAGTGAGGCCTCAGTACACTCCTATGAGGTAGGTATCCTGCTCCCCATTTTGAAAATAGAGAAACTGAGGCACAGAGTGATTAAATACAAGGCCCTGCAGCAAATCAATGAACCAGCCGAGATCAGTGCCTGGGAGGCTCTGGCTTCTGTTCCACCCGCCCAATAACGGGAGCGCCCTGAAAGCCTCCCAGCAAACAGGGGTCCCAGCAGCCCTACAGTGGCCTAATCACACACTAGCCAGCACCAGCAGTGCAGGACAGGGGTGCTCAGGACATTGTCAGTGCAGCTTTCTGCAGCGAGCTCTCATTTAGCCAGCCTGCAGCCACGTCTGCAACAGCAGCAATGTTCCCGAGGCAAAGTACTGTGGTCGGAGGCAGAACTTGTTGCAGTCAAGACATCAGAGGTGCTTCCCACAAGCAGTAATCTCTTATTTTTTGATCCTATCAGGTCTCTGTGTGTTGATAAGAATATAAGACGAAGTGGCGCTGCTCCCATACCACTTTATAACCAAAGCTGAGCACCAGTGAATGCTGTCAAACAGAACAGCTCACCTGCCCTCCATCTTAAGTCTCCAAAACTTGTGGCAGAGGGGGCAGGCACTTGCTGGACAAGCAAAGGGTTTCAGCCAGTCCAAACCCACAAGCACTGCCAACTGTTCTCTTCAAGATACTTCAGCTCTTCTTTCTTATGCAGGATAAGTGGCCAGGCAAGTCTGACCTGGTTTATTCATCTAGATTTATGTGCTAGTTCACTGAGAAAAAGATCTCCTTCAGACAGGCAAGGAATGTGATTAGGTTACACTTAGTTGAATAAGCTAAGGAGAAGCCTATCCAACTCTTATCAGTCATATACATGATGCTCAAGCAAAGCTTGCAGAATTTATTGCAGCCATCAACAAACGGTTAGGTTTCACCCAAACCTAATCATCTACTACTTAGTAAACAGCCCACCTTCAAAAGTTGCCCATATTCAGTGTGCAACACAACTGTTCTGTCCACTGCATGTGGAGACCAACTCATCTCTAGTCTGCATCAAAAAGCAGGTAAAGCAATAACGAACAATTTCTTTTCCAAAAAAAACACTCAATCTCATCAATACAGCTGTCATTACATGTACAAGGCTTGTGAAGTTTTTCATGGTTAGCAACTTGATGCAAACTGACAATGTTTGTTCAGCCACTGAACATCTACTCACTGAGTAAACACTGACATTTAACAACTTGATTTGGAACAGAGCATCAGTCTGTTGCATTAAGGTGCATCTTTAATTGGAGGTAACAATCTAGGAGCCCAATATTATAAACGTATATAGCAGTGTCCTACAGAAATACTGGATTTGTCATCCCAACTTCTGTCATAAATCCACTTTTCCTGTAGCATCTTCTATGTTCTATTTCATGGTTCCTCATTTAGTATCTTCATATGTTTGTTTGTGAGGAAGTCAAGATAGGGAATATTACAGATGGCTTTGTGAATATTCATCACTGTGATCTCTTTTGGAGTCCTGCAGGGAATGAATCAAAAATACTATCACATTACTTAAAGACAGTTATTTATAAAGCAGCAGGGCAATAAGTTTACCAATAGGAAGAAATAAGTCTAAAAAAGTGTTACAGAGTAGGTGTTAAAACAGCACATTAACAGCATTAATTCTTGAACTTGTATAGCACAGACATTATAGTGTGTAAACACATATACATATATGTACACATATATATTAAACACAATATTTTAAACTAAGTATTTTCTCAAACTCTTTTTTTCTTTCTCCTTCCTCAATTTCAAATTATCCCAGAGCCTGCGCTACTGCTGGCATGTGAGCGGTCCAAGAGAAAGTAAGCCGCGGTACCTGTTGTGAGGTGTTGTCTGATACGCTACAGCCAGTGCTTGCCGCAGGATATCACTCATGAGCTGTTCAGTGGCCTGTGACAAAAGGCAAAATTGGGTAACGACATTACGGAAAGAGAAAAGCTACTGCTTGAGTATCAGTATAACTGAATACCGGAATTTTGGCTTATCAGATCAGTAGGGGCGGTTCAAGAGGCTCAAATGATTTTTATTAGCACAGGGAGAAGCACTGGGTCCATTTAATAGCGACAGAGATGAGGAGGGGGAGGGCGCATGTGTGAGCAGAATTCATGACTGCAGTTGCCCAGTCTGGTTTCTTTCTGGACCTGCAAAGCAGTCTATGCACTACAGGGTTTATCCAATATCTACAGAGTTCGTGCTCTGAGAGCGTTTTAGGGCCCTGCGTTTTGCCAAGATACTGGTTTTACACCCAGAGGTAAAACCAGACATTCTTTCGGGAGTCAGTCTGCGCTTGTGAGCCAGTCTGTGGCTACCAGGTCTGTGTGTAGCCAAAAGACTTACACAAACAGTTGGTTTCCTAGCCTGCACAGCAGCTACGTGCCCTACAGGCCTGGCTTAACCAGGGTTTGATCAAAATTTAATTAGGGCTCTCAGTGATCTCAGCTAGGCTAGAGCAGAAGTTTCTGGGGTGTTCGATCAGGAAGACTGGCATAACTACAATTCTACTGCAGCAACCCAATCATTACGATGTGTGTCAACAAATGGATTTTATTTGTATATAACTTCACACAGGATAACTAAGGTAGCTCAGCAGAGTGTGTGTTTGTGTGCGCGCATGCTGAAAACCTGGAATCCACTAGCTTTTATAAAAATATCTTTTCATAGGCAACCATCTCTAAACAATCTCAAAAATTGTCTTTGGCTTGAAATAGAGCAGAGCACTGCTAAAAATAACCTAGTCTTCAGTCCAAACACAAGAACTCCCAAATTTGTGCTGTTGTTTTGGTGAGAAACTGTCTATCCCTCAAACTGAGTATGACAGACAAATGGTTTCTGGTAAAAGGGAGAAGTTCTGATGACTTCAGGGATTCAGTGTCCCATTAGAGTCACCCAGGATAAAAGGAACTGAACAGTAATTAGGAAAAAGGTATTTAATCCTCTCACAAAAAAATCAAGTCTTCTAGAGGTATGGCAGGTCTTTTTTTTTTTTCCTCCTGGAATTTTGAGGGGCAGGACAAAGTAAGTAGTTCTTTAAGTTATAAAATAAGTCAATATTGTAACGGAGGTTAACAAGTGCAAATCACTATTTTAAGTCCAAGCTAACAGATCAGTTAAAAATGCATATTAATAAGGATATTTCTTTTTTCTCTCTCTCTTTTTAACATTACTGGATTAATATAGCCACAGGAAAATTAATGTATTATTGTGAGTTTTTTTTTTTTTTTTTTTACCTTTAAAATCATGTCTTCTATTACTGATGCATAAACATTCTTGTGTACCTCAGCAGGCTGAAAAGAAATCCCTATCTATAAAGTATGAGGAAAAAAATGACAAATTAGTACATCAAGTAACAAAATCAACATTCACAACAGCTGAGATGACAAGTTTTTTTTTTAAATGCAAAACTTTAGGGCAGTATAAGCTCAAGCTATATTTAAAAAAGAAAAAAAGAGAAAATGAAGCTAAAACATATAGCAGAGCAGCTTGGTTTAGCATCTCAGCATTGGTTTAGCATCTCTGCTAGCAGAGATGTCTCAAACATGGAACAAGAGATATTCATTTTTGTTACAGAGTCTACACAAAAAACAAATTGCATCTCTGGCTTGAGAGTGGAAGCTCCTCATGTGTACGTACACTCTTCCTGGTACTTTTCTGTGACAACTGAGTGTTAAACACTACTCTGGTACAAAGGTTCAGCATCCCCCAGTACACTCTCACCATGCCTGCTTCCTTGTCTCCTATGTGACAATAAAGGAGGAAGTTTTGCCCCTTGAGTTTAGTCTCTGAGGCAAAAATGGAGATATCTTTCCTTGTGTCACAGGTGCTGTGAGGAACTCCCTCTGCTTCAGACTCCTGTCCTATCCCAAAAAGGAGTCTCTCCTGTTCCTTCACTCGGGTTTGAACAGGGAGCAGAAGAGAAGTTTGCTATCCTCTTGGCTTCACTTCACTTCTAGGAGCCACTGTTAACTGCACCAGCCCAAGCAACAAGTCCCTAGTCTTTTACACATGGACCAGAAGGCAATTAGTGCAAGTGCTCCATTTTCCTCATTTCTCCTTGCTGTTAACCGTCCTGACAGATTTACTGATGCTAAACTCTGCAACACAGCTGTGTTGCAACGAACTTCAGGCTAGCATGCTTCGCTCCCTCCTACCAGCGCTGCCCAAACAAATGGCATGGATCAGAGGGCCCACTTTTTCAGGTCACTTATAAGAACTATGCCAAAGAAAAGCAACAGACACCTGTATAAAAGTTAAGCTACTACCATCTTAGCAGCGGTTCTTACTAGCAGTGTGACTGATGCACTCATTACCTTTTCTGCCGTATCCCTCACAAACTCTGATGCAGGCAAGGAGGCTAAATAGAATTTCATCTCCTCTTGTTTCTCCTCCTGTTCCTTTTTAATGTTTACTTTTAATGGCTCACAAAAGTTGAGAACATCTACTTCCTCTTCATGCTCTGGTTCCCGCTTCAGAAACTGCTGCAGTTCCTCCAGTTTTCGGCACAGCTCCTCACCACTGGTGTAGGATGAAAGGCATTCTGAAAAAGAAGCAGCCATTTAAACATACGGACAGATTATGGGAAAAGTGCTTATAAACACACTCAAAATATGCTAAGAAACAGAGGTAATGGGAGGTTATTTTTGTAGTTCCTAATGCACATACAGATAAACAGAAATGCAAACAGTCATCAAGAGTCCTCTAATTATGTGCTCATTACACTCATGGTGCTGTCCCTCATTTGCCCCCACACCAATCAACAAGGTTGCACTCCAAACAATACCAGGCTAATGTAAGCTTCCTACACAGTGTCACAGAAGCCTTCTGACATGCAGTCAAAGCACTTGGTAAAGCAGTAGGATGCTCTTCAGTGCACTTAGAGAAATGAAGATTTAGTGTATAAGCATCATTTAACACTAGGTCATCTTTTCCATTACGCCAAGTCCTATAGTTCTTTTTGAACAAATCAAAAGATAAATTCCTAGTGGAAGTACGCAAGGATAGCCCTCTCCTCCACATGCTCGAATCAAGCAAGTAAAAAAACCCTTTGTGGAAAGCTACGTGTCAAATAGATTCTTGATTTCAAGGACAAATATAAATACAGTTATTTTGATAAAAAGATTAAAAAAGAGATGCTGACTTCCTTTCCACCTTCAACTACTGCAATACAGGACTAGACTTTGCACAGAATAATGAGATCCACACACTTCTGTGAAATACTCCAAAACCTTTTATGATCAGGACAGAAGAACACTCAGCTTTGGGAAAGGGAGTATTTGAAGGTGAAACACGGGAACCTAAGTGGAAAGAATAGATGTTGCCACTGCCAGACAGCTTCCTGTACCTGAAGCTCACTCTGTCTGCACAGTAGCCTTTTAACAGAGGCTTTTAACAGAGGTTAAACTTACCCAAGGGCAGCTCTAGCAGTGTCATTACTTAGTTCATGTGCCCGCTTAGGAAAGGCTGCACTGTACAGCAAGGAGCATCTTCCACCATGTGCATCAGCACTTGGTCCTCAAGGGGCCCAAAGCAAAATGGAAGCCAAAGAGGTGCCAGAGGGTGTCAAGATTGGCAGGGGCAAGGGACAGCTTCACTCCTATGTTTGCCTGTAGGATCTCTCCAACTTCTCTTACTTTGCAGAAAATAAGTCAAAGAACAGACCTCTTTTTCCTGAAGGACAGGCACATGTGTGCACAAGTAAAGTCTTGAGTCATGTAATAAACAAGGAGTTTGCTGCCTCCATACTCACCCGGCTCATTGTCTATCTGCGTCAGCACATCTTCGATTGAGTCCTCCTCGTTCTGCAAGGTCTCGGCGTCAGGTGGAGTGTAGCCATGGCATCGACACCACTGAACCACATGTTTGATTTTCAGGGGTGCAATGTTGTGAAACCTGGGGTGCTTCTCTATGATTTCTTGCAGGATCTTTCTCACTGTCATTGCTCGTTGCCACTGTGACAAACCAAAGGGAAAGTTCACAGTGGCTAGAACATTTAATTTAAAGCCACTCTATGGCTCAAAAATAGTCGAGGATGCAAGGAAAACAAAAGGAGCATAATTTTCCCAGAGATCAGAATGGCAAGGAAAAATTAACATAGGACACATACAACCAAAAACTCAAGAAGGAGCCGTGTCTCAGGGACATCCCTTTAGCGAGGCTCAGAAGCACTTCTGTCTCGACTTCACCCTCTCATCTTCCAAGCAACGCTTTAAGATAGCCTAGTGCAAGAAGCTGCCAGAGCAAGAGGTACTCCTTTCTATTTTGGTTAAACCTTTTGTTCATTTAAGTTGGAGACAGCATCAAGCCTAATCAGTTTATTATTTTCCCTAAACAATCTGCAGCAAGATGACAACCTTACTAAGAAACAACAGGAAAACGTAACAACTACCAAACTAAAAGATCCCAATGGGTTGATAGAAATATCCTTGAAGAATTGACAGTGTATTTCAGTATTATCATCTCTTAGGTCAGATTTCTTAATCCTTTCTATAGAAAGTAGACATTATCCCATGAAGAGAGGTAAGGAGGACAAAGTACGGAGGAGAAAAGTCCCATCACCATGATATACCTCAAAGGAGTGATGAAGATAAAGTGGTAAAAGGATAGTTTGCAAAAATTTGGTATTTAAAGTTTCAAAAATATCTTTCTTCAAACAGACAGAAAACTGACCTTCAAGGTCCCTTCGATTTGAGATAAGTCTCTGAAAAATACACTGAAGCACTACTGAACAGCAGCCAGTGCATCTTACAGTGAGGAATGCTTCCATTTAAAATCTGACAGTGCTTCAGAAAACAAAGCAGCTAACCAAAATGAATATTCTGCAAATCCAAAATACTTCTTGCATCCTTATTGACTGGTAACAAAACACAGGAGAAGATTACCTCGGCTGCCCTCCTCTTGCCAATATTCCAGCTATAGTACTGCTCCACTGAACCGGCGCAAAAGGAGCTGACATCTTCACCTAGAAAGAGTGAGGAAGGTCAAAAAACAGAATTCAATTTTAATGACTGAAATCAGATTAATTCTCTATGGATGTACTGTATTTAATGGAGAGGAAAGGAGAAATGGGACCTCTGTTTCACGCTCACAGTGCCAAGGATTGTAACACTTTCAAATCTTGTTTTGAGTCTCTCCTTCCCCAACAAACTCTAAAGAGGTAGGCTGTAAGACTACGTAATCATTAGTCTCATTCTTTTCAAAACACTTTTTGGTCAACAAATTACAACATGAAAATGAAACAGTGAAAAGATTTTCTGGCAAAGCATTAGAAGGGTTCATGAATCCCAATCCAGAGATTCATGAATGCTATTCTAGGCTATTATAGGTCACAAAGCAATATACAATAGAAGCTTTATTCTGCTACCCACTTCTGTACTTATCTGAGCAGCTCTACCCAATCGAGCCTATAGGAACTGCTTGGCAAAGTATATTAGCTACCAGGGAAAAACGACACATTTTCAGCATGTACATGAAGAGGTATGCTATTACAAAGACTCATAAAAGATTAAATCGATACTCTGTAAACTACAACCTTTGATTAAAAAAAAAAAAATCCCCCAAATCTAGCAAAAAGAAAAAAACAATTCCAATTCTGAAATACAATATCATATTTTTAAGCATTTCTGAAACCCTAGCAAAACATCTCTAGCAATTTTTTTTTAAGTTAAAGTCAGGTAAAAGAGCACCCATTTGCAGCCATCATGTGGGCAAATATGAGCTATTTCTAATGGAAAAACAGATTAAAAGTTAATAACTGCTGACAACATAAATAACTGCACTGGATAGACTTAAGTCTTAACAATAAGCTTTAGAGGACAGGGGATTTTATTTCATCAATTTTTAGTAATTTTTGCAGCTACAGAGTAGAGAAAGCATTGTGGATACACTGAAAATAGCAAATCAAGCATTTTCATTCACTACTTACTTCTTTCAGCAATTAATGGAACCTTCTTGACTATTGCTGTTAAAAGCTGCTGGACATTCTCCAAATATTCTATGCTGCAAGAAATAGTAAGAATCATAATGAAGAATACTGCTGGAAACCAGACACACAAGGTTTCAGTATCACTGCATGGTTTAAAAATACAGATTCTAGACCCTGGTTCCAAGGCTTTAGAGTAACACTAATGTTACTTCTGAAATGTCCCAATTCTGAGAAAGTATTTCGCAGTGTCTTTTTTTCTTGCTTTGGTGTCCATCTCTGAAGCTACTTTCATCAAGCTGAAGAAATTGGTTTTAGCAGGCAGGCTTGAAAGAAACCCCTTCATGATCTCACAGTTTGTAATATGATTCTGAGGAGACGAGAAGCCCCTTTTACTGCAGGTTGTCCCAGTGTGAACACTGTACACTGCAAGACAAGCTTTGTATTTTCTTTTGCTTCTCATTATCCGTTTATCTCTTATGACTTCTGTTGCTGGGAAAGACTATGCTAACTGGCTTATTTCATGTGGCTCAGCACATCTGTAACATTAAAACATGTGCTAACAGCAGTTTACTTAATTAGTCATAACAACCAAAACTGTGTTTTCCATCAGTTATGACTAAAATGAGTCCCAGTGTGTACTGATTTGAGATTTATTCCTGTCTCCTACATGCTCCCTCCAACAGGGAACTATCTATGGGGATGTGTCAGGATAACAGCACTTCCAAAACATGGAGACAGGAAAGTATACCACTGGGAGAAATCAAGAAAAAAAACAAAGATTTTATAGGCTCGAAGAAATATCCAGAGAAAATTATTCTGTGAACTGAGTTCTGGTGAAAAAACTCCAGACACTACTTAGAAGAGCATCACAAGTAAGGCACTGGACAGCACCCCATAAATAGACAGACAGACGGCTGGTACTTATTATGAGGCCTGACTTGGCTCAGAATTGGATATTAAATAATCAAAGAAACCTATGAGCTTGGTAAGACTTCAGAGGCAATAAGGCAAACATCAAGAGTAAGTAGGAGAACTGTTTCTTTTCTAACCTGTATTTCACTGGGCAAAGTTGGACCCCTCTAAGAACGCAATGGCAACAGGAATTATGCAAGCAATGATAATCATGGATAACAAAGAGCCTTTAGAAATTTAAGTTTTTAGCAATCACCAGAACAACTGCAAATCATAAAATAACCTTCTTTTTCCTCCTTCAGTAGCCTTGAATGCAAATCCATTTACAAAGAAAATACTGCATCACTGTCTGAAATGAATGCCAGCCAATAGGATTAGCAATGAAAAAACAGCATATGTAACAGAAAATTTTAAAATGGAGCCAAATTTTTAATACCACTGCATGCATTCCTAGAATCTTCCATTCCCCCTAGTACCCCAAAGATAAGAATTATCCAGAGAGAAATGAACAATTACTTGATAACATAATTCCCAAGTTCTGAGCTCTCTTCTGTTTTTACTGCTGCTTGGTCTTCTTGGGTTCCCACAGAACTGCAGTTTTGTCCTGCTGAATCAGGTTCCATCTTAACTTCAAAGAAACAGAATACATTTTAAAAGGCAAAAAGTATCAAGTGGTCAGACAAGTAATGTCTTGTGAGTGCGACTCCATTAAAGCTAATGAAATTGCAGACACTACTGATCAGAGCTGTTCCACTATGCGCTACAGGCATAGAAAGAACATATGAAAGAAATCATACATTTCAAAGTCTGAATAGTTTGCAGACCAAAATAAGTGCCTAGATGTACCCTCCTTAAACGTTAAAAAACACACGCTCTTCTGTTTGCATTCTGCTTGCAAAGTATGAATAAATCTGAGCTTATAAAGAATATATCTCTTGACTATGTTCAAGATGCTAGCATATGACTCGCCCGTCAAATCTTGAAATGCTCTCACCTCAAAATATTTCAAAAATATTTGCTTGTATATAACAAACTGTTTTAACATTTTGCATACAACTGCCTAGTCTAAACTGAACTACCTGCAAACATACACTGGTATTTTGGTAAATTAAGAGCTAGCTGGAAAAATAATGGTATTTTTCATCAAGAAGTGATATTTCCCCAAAATGAGAAATTTCTTTGAGGATATCACAGGCTTTGACATAAGTGCATTTTCTCACACCTAGGACAGAGCTCTGGTAAGCTGGAAGGAGAAGAGTTTTTCTGGACCCAGAATGGGCTGGCAGTCTGGTTGTTCATCTGGGATGGGAGAGACACATGGCAGTTCAGCCCATACTAGATTTCGAGTATTTCAGCTCTGAACTATGGATTATTCTGGGAAGTATCAATAAATGTGATTAAATATGTGCTGCAATATGCATTTGCACAAAGATGGACTAAAACAATGAATGTTTTAGCATGGTAGCTTTTCAGAAAATCCTCGTTCTCTCTGTACTTTAGGCTCTGTTGAAGGAGGAGTAACAGTTATCCTGCTAGTCTCCAGACTCTGTTTCAATTCCATTTAAATCTTATTATCAAGGAAAATAAAGAAACCACAGTGAGAGGGTCTACTTGCACAAAGCAGGTTGTACAAAACCAACATATTGCTATTTAACTTACTGAGAAATTCACTGTTACCTTTAGTGACAGAAGCTGCAGAGGGACTAGGGACAACTGTACTGGCTGTCGTGACAGCTGTGACAGCTGAAATTTTGCTGGTAGAAAGCGACTGTATTACTAGAGAGAAATAGGGGAAAAAAGAGAATAAAGAAATCAAACTCCACTCCAAATACTTTGACAAATAACTGCGCTCAGAAGCGAACACGAAAAGTGTTTGCAATACAAAGCTTAGAGACAAACACCCTTCCTAATTTTTCTTTTGTCTCTAAACCTTTGAACCGTGTATGCCAACACTGAGCAAGAATTACTCTGGATCGCAGGGAATTTTCAAACACCACTTACACTTCTTGTCAGGACTTTACCTTTGTTCACAGGCATGAGGATTGTCTGAACACCTCCAGAAGCTGTGTTCACGCTGAGCTGTTTAAGCTGACTGGGAACTGTCAAAACAGTCTGCTGCTGTGGACTGGACTGATTTGAGTGAATTTTTAGCAAACCTGCAAGAAGAGAGGATGAAATGTTAACCAGACCATACTGTTTTATTTAAACAATCTCTAGGTATTTCTCTCTCTGCATGAAATAGAATGGCATGTAAGCTGCTACTGTCATCTTCTTAACAAGTCCTAGTTTACACTGAACTATCAGACAATTTTTATTTATATGGATGGCTGTCAAAATACCGGCTGTCAAAAACATATAGCATTATACGCTATATGATATACTCTATGCTCTATTATTTGTGAGACGAGATTTATAATCACCTTAGTAATCTTAAACATCTTAATAAAAATGTTAAATGGTGAAGCTCCCTTAGGGCACAGGGTCAGCCTCCAGCAAGATATTAAAGCCTCTGGCTTGGAAGTCTCTTTCCACAACTCGACCACACTTCAATAAAGTGCATTATTTAAGTGATGCTGTGGGGACTGTCACAAGTGTGTGACAAGCAGATGTGTTAGCACAGCACAATATGGCACCCAAACAGCAAAGCAAGTAAGTAGGGACATTTTCAACTATCCCTATAAGCCTGATGGGTGGGAGACATTGTTTATCGCAAAACAATGGGAAAAAAATGAGATTCTGTTGGAAAGATGCCTCTAAAATTCACACTTTGAGAATTTTAACACAGTGTTTTTTTCTGTCCTTGAAATTCTTAAGCTGAAAACAATCTCAAATAGCCTTTTGTCATACATTTCCAAGCCCTGGGAAACACAAAGTCATGAAAATAAGGCAAGTTTTAGAAAGGCAGAAAGGCAGAAGAGCTGCTCTAAATGACACTGGTAGACAGGCTGTGTCACTCGTTCCCTCCTGTATGTGTATGCCTTGTTTCTACTTACTAAGGAGCGACTTGAAATGATCTGAACGTGTCAACAGGTAAATTAAAAATCCAAGTGAAGATTTCTTTTTTTGACCCATGCTACTCAAACTAAATTAGCTCTGTTTACTCTCCTTGATCCAGGAGATACTGGAAGAAAATAAAGCTATCCTTTTTACATAGGGACAGACCATCTTTATTATCTTACCTGTATTAAGTTGAAACATTTCACATCCCATTTATCATAGTCTTTGGACAACCTTATAGCATCCAATTCCCCCTAATCAATGCTTCTCTCCTTTCCAAACCCAACAGAGAAGATGCAAAGCCTCAGGGACAAGCTCTCCTCATGCAATTTCTCTATCTTCAGTGGAGTTTTACTTCTACAAATAGCATTAAGCCTGTGGTATCTTTGAAATTTTGTTACCATCAGTGCTCAGTGATAAACTATGTTCTTGAACAAGTAGGAAGCAGCATTTAATGAGAACTTGCCATGAAAGCTACAAGGTCTTTTAAATACCAGTGGGCAAATCAGTTATTTGTATTAGAGTAAATATACTGATGTGATAGGATGCCAAACACATTGCTTTGGCTATGCCAGATGCTATCCTAGTTTGGTATGATTGAAAGCATGATTTCACTTCCACACATTCACAAATGCAGATGACCCCCAAATACTTCTTTTTACAGTGGAAGGCACAAAGAACTTACATCCAGATCCAACTCTCTAAAAGAAGATTGTGAAGAGAGTTCAGTACCTGATAC
Source organism: Crypturellus tataupa (assembly GCA_034781795.1). Lineage (NCBI taxonomy): Eukaryota > Metazoa > Chordata > Aves > Tinamiformes > Tinamidae > Crypturellus > Crypturellus tataupa. The sequence goes on from JAWLRI010000207.1 coordinate 646,350, forward strand.
AGCAGCTTTTCCAGTCACAGGCGCTGGCGTAGACATCAGAGAAGCAACACTTACAACAGTAGAGGTAGCAGTCTTGCTCACTACTGAAGAAGTAGACTGGCCCTGGTTGATACAGATTTGGTGTTGCTGTCCAGACGTCTTTGCTGTAGGACCTCCAGAAGTTGATGAACTGGCACCTGCATTATCTATTTGCTGCATAGAGAGAGCACTATGAAAATCCCATTCATTTCAAATGTGATTTAACAATAGGCTCAAAGGACGATTATCTGGAAATAGTAAAGCCAAATGACTATTTATCTGTCATCGAGAGGCAAGAGTTCTTTAGCATATATGCAAAAGCCAATACACAATGATGGTATGTACAGAATGAAGAATGTATCAAGCAGAAATCAAATGAAACCATGAACATAGGAACTGCTACCACAACTGCTTTGATAGTATCAGGAGCCAGATCCCTTTAGTTCAGTAAGCAGGTAAGCCTCCAGATGAGAAATTTGGTCCAGCAATGTTTCATATTTCCCTGCTGCTCAGAACTCTACAGAGATCAAAACAGAACTGGAGCAAAGGTGTTAAGGGAGGTGTCTCCACTGCCTCAGTCAACAGATCATGTTTTGTTCTGACACTATGAAGGCCTTAATTCCAATATATGTTCCTTTTATACAGAGACTGTGGCACTTCTGTTGTAGAAAGTCAACCTACAAGGTTTCTTGACAGTGAGGGTGACAGAGCACTGGAACACGTTACCAAGAGAGGTTGTGGAGTCGCCTTCTCTGGAGATGGTCAAAATCCACTTAGATGTCATCATGTGCCATGCACTCTGGGTGACCCTGTGTGCGCAGGGGGGTTGGACTGGATGATCTCTAAAGATCCTTTCCAATCCAAAGGATTCTATGGCTGGTGTTTTGATTAGACAGACGTGAAACATTTTCAAATCTGTTCATAAGAACTGGAAAAGCTCTTTAGTATTCATCAACTCAGATTTCAGGTAGATCTTTGTGTCCCAGTTGCTATGTGTCCTAGATAGGCCAAGACAGGGACAATTAAATGGCAATAACTATCATTAGGAAGCCCAGCAGATGAAATGTTGGGGATAAAGAGATCAGATGGAATATCTAAGCCTCTGCAGCTTCTGTGGGAGCTGTAAAAACAATAAGTAGCTTTTAATGCAAATTTCAATACCTTCACCTGTATATGCTCTATAGTGCCACAGTTTAGCCCTCTGAGGGCAGCTATGGCCTCACAGGTCACTTGTTTAACCTCTGCCTCCCCACATACTAAAGTGGCAAGGTCAGCAGGAATTCTCACACGCTTCCCTTTTTGATGCTTCCTCCACAGCCCCTGAACTCCACAACACAGACAACCTGTAACAAGTTCCTCGACATATCTACTCACAAAGAATTGACTCTGGGCCCACAACTGCTTTATTTCCAAACTCACTCTCTGAGGAATTTACTAACCAAGGCTATGCTACAATTCCTTCAGGATAAACAGAAGGAACATGCTTTGAACAAAGTTATATTCAAAGGATCACAACCCCTGTGCACTGTTGGCTTCTGTTACCAACTCATAGCAGATTCAGCAATAAGCAATGTGAAGGGTCAGTGATCTTGGATGAACAACCTTCAGTCTAATTACTGCTGGCTTTCACCGACCTACTGCATCTACTCATGCCTACTGGATACATATATGCACTGGAAATACAGAGTTGACCAGTCAAGAGAACTGATCACAGAAGAAGAATATGAATGGAGAAAAACGTAGTAAAAGACCTTTGCTGGGGATTATACTAGTCAGAAACTAACAGAAAAACTTTGGTTCATGTGCTTGTGAAAGCAAAGACCTGCACGCAAATGTTTTACTTCTAAGACTGCACACAGACTGCTTTTCTTCTGTAGAGGTTCTGAAGAACCTCAATAGGAAGAGTTGAAATGCAAAGCAACACCCTATGCTATGGAAGCTGAAAGAACTCAAGAATGAGGAAAGTTGTTTAGAGAGACACTTGAAGACAGCTTGCACATGCTGTGGGGTTTCCAGGTCTTTTGGCTTTGACCTCGAAGTTCCAATTACAATATATTGGTAATGTTGTTTCTCACCTGGGCCACCCCATTTGTGGGAAGGGCCATGGCAGAAGTGGCAGCTGTGGTGATAACGCCTCCTGATACTCTCAGCACAGTGGTGCCAGGCTTGGAAAGCTGGGATGAGGTAGGCACTGATTTTATAGAGCCATCTGATAGTTTCACCAATGATGTCTGTCCACTGGGTGCAGCCTTTGAAATGGAATTCAGCATAAGATGAAAGGTTGGAATACTATATTTGTTGTTACTTTAAGAGACAAGTGGTTTTTGTATTAATAAAATGCAAAATACTTTTAATAATTTATCTTTTTCCTGTGAAAGAAGGCCTTTTGTGACAATAACAGCTGGATTGCAAAATGATTACCTCAGACACTCAGCTTCATCGATTCAGAATGTCAGCTTTAAGAAATACACCTACCAGTTTTGGATGGTCAACTTCTGGCACTCCAGGAGGATTTTAATTCATAGGGATCACTCAGTGCTTTTTAAAGAAAGGCCTCTGGGGAATCTCAAGTTGGTCAGGGCCAAGAACTTCATAGTGTTAGCACGTTCTTAAGGTTGAAATATTTAACAAACATATTTTCATACCTGATTGTGTTAATTTCTTTAATTCCATATCCTTAAGAAAATGTTCAACCCATTTACAAACTAGGAACTCAAGCTTATGTGAGTCCCATTCTGAGACCATGAATAAAGCTAGTAAGCTGTAGTATACTATCTGCTATGAAATTAGACCTTCACGTACATACTATCCACAGTGCAGACAGCATTTTAATTATACAAAATACCAAAAAAAAAAAAAAAAAAAAAAGGAAAAAGGAAAAAGAAAAAAAAACACACACAAGAAGAAAACCTTTCATAATGCGTGGTTGTGTTTCCTGTATTTTATTTGACAAAACAATACTGAGTGGTAAGAAAGAAGCATATCATTTGCAAATTACCTGTGTAAATAAAGCTGTTTTCTGTCCAGTTATCACTTTTAACGCTTGCTGTCCTTGTGTAGATGATGATCCAACTCCTACGCTGCTCTGGACAACTGATGCTGGTGTCAGCTGCTTCCCAGAATTCTGAGGAGAAGGTTGACCAACGAGAAAAGTGCCCTGTTCCAGAAATGAGAGACAGTACCTTGAAATATGTGTCAATACAAAATAGAAATCTGTAGCTGTAATGCAAAAGCCACAGTGGATGGTTCTGCACCCACAGCCAGGCACAGTCATCTCTCTTCTTAGTGCAAGAACCACACTGATGCAAGGAAGGTGGGAGAAAGTCACAGTTTCCAGTCTCCTCAGTCTCATCCACTACAGTTGAACACACTCAATGTTCTTCAAGTTTATTCACTGAGGCAAATGCTTCTTACCTTGCAAGACCAGAGAGGCTACTGTTGGGCTATGCAAAAAGGATAGGGTATTTTGATGCCTTCTAGTTTTAAAATATGATCAGTCCTCCTAGAGAGCCACGTATTCAGAGCTCAGCACCTGGCAATCAGATCCACAACTGGAGGCCTGCATCTACCAGTTGAGGCCTTGAAAGCCTTCCTGTTTCACATCATTACTTAACTTCTGTGCTCAGAGGTTTTGGTCACTCTGTCTCACGTGAATTCCTTTTTACAACCCTCCATTTTTTAGCCTACCTTCCTTACACGATCTTGCAATTTCTCTCTACTGGCTCTTTTTTCCCTATCACTAGTTTTCTTCAAGCTCCATCTGCGCACATCCATCTGTGTTAGACAGCTCCTCCAATATTATTTCTGTTGTAGGTCTCCCCTGCAGTCCTGTACTCTTATTACCTCCTGTCTCCCCTCCAACCACTGCTTGATCTGGTATTACTCAATGCTGATTTCTTAGCCTGAAAAGATCTGCTAGGCGCACTTTATACCCTGCTATGGGAGGTAAAGCCAGAGGTGTGCAGACAGCAGGGAGCAAACCAGATGCCTGCCAAAGCAGAGAAGTAAGACTTGTTAAAGAAAATCCACAGATCCACAGTCCAAAAACGTTTCTCCCACTGTGAGCCGCACATCATCAGCTGCAACCTGAAATGTCACTTTGCTTCAGCTAAGATGCCTACACCACTGACCTGTGGTGTCTGCTTCAGGATATAAGATGTATAGGTGAGATGCTGTGACAAGTTACTGCTTGCGCTTTGGGTCCCTCCTCCTCCTGTTCCTCCACTATTAGTAGAACCACCAGACTGGAGACCTGTAAGCAGGAAAAAAGGCAACTTGACCCTTTAGTAACCAGATGCTGTCAGTTGCTTAAACATCCCTGTATATATGAGTAATTGAAACTATCTTGCAAGATACTTGCTGCTACACATTCTAAAATTCAGCAGCATAAATAGCATAAATACAACAATTCTCCAATACAGTACAGTTCCTATACTGCTGTCCTCTCCTATAGCTCAGCAAATGGATACTAAAGGGTGATTATTTGCAGCAACGGTTTGATCTTGCTTTGCCTCCAGAAGGAACGTTTTGGAGGCAAACTGTTTTGCAATCTCTCATTAAGAAACACGGATCAAAAATATTTATGGGTTTATCAGGAGACTCATGAACATCTGCTCTTTCTTGAGGCCTGTGAGATCAGAGTGAGATTATTCCCCTTATCAAGACAGGATTGACTCAGTTGCCTTTACAAATTGCACTATGAGGCTCCCATCCAAAACTGTACAGCCCAAAACACCTTTACTATTTTTTTCAGTGACATCTACTCCAATGCTGTACCCCTGGTATTTACAATCTCATATATTAAGTACGAATATGAACCTGAATAACAGCTCTTCCCCCATCAGCAGCAAGCAATGTGGTAGCCAGTCCATCCTTCACACTAATCCCCAACCTCAAAACGAACATTTTAGAGAACGCTGCTAACAAAACGCTTCCTCTACACAGACCAAAACCTGAGATAGCACTCTATGAGCAAAGTATTGTCCATTAGAACTCTTTCTGCAATGCTAATTTCCAAGTTTGTTTCAGCAGGTTTGATACAAAGCCCATTAACCACCACAAAAAATAGCATTCCTGATGTCCCCAACAGCTTGAGGTCAAGCCTTCTATCAGTATTCAAAACTATTTCTCCCCCTTCAGATACAAGATTTTGTCCTTTTCAAAGTTAGTTTCTTATGTTTCTAGTTTCTCCAAGGTCTCATTCTATTATTTATTAATAGCTTTTGCAACTGCACTCAAACTGATCTCATTGCTGCATCAGGAATATGAAACTCTCCTCTCTTAAGGATCACGATGAAGAATTAACCAGAATCCCTAGCTGAAAAACCTCAGAACTACAGTGTTTGCTTTGGACAGACAAATAGAGATTGAGAAGACTGCATGAAAAGCAGTTTCCCATATAGTAGGAGACACTTGTGAGATTTTGGTCCTAAAAGTAACACATACTGTTTTTGCTGTGAACAAAGGAATTTCATCCTACTACTGAATTTTACAGTGTCAGGACATTTTATAGCAAAAGGAAAAAGCACATTAAATATGAAGTGATTGCATTATTTAACTCATTAAATTTCCCTGCAAGACTGACTAGCACTATTTGTTGCTCGCAGTATGGCTCCTTGGGGTATCAGAAGCAGTTTTCCTTTCCCAGAAGGATTCTTGCTGTTGGTGGTGAGGTAAAGTTTGGTGCCTGGTGGTAAGTTTGCCAAGTTTGCCAGATTGGTGGCTGGTAATTGCAGTGTAGCCATCACTAGGAAGAGAGAATAAGAATTAAGTTAGCAAAAGTATAAGATCTGGCTCCATGACAGTCCATTTGGGTCTCTAGTACATTCTTCAGCATATTCTGCTTGTCTCTCTGCCAAGCTTCTCTCTGCCCAGGGTACCCAAGAACCCAACAGTCCATGAACCTGCAAGTCAACTTCAGGGTTGATAAAGCTGTGCACTCTATTCATAGACCACAGCCCGTTTTAAAATACCTGTGCTCTCTCTTCCCTCTTAAAGATAATTAATAACATTTCCTTTATTACCACACTAGCTAAAATTTCCCTCTGGGTTTCTATATTCATTTTCTTCGAAAAACTTCTATCCCAAAGAGATGTCTTTGAAGCTGAAGGAATCATTAAAAAGCACCAGAATCTCCCAATATGAGCCTTTCCCAAGGATTACTTTACCTGAGCCTTGAGATGTGCTTTTCTGAGCACCCGCTGAAGCAACCTGTGCCTTCGTTATAGTCTGCACAGGCTGGGCAACAATCGTCCCTCCACCTCCACTCACAATGGCTTTGGCTACACCTTGAGTCACAACCTGCTTTGGACCAACAGCTTTTGCTACTGAAGAGCTAGATTTGGCCACAAGTATCTGGCCACCACTGATGGCCACCGCTTGCTTCACTGTTGACTGTAAAGCAGAACCAACCGGGACACCAACAACCTGCAACAAATAAGCATCAGATGATGGGCTCTGGCAAGAGAAATCACTGGAGTCTATTTGGTACACTACCTTCATCATTAAACATTTTAGGCCATTTTATCCATAGTTGTTCATATATAAAGGCTATTCATAGAATCCTAGAATCATTAAGGTTGGGCGGGACCTTTAGAAATCATCTCGTCCAACCCCCCTGCACACGCAGGGTCACCTAGAGCACGTGGCACAGGACTGTGTCCAAGCAGGTTTTAAAGATCTCCAGAAAAGGAGACTCCACAACCTCTCTGGGCAGCCTGTGCCAGTGCTCTGTCACTCTCACTGTCAAGAAAATGTTCCTTAAGTTCCTGTGGAACTTTTGGTGTTTCAGTTTGTGGCCACTTCCTCTTGTTCTGTTGGTGGCCACCACTGAAAAGGGGCTCCATCCCCCTCACTGCCTCCCTTGAGGTACTTATAGACACTGATCAGGTCCCCTCTCAGCCTTCTCCTCTCCAGGATGAACAGGCCCAGCTCCCTCAGCCTCTCCTCATAGGGCAGATGCTCCAGGCCCCTGATCATCCTTGTGGCCCTGCGCTGGACTCTTTCTAGCAGCTCCACATCCCTCTTGTACTGGGGGGCCCAGAACTGGACACAGTTCTCCACATGTGGCCTCACCAGGGCTGGGTAGAGGGGCAGGATCCTCTCCCTCGACCTGCTAGAGATGCTCTTCTTAACGCACCCCAGGATCCTATTGGCCTTCTTGGCCACCAGGGCACACTGCTGCCTCATAGTCAACTTGTCATCCACCATGACACCCAGGTCCTTAATTCCTTATTTTTCCTGTTCTTCTTTTGTTGTTGCAGTCCTGTTGACCATGGAAAGAATTGTTTCCTCTTATACAAAGGACCTGGGTGGGTTTCAGCAAGGGTGATGATAGCAGCCAATTTCTTGGGGGTCATTAGGATGCAGTTGAAAAACATCCCCACCTCACCGCCACTATGGGTTACAGAAGAGCAGGAGGCGCTCCCTGTAAACAGTGCGGTGCGATGGTGCCTGCTCATCTTGCTCCTCTCACAGGCATTAAAAATTAGCATGAGGTGAGGCACAAGTGCACTCTGTGCTCATGGGGAAACCAGCCACTCAAGGCACTGCCACCAGTATCCTCTAGGGAGCCATGTCTGGCACAGAAGCAACTCTATAGTCCTGGGAGAAACACTGTGCACTGTGAAGAACAGCTCTCACCCATGCAAAGATGCGCAAATACCCCATACCTTAGACTGCACTGTTCCCTCTCCTGCGCTCACGATTGGCTTCTGTGGCGACAAAGCTAACATGTGGTTTCCCTTCACAGTGACATACTGCTGCACGGAGTTCGGAGTGGCTGTCCCCGTTGCTGGCTGCTGGGGCAGTTCCCCTGGTTCCTGTTTTATTATCACCTTTTAAATAAAGACATATAAACAACAAAACAACTAAATCGCTGGGAATCAGCTCTGCTAAAGCCTGTCCACAAGAATGTGCATGCAAAGTAACTCTCAAGTGGCTCACACACAGCTAGGTGAATGCTCCAACCTACCTCCCGAGTGTAAGGTGGGGCTACTCCTGACACAAATGTGCGTGATGCAGGTCTGTATTTATAAAATATTCCAAATATAAAAAAGGCTGATAGAAATTGTTAGCAATGCTGCAAGTTCTAGTAAAATTAATAATGGACTTGGCTATATGTGACTCAGACCTTTCAGAATGGGAGGTTTCAAATTTCTAAATACCTTCCCTGTTCAGAAGATGCTCTGAAACATTTTTTCTATCTTGTAAAATCATAACCGATGTTATAGATATTGTAACTGATTATAGCTGATATTATTCTTTCATTTTTAGCTAAAAATATTTATAATTGCTAAAATTGGCAGCTTAAAATAGGTTGATTTTTGTGTTAGATTGCTGCAAGTAACATACACGGTAGGAGGTATTCTTTCAGGTTACTCTTGGATCACCTAATATTACTCAAAAAAAATATTCAAAATCAGGGTGGCAATATTTAAGGAAATGTACTTGCAAATGGCAACACTTGACATTCAGAAATCACTACAGCATTTTGTGTGAAACTCCTGATGGATGAGCTTACTTTCACTGCATCCATCTTGCATACATCTTATCATGCAAGGTTAAAAAACAGCTTTGAAAATATTAGCTTTACATGCAGTACTTCAAAGAAAACAAGAAAGGATGAAAAAGAAGGAAAAAAAAAAAGAAAAAGAAAATCCATCACGTTAAGAGTAGAGCTCTGAGAGGGTACGGAGAGACACTTTCTCCTGACTCCAGCAACACTTTCTTCCAGGCACTGGAAGTTATATGCTTTGTGGCAAGTGTTGGCACTAAATGGCGCTACTGGCCTCTCTATTCCTGCACAAAAGCCAAAAGAAATACCTTTGTAAAAGCTCCAAGGCCTCCTGTCACGGATTTGGGGCTTTGCACCTTGGAATGACTTCCGATGGGACAAAGGGGTGGCATGGTGGCAAAAAGAGAATCCTCCTGCTGCACAGACAGACATGGCACAACAATCAATGACACATGCAATAAAAGAAATAAAGCAAAAGACTCCCAGTGAAGGGTAGCATGGATAATCTGGGCAAACCCAAACTACCTCTGCAGACAAGCCATTTCCAAAATCAGTCAACACTTAAATAAAAGGAATGTTACATATTTAGTACAAATCTTCAAAGCAAATTTTATTCAAAAAGTTACATCTCCAATGGCAACAAGTCTTTCTTATCACATCATAAACAAGTGAAAGAAATCAACTTAAGCTCCTTCACCAGATTTTACATATCGCATTTCAGAGCTGCATAATTAAAGTAGGGAAATGCTTGGCATACTTTAGCCTTGAGAAGGCTTAGGAAGTTTCTTATCAAAATGTATAGATACCTGATGGGAGGGTGTAAAGAAGATGGAGCCAGACATTTCACAGTGGTATCCATTGAAAAGACAAGAGGCAATGGACACAAACAGAAATAAAAGAAACTCTGTTTAAACATAAGAAAAAAAAAATCTTTTACTGTAGCAGAGATGGAGGACTGCAACAGGCTGCCCAGAGATGTTTTGGAGCCTCCATTCTTGCAAATATTCAAACCCCAAATGGACATGGTTCTGAGCAAGCTGCTCTAGTTGATGCTGCTTTGGGCATGGAAGGTAAACTAGATGATCTCCAGAGGTCCCTCCAACCTTAGCCATTCTATGATGCTATATACAATCCAGGATACGGAAGAGCCATCAAGTTCAGGAGACAAAATTTAATTCTGCAAGCAAACTGATCTAATGATTTTCTTTCTCTCCTGTGAGCAGCACACGCACCTGGAAGCACACAGACTTTCCAAGCAGAACTGGCAGAAATAGCAAGGTTGCCTAACTGAACGGAACACACACTCCCACACCTGAAAAACTGTGAATATTTCATTCTTGGATTTTATGCTGGTAGGGAAGTCAAACGCACTTCACGATGTTAAGTATGATTATGTTTTGTTTAATTAAAATAATGCAATTATTTTGCAATAAGCATGAACTCTGAGGCTGCAGATTCACAATGTCTTTGATCTGAGGACAGGCCACGACAGAAAAAAAAAAAAAAAAAAAAAAAAAATCCGAACTATAAACTCCTGACATCTTCCTTGTGCAGAACACGTGGTTGAAAACAGGTCAGAGAATTACCTGCTCTGGTTCACCAAATACCTACCCAGCTACTAGCAAAGAGAGAGAGGTGCAACAACAAGCTAGAGGCACAATGAGTCCTTTCAACAGCAGCATGCACCTAGGTCATTTTAGAGTGACTAAGAAAACATATCCTTAAATCACGAAGAATACAAAGAACACTAGAAAACATCTCACAAGGTAAAAAAGTAGTGAATTACTACTGATGTAGTAGTGAATTATTATTATGATGAAGTAGTGAATTATTACTGATGGTAACATCAGCCAGCCATAAGACATTCCTCCCTCTTAAAGAAATCTTAAAAAATACAAGTTCTCTACCAAACTTATGTAAACAGAATACTATGTAAATGTGGCAGAGTTGTGATTTTTAAAAAATATCTTCAGATTTCAACTGGCTTTGACCTGGACATACAGGGCTCAACCAAATCTAGGGATATGAGCCTAGTTTGACTCATTTAAAACCTTGTAGAATGAATGGTCTCAAACAAGAGAAAAATACGGATTAAGAATGCTTTAAAATTGTTAAACGAAATCCATCTGAGCAGAGAAACTCTGAAAAAATGGAATAGTTAGTTGCGCATCTAATATTTAAAATGCTACTCCAGTTAGTGATCTTCTGCATGTCCTTCCTAACAGACCTGGGAAACATTCGAGCTAAGATACAATAGCAACCTGCAGGCTGCCTGGAAAAGCCCCTCCAGCATCAATACTCTTCTGACTTGGGCTGAGGAAATGCTGTTTCAGAAGCCGCACATCCACCAGTTTTCTGCTGATGTCACTTCCCTGCCACAAATGTCTTTCCTTGTGTGTGACATGGAAGACAATTAATCTGGTACAGTTCAGTTCCATACCTATGGGCTTTGTAGATGACAAACATGAAGCCTCTTCATCACTATTTATGCATTCAGTTACTCCACTGTTTATATGAACATATGCCTAAATTCAGACAGCTGTAAAGCCACTAAACAACCTATTTCCAATTTAAAACAGCTATTGTGAAAAATAATGAACACAGCGGAGGCTCTGAGATAGGCATCTCTAGTGTAATCACACACTGACATCAATGAAGTGAAGATCAGCCATTTATGAAACTGCCCCTTTGAAAGAAGAGGCATTTTGAGAGCTGTACCCTGTACAGCCTTCCTCGTGGTAAAGCAAAAGGATGGTGCCTTAACAGTGGTATAGACAAATCTAAATATAGCTGCATAAATTGACACTATCATCCTGTATAACCACTTTGTTCTCATAGGACTACAGCTGCTAGACAGGGTAAAGCTTCATATGAAACAGCAAGAAATTGCCAAGAGGCAGAATTTATCATACTAAAAAAACTACTCCATAGAAAACTGGGTTTTGAATGGAAAGTACACATCTAACAAGAACATTACCTTGACAGCTGAGGTTACAAAACTGCTCCCATGGGTCTTTGATACAGGAGATCCCGTTCCATGAGAGGCCTGACAAACATTTGTCAGTTTGTTGGTTGGGCTCCCTGCATATTGGGAAATAAAGCAGATTTGAAGTGAGGGCCACAGAGCAGTGCCACACATGAAATTTCTTCTAACAAGGAAGATGGTGTTTCACTTCAGGTTTAGAATCTATCTCCATGAGGAACACAAAATGAGGTATGTTACTGGGAGTTGGGATGGGCACAAACCAAATTAGTTTTCCTTATGAATCTTTAAAAAAAAAAAAAAAAAAAAAAAAAAAACAAAAAAAAAAAAAAACATTAAAAAAACAACTCCAAAATACTAATGTCCCCAAGAAATTGAAACAATTATAAAAATAACAGGGAAAATTAGGTCTTTGTCTCCATCACCTTCATGAAATTAGAAAAGAGGCAATTCTAAAATACTTGAGCAATTTTCTCATTATTACTGTAGCTAGACCTAAAAGCCATCATAGTTCTGCAGCACCCAGAAGGACAGCAACAGACACTGCCAAATTCTCCTGTGCAAGTCCACACCTCAGCGAGCTCACAGTCCACTTGGAGCTCTGGCCATTGAAAAACAGTCCATAAACCTGCTGGACAACTGAAGATATTAGCTACACATATGAATATGTGAGGTTAAATGAGCTGCTAAGCAGAATTTGCTGCTGCAAATGTAATTCTTTCCACTCCCTAGGGGCCCACTGAACCTACACTACTCTTGGTCACTGGCATCTGGAAGGGTTAGAGGAAGCTATAAGAAATGGGAGGAGAACGGAATGACAGAAAAGGAGGGATGCACTGTGAGGAGTAATGAGACAGAGTGAGGCAGGGAAAGAAGAAAAAACAGAAATGAGGAATGAAGTCACAGGTCCCTGTGTCTGCAGACGACCGCTGCGGGAAGAAGAACATATGGAGATGTTTGTCACAGCACCTGACCATGATCACCTGAGCTGGATGCGAGTTCAGGAGTGGAAGGTCAGTGGTCAACTTACCTGTGCATTATCAGAGCATGTATACAACACATTGCTGCTCAGCAGCAGTTTTGCTACTGCTCGGGGTTTGGTTTTGTTTGTTCTGTTTGTTAAGAGACACAAAAGCTCTGGATTATACATGTGAAAACAGAATAACAGTCTCTCGCATAGACATACCATAATCCCTAATAAAATTTAAAAGTAAACTGTGCAGTCATTTCTAGAAATAAGTGGGTTTGTGAAGGTTGGCTTTTACAAAGCATTACGTTTCATATCTTATCCTTCTTTTTAAATATGATCATCAGGCTTATCAATAATGCCCCTGTCACTTTGGCTGTGATGCCACATTACACTCCAGCTAGTCCAGCAGGTTTAGCAGAAAGGGTCTGATCCACATCCCCTCTGCATCCCTCGTGCAGGATCTCGCGAAGGTGCTATCTGATAATGAAACTCAATTTGGGGTGGAAGATGGTTTTCCAATCTGCCACTGAGCGGATCTAACTCATGTGTGACATAAAAGTGAAGTAGCAGGAAATCAAGGAAAGGAAGTGGGAGTAGATAGTGTTTTTTCCAGGCCAGTCTGTATTTACATCACACTAATGTAGTGGGAAACTGTATCTGTAGAGACATTAAGACCTGTATGTCCAGTCCAGTTGGTGGGTGCCTGTACAAATCCTATCCTCCATGTACAAAACTACTAGAAGAACAGAAAAGTTACCCAAACCATGATAAACCATGCACAACTTGCAATGCAAATCAGATAGTCAGGTTGGATGTGTGGAAGAACTGAAAACCAAAACTAGTGGTGAAATAGCCTCACTGTTACCAAGAAAGCACCAAAACATACTTCAACTATGTTTCTACTTGATTCCCCCTAGCAATTCTCCTATGAAATTAAAATTTAAAAACAACAAAAAAACAGCAAAGCTGTTGATTCTCTCTTCCCCTTGGGCAGAAGGGGGAAGCACTGTTAAGCAAAGAATTTCTCATTTTCCAATGGAGTCCAGAGAAGTGTTTGTGCCACCTGGACACAGCAGATCCACACATGGCTTCGAGCATCATTCTAAGATGTTGGCAAACACCTACGTGCACAAGTGTGTTCTCAAGTCGACAGCAATTTTTGGCTAGTGCATCACAAAAACAACAATAACAGATTTGCAAGCAGTCACCTTCACCTAAACCTGCACAAAGATTACCAGCCAGCTCCCACACGCATCACTCATTTCCTGCAGTTCATAGCTCCTCCCCCGCCTCTTGACACCAGGTCTATGCCACCTCTGAAGCATGCTGGAATTCAGATGGAAGGGTCCAAACTGCCTGGAAATCAGCTAGAGGTTGACAGCAGTAACAAAAATTAACAACTTGTTTTCCTGGTAATCCAGGTTTACTCAACCATTTCAATACATCCACAGGACAGTACGCTGCAATTTTGACTGACCTGCAAGTCACTGCAAGCTCTACTTGCTTTTTGCCCATAGCCAAGATATTGCACCTTGTTGCTGGCCAGTCATGCAAGGAGCGATACCTCCTCTGTGCACTTTTCCATCTGATTGAGGTACTAGTAGCAGACTAACAATTTTAAAGGGAAAATGAACTTTAATGGAGGAAAAACTAAGCTTTCTATGATCACACTACACACCTGTGCTTGTGGCTGCTGCTCCAACCATCTGTCCAGGCTTGTCCACAATAACATACGGATTATTAATGACTGAGCTAGCAGAGCCTTGCTTCATGTGCACCGGAGTGGAGGTTGGGGTACGAGGTAGCGGAGATGGACTAGGGGTCGATATTGGAGAACCTTAAGGAAAAAAATGCTTCTGTCTTGTAAATCTTATAAGAACAAAAACAGCAATATATTTTAAAAATGACTTTGCAAAGGCATCTTTTTTGAGGATGCATTTCCCAGTTTGAGGCAGATCAAAGGATGGGGAGAAAGAAGGAAGAGACAGAAGGAAAAGATGAAGAATGCAAAGCATATGGCTCATACCTACCTGGGGCATTCTCTGTCTACCAAGACAGACAACTCAAAGGGATGTTGAGAAGCCATCCAGTCCATCCTCTAATGCTGAACTCAATTTGCATTACCTACGTTTTTAACCCTAGCCAATTCCAGCCTGCCCAAGCGGATGAATGAAGAAAGATAAGGTCCCTGCTGTGCACTTTCCTTCCCTTGGGCAGCCTACAGTGCACACATTCAGAGCCAACCATGAAACGTTCATGTGTGAAGACTGTGAAACACAGCAGCCATGAGGCAGGCCAAGCCACTCTGGGTTCTGTGTCTCTCATTACAGCAGAAGCCCTTGAAAGCAACCACTGTAGAGCGTGCAGCTTCTGGAGAAAAGGAAGAGAGGAAAAGCTGAAGAGTGAAAGAGGACACAATAAGTGCACACAGAAAGACAGGTAAGGAAGTGAACAGAAAAAGAGATGGCAGCAAACACTAAACATCAGCTGGTTATTAATCTGCTTCCTTGGGAGGCACTGACAGCTACAGTAGAGGAGAAATGACAGTGAGGAAAAACCCCAATGACTTATAAATTGTGATTGAAACCAGAGGAATGACACTTAGCAGACAGTAGATTCTTGAAAAACAAAACATTTGTCAAGGAAATATTTAAATAGCAGAGATCAGCAGAGAATAGCCCAAGGATTTTAAGAAAGACAAGCTGTCCTCGAATTCTTGCTTTCTGGGAAGCTTTGAAAGTAGCAGCTCAGGAGGACAGGGAAAGAACCAGCACTTGAGAGATGTTCAAAGGTAAATTGCCAGTAGCTTGAATAAAGTTTAAGATGTCAAGGGAAAATAGAGAAAAAACACATTTGAAGAAAATAAAGTTGGAAGCAGATCATCAGAAATCACATGTACTGATAATTAGTGGTTCATTCTTTCTACCCTGAACACCAGAAAATGAAGGGATGCAACAAGTCATCCTTTCATATTCACAATAAATAACTCTGTGAGTTGCATCTGATGTAAAACTTTCTCCAGTGGAGGGCTTCATAGCCAGGCAGACAAGGGACTGTAAGTGAAGTTAGTAAGGAACATCCTGATCACAGTTTGGAACCTGGCAAGATATTTCACATTGCTCATGGCAGTTATCTGATGATTTAACACAACAGAGAGCAGACTTCTGGAAGATGAAAACTGCTCAATCCGAAGAGCTGATTCCGCAAGTACAAGAGGGCCCATTTGAGTGTATGAGGTTGAACATAATTACTGCCTCGTGATCAGGGGAAAAGGGGAGAAGCAATTCCTCTTAATCCAGCCAAGGTGTCTAAAAACTGGGAAAAGAAGAATGGCTTCCTCCCATACTCAAATACCCATTTGGGAGAACAGATCTTGCCTGGGCCTTTGCGTGGGGGACAGTCCACTTAAAGACTATTATTCGCATACTTGAAAACATTGAAGAACAGCGAGAGAATAGTTCTCATCCTGTATTCAATCTTGAATGGATAAGACAAGCAATTCGCCCCTGTATACTTTTTTCATTTAATATTAGGATCATGTTTCCCTCCTTATTCTAAAATTTCCTGTTGCTTGATGTTCAAACATTGCCAGGAAAACAGAGGAAGGACACAAAACAGGCCCAACTGGTTCAATCTCTTGTTTTCCACTAGGGCAAAGCACTTAGATATGTAAACTAACATTCACCTGATACAATCTTGCAACTCATGGTGATAGGCTGGAAGGATTTTCCTGGAGACTCAGCAGGGCTTGGAATCTGACCTTGAGGCACTATTTTGCAGCTAGCTGCAATGGGTTGAAAGGCTGAATTTCCATGAGAGCCAAAGGCAACTTTCTGTGTGGCTAATTTGGTGGGAGTCCGTTCTATCGAAGATGGCAGAGAATAAAACGTGGCATGTCTTTCGGTTTCAGCATTCCCAGGGAATCCTGATTAAAACAGGGAAAAGAAGAAAAATAGTTCTTAAGCCGAGACATCGAATTCCTTACTGTGCTTCTCTACACAAACACAATTAAGATATGGCAAACACGCTCTCAAATCAAAGAAGGAAAAATCAACTGGTGGGCAGAGTTGAAAGGGAAGAAACTGGCATAAGGGGCTCCTCCTGTGCAAGTCTGTTGCATTTGTCTCTGAACAGAAGAACTATGTGCATGATGCAGCTTGCCAAGCTTTGGCTGGCTACCAGCCACTTCTGATAGGTTTTCTTGGTAAGAACCTTCTACTAACCAAAAGCTGCTAGCAGTTTGGAGGGTCCACAGATTGCTTTCCACAAAGCTAAGGCAACATTTCCTTCGCAGGGAACTTCTCACTGCATTTTTTGAGTAAAAGCATGAGTAGACCAACTCCTGCCTTCTGCACTGTGTTTAGGAATCCACCTTATTTAATGTAGAAGGAGATCAATCAATCATGATCTGATGAGAAAAGTTGATGCTAGTTAGCATGAGAAAGATACAGTTTTACCTCCTTTCTTTTTTGTAGCACTGTCAAGGTAAAGGTGCTGCATATCTTCATGTCTGAACATAAGCCTGTGCATTTAAACCACACTTGCATTTCTCTTCTTTTGGACTGTGCTGCTGACATAAGACACCACACTTAAGCTACAGACTTTCTTTTCTCGTCATTGAACCAGGACAACATTAGCTGCATTATATGATCTACCAGAAAGATGCAACATGTAAGACATCAGCATTACAGCCATTACTTTACACAGGAGTGTCAAGATAGACCAAGAAGGGCATCAAGCCATTTTGCATGAGACCACATTTTGGAATACGTTAAATTCCTGGTTTTTGCTACTTACTTGTGCAAAAATGTGAGACCTATAAGAGTCTCTTGTTTCTCAGTCCAGTTGAGTTCTGTTCTACAAGTATTTACATGCATTCAAGGAAAAAAAAAGGTAAAATGAATACAGAGGCAGTTTTTCCTACTTCATGCAAACTAAAAATGAGAATACTGCGCTCAAGGGGCCAGCATGTAGCTTGTTCCAGGCCATTCAAATGATTGCAAGGTGTCGACTGCTACCACACTGCAACGTGTGCTAGGAAATTCAGAGCAAGCACGTGGCTGCTTAAGATAGGAGATGAAAACAAAGCCGTTTTGCACCACAGCATGGAATAAATTTGCTTCAAAAGGAGCCAGAGATCATATTTACACAAACTTTTGCCATATTTAGAGAACAGGTTTTAATTTAGACTTTTTGGACTGTACAAACTTTTTTTGTTGTAAAAGTAAATTTTTAATAAGAGGAAGATACAAAAAATGCCTCCAGGCCTTCAGCACTAAAGACAGAACTCCAGAGGGAAGGGATGTGGCAAAAGGAGACTTGGTTTCTGTTCAAAACACAAAGACAGCACTCCTGACTGAATTTTGACATCAACAGGAACAAAACAGTACCTGAAATGCAGCAGGGTTGTGACTGGGATTGAAGGAAGCTCAGATTCCCTGGAGTGCTGAGAGTGCTGGGAACTCTTGGACAACCACAGCTGAGAATAAGCTAATTTCTTTGCTCTAAGAAGGCTTAAATTACCACCTGTCTGCAGATATGAGCGCAGGTCAAGGTCAGTATAAAGGCACCCTGAGTCCCCAAAGCCACAAAAAGCTTTCTCTGTGTCCTGGAGCCCCAGCGAGGCCATGCGACAAGTGCACACTTTGGTCCTAGCGGAGAGGCGAAAATGGCACTGGGACAGTCACTGATATGCACAGTGTCCACCCCTTGGAAAGGTGTACACTATGACATTGTTTGCACTGTCTGCATTCCACACCACAGTTATTCCATCATTTTTGTTGCGCTAACACACACTAGGCACCCAGATATACCTGGGCACACCACTAGACTAATCCCTCAGCTAGATACACATTAAGAAACCTCAATACTCCTCTGAAAACACACTTTGTCAAGAGCAAAACTACAACAAAACTACAACTGCTACTCAACAACCATTCTTCCCAACTACATGTGCTACATAAAGCCACATATTCACTAAGCTTAGCAGAATAGAGCCTACTCAACAAACTCCAGTTTCAAAAAGAAAAGTCAAAAATCAAACAAACAGTTATCATTTCTGAAATCCATTTCCTAGAACACTGAGGAAATAACCATCTGGTATGAGCGACAAGCAGGCAGCGCTGGCAACCACTGAGCCCAAAGAGCAGGAGGAAGTATCCAGCAGAGCTGAGCCAAGGTTCCAAAAATACACCAGTAGCCATTTGCTTTACCTTTGTCTGCAGAAGCATCCGGGCTGGAGTCATGCAACTGTTTAATTGGTGAAGAAGCTTTAACTGGAGCTGGGATACTCAATGGCAGTGGTAAAGATGTAGGAACATCAGAAAGCTCGGACTCTGAAGACTGGGAAAAGAGATACTCCTCGCCAAGGGAATGCCTATGTAGCTCCACATCCACTACCTTCCAGAAATAGTGAAAGGATGACATTAATATTTGGTAGCTAGATAAAGATATATAAAGTGAAAAAAAAAAAAAAAAAATCCTTTTTTTTTTTTTTTTTAATGTTGAAGAATTTTTGGAAACCTTCTCTCACCCTCTCCACACTTCTGCATAAAATTTCCACTTGTTTCAGGAAGATTTTGACCAGAAGTCCAGCAGCATCTAAGCTAGGCAAAAAAGTCTGCAGTGTGAAAATGCCATAGTAAAATAGCATATCTCTCTGTCCGCAGGGATATCTGAATAGTGAATAGTTAAGGAATACAAAGCCCAGATCCAAGCATGCTACTAAGGGTAGGGCAGGATTGAGCTGAACTGCAGCTTTGCCTCTTTGGACTTTTTTTGAAAAAGGCCTTGAGAAACACACTACTACAACATCATCTACTTTTCAAAAATGTGCTTTAATCACAGTAGACATCTCTTCCACAGACCAAAAAGCTGAAATAATGCAATTTCATGATTAAAAAAAAATCCATTTGCTATAATATGAGGGAAAATAATAAAAATTCTACGGCTATAACAGACTATGAGTTATCATTTTATTTAAAGTTTTAAGATTTCATTTTTCATGAATGTACTGAATGTTGACACAGGCAGAAAGTTAGAAGTACTTAAATCTACTGCAAAATTTCAGCAGGATAGTTAGGTGATCCCCTTAATTTTAAATTCCTTACTTATGAAACAGCAGCACATCAGAATGCAGATCAAGAAATCTGGTAACAGAAGCTCCATAAAGAAATAATTAAAACCATAGCATGGATTAACATTTCATTAAACAAGACCTGGAGTTTCCAGTCTCCTGCACTGGAAAGTAAGGAGAGAAAAAAAAAAAAAACAAAAACACACACACACTTTTGTCACAAATAGTGACAAGATGTCATAATTACTTCACTTCACAAGAGAAGAACCTATATTCCCAGAACTATGAAAGTAAATGGAGGCAACTCAGTATATAGTCCTATAAGGACTGCAAGCATTTTAAAAATCCTTAAGGGAATGAAAGTACAGCACCCCTCTCACAACCCATTCACTCACCGTTTCTGCACCAAGCGTCTGCAGGCCTGTGTAGGTCCTGTCCAACTGAGCAAAGCAATACAACATATTTATATTAATGGGAGCAAAACAATATATTAATTAAAAAATACAATATGATTGTTTGAAAAGAGCTGAAACTACATAATTGAACAATACATCAAATGTTATGAAACCACAGGGTCAGAAATCTGTTTTCCTGTTAAATATTCCCTTCTGCAAAATAAAATCACCAGATTCCAAAATCTATGCTAAAGAAGAAAGGGAGAAAAAAAGCTGAAGGCACTGAGTGTTGTTGGGCAGACATGCAGCCCCACGGAGCCGCAGTGCAGCACAGGAGATGCTCATGTGTAGGCCATTCCTAGATGCCTGCATCTAATTGTCCCTGCTCATGCTCTTCATGCATTCAAAGACAAGAAAAAAAATGAACGGGGAATCTCAGCCTCTCTCCTCCCTGCCCACTCTGCCGACAGAGAAAATCTCTAGCTGAAGGCAGAAGTGGAAGGACAGAAGAAAACACAGCAATCACTTCACCAAGAGGAAGAGAACCTGCAGCGACCTTTCAAGTTAAAGGCAGTAAAAGGATGACAAAATCTCAAACCGTACAGCAAGAGTTTCTAACTCCTTTGCTGCTTTGAGTAGAATCAACTCTTAACTTTTGCTAGGCTGGGTTCCTCAGCTACTGCATCACTCCTAGCACAGTCAAGGTTGCCTTTCCTGAATCTTCTTTTCATTCTCCATCTCAGCCATTCATGTGTAAATGAGCAGAAGGAAGAGACACAATAGAGGGAAGTAGAAACACACACAAAAGCAGAATCTCTTCTAGATTATGCAGGAGAAAATGTTTAATTGCCTTTCTCTCAATCATTCTGTTCAAATACCTTCAAATTGTGTATGATATCAATCCTCTTGTTCTGGCTATCCTTAAAGTGTATCTGGACTCTCACAGGGAACTCTCCCCAGCCTCTCCTGGTCAGGTGAAACGGAGGTTCTCTGGAAACAAATGGTGGTTCACATTTTCGATGCAAAAGGGATAGTTTTCACCATCTCTTTTTCAGAAAACCAAAGACTGCTTTCCTAACTGAGAGCTAGTTACCTTCAGTCCTGCTGTTCAGCATGAACAGAACAGTCAGCTCAAGTGACTAAACCTACAAAAACTCTCACTTCTGTGGACAGTTGAAAACCTATTTTCACCTTGCGTAAGGAAAGAGGGAAGAAAACTGTAAAACAACGTGTTGAAGTAGAGAGCAACAGGGACAACTGTCATTTTAAAAGAAAAGCTGCTTCAAAGACAAAAGTTTTATATATATTTTTAATAGAAGTTGAATTCAGTTCCTAGGACACTGCTGCAAGGTGACTTTTCAAGGCAGTGTTTTACAGTCTCTGTTATCCCCTAACTACTACCTAAAAGGCACACAGAACAATCTACATGTACCAAAGAAAAGTTAACTCCATTAGCGTTTGTTTCCAAGCTAAAAAAGGGGATATTTATCTCTAATATTTACCATTACTCTGTTCGAACTTCAGTTTAATTGTAAATCCCAAACGTGATTTTACAAAGAAACAAAACACAAGAGATTTAAAGGTTATTTTCAGTCCAGAACACTAATGTTAATTAAAATGACTGGGACTGTGCTACAGTAAGAAATCAATTAACTAGAAGGGATTAAACAAGGAGACAAGCAGCACTGATAAGACTGAAATGGAGAAAGCACAAAAGAGATAGCATTCAGGTGTAATTCAGTACATTATGCAAGTAAGAGAAGTTTGTTTTCATCCACCTCAACGATCTCAGGATAATTAGTGACCCTTACCAACACTTTTTGCCATATCTATGTTGACATTTTGTACTTAGACATCACAAACCTAGGCAGCAGAGCCTATTTTGGAGAATAGTTTATTTGGGAAGACACAAAGTATCTTGAAAGTTTCCTCCCACTGTCTTGTCCAGAGGCACAAGAAGGAAAATGGACCAGGTCCCTCCTTGCAGTAGTCAGCAGAGAACTGGGACAACAGTTTTGAATATGGCTTTGGGAGAGGACAGAGAAGCTATCAAGCTCCTGTAGCACCAACACCATCACAGTCAAGGGAAATTAATTCTGCAAAGCATAGTCAACCCCACTGACCTCACTACACAGAAGAAACATTTGGAAGGGGGTAAAACTTCTTGCCAAACACATATAAATCATTAAAACTATTGGCCAATTAGCTTTCTACGACTCCTCTTCCACAAAGGACTGGGAGATAGAGAACATGTTTTAACAACAAAAGCCCAGCCTGAACAGCAGACAGATTTTTGCTTACAGGAGATGCACAAACTCACATAGATAGAACTAAAATAAAAGCTTTTGCCAGTAGGAAAGCCCAAAAAACTGTCACATAAATGCATAAAAATACATAAAAACTGATTAGTTTTGACTATTATTTTGTAGGAAGGTCCAGCGGATTTGGAGGTTAGTGTAAGGCATGGAATACAAAAGTAGGGACTAAATTTCTACAAATCTGAGCATTTTAAGTGCAGCAAGCATAAAACTGGAATAGTGCCTTATTACCTCACTTCTACCAGGTCATTAGGTTTGTAACTGGGGTGGAGGAAGAACCAAACTTTCTTGACAAAATGATTTATGCTGGGTTCTCTCCGAGAGCCTCGGACATATACCATCCATTTATGGGTTGACTGATCATTTTCTTCTCTCTTGTCTGGGGGAATGTACCTGGCAGAGAAGTTAAGAAAAAAAAAAAGAAAAGAAAAAAGATAAAAAAGATAAATATCACAAAAAGTGTTATGGGAATATTAGACAAAAAAAAGAATATTTTTAGCCCATTTAGAGTTCTGTTCATTATTCTATATTCTGATATTCCATCAAGTCGTTCAAAAAAACTTCTTCAGAAAACAAATTTGTATTTCATAAACTTATTTCTATATTATGTTTCTAATATATCTCCTCAGTATCTCAGTGCAGACTTGCCATATGATATTCTTCCATTTAAACACTTATTGTTAATGTTTTACTACTAGTATTATCAAATCTTCCCCATTTCTGCTGTATTATTGAGAATCCACATCACTTCAGAACAATTCTGGGTAATTCTGTTACCATACACACACAAAAAAAGCACACACTGAACTGGGGCAATTTGTTTTTCCAAGCTTTCATGTGGAAAAAAATGTTTTTTAATTGATCAGAGCAAGTTAAAAGACTAAATTTGGAAGAAATAAATCTTAAAAATCTCCATACTTAACAAATATTATAACAGCTATTCCTCCTTCAATGCTCTTACTAACACTCAAAGAGGGTATTCAAAGATCTCAAACTATGACAAATTGGCTATTTTAATTGTGTCTTTATTTTAACCTCTTATTCTATTTGGTCCTGAAATGAAGAGCCATCACTAAGACTTTTCATACTAACTTAGAGACGTTGCCAACCACAATTGTTTTCTTCACATAAAGCCGTGAAGTCTCATCATTTGATAGCCCAGCATTTCGTTGTCCTGGTTTTTGAGAGCCTGAAACACCCGAACTGTCCTGAGGGTAGGGAAAGAAAAAAGACAAACAAAAAAACCAAACATTACTCTTAAATATTATTTGTTTGGCACTAGGAAAGCAAGGCATCATTAAGAAAATAAACCCTGTGCAGTAACGAGAGAGACCAATAATCAACCATCTCTGAAGGAAGATATCTAAATTACTAACTAGGCATACGCAAATAACTTAGGTGTAATATGCAGCGTACTCAAGTGTGCACTGCAGGGATAAGCTCAGCAGAGCTTACGCAACAAGCTGGGACGTGAGCCCTGACTCCAGGCTGCCTTTCAGTAGTGGCATGTGACCTGAAAGGACATGTTGCTTCTAGAGAGGGTCCAGTGTAGGGCGACAATGATTAAAGGAGGAAAGACTAAGCAAGCAGGGTCTGTTTAGTGCAGAGAAGAGAAGGCTGAGAGGAGATTTGATCAAAATGTTCAAGTACCTGAGGGATGACTGTAGGGAGGATGGGGCCAGGCTCTTCTCTGTGGTGGTTGGTGACAGGACAAGGGGTAATGGGTACAAGTTGAAACATAGGAAGTTTAGTCTCCACCTGAGGAAGAACTTCTTTACTGTGAGGGTGACAGAGCCCTGGAACTGGCTGCCCAGTGAGGCTGTGGAATCTCCTTCTTTGGAGATCTTCAAAACCCACTTGGACGCCACCCTGTGCCCTGGATGCCCATGCTGGAGCAGGGGGTTGGACTGGATGATCTCTGGAGGTCCCTTCCAACCTTAACCATTCTGTGATTCTGTGAACCACCACTAGAGCGGCATCAACTGGTGACTAACCAAAAGCAAAAACAAGTCACCTATGAGCAGCTTCTACAAATCCTTAACTTTCCCAAACTCTGGTGCTTTGAGGATCCCTCCATGTTGCTTCAACACTCCAAATGAAGACTGCTCCTGAGAAAGGAATCCAGCCTCAACTAAGCCAGCATGGAAGTCAGTCATATTGTGTCACTGACAGCTAGGTAAGCTTACAAAACTGCTGCAGTTGTTGGGCATAAAAAAAACCAGCCTAAGCAACCTTGTAACTCAATCTCACCTATTAACAGTGGTCAAGATAGTGCCAGACCCAAGCAATACAACCATGCCACAAAAGTTCCTACTACAGAAACAAATTATACTGGTCAGTGCTGTTATGACTCAGGTGGGTCCACCATACATTTTGCATACCTGCCTCCTGCTATGGATCCTAGGCAGGGTTTCAGCAAACTGCAGCCCTGTTACCAAGGGAAGCCCAGTGCTTGTTTGATGGAAGAATCAGCACTATTCCTGCAACTTATCCCTGCAAATTGCCAACTGCACAGTTTAGTTATAAACAACAAGATACACCCATCTCTGGGTTGGATTATTGACTGTACTCCTCTGCCAGGCCTGGGACTGAACAAGACAGAAATTGTACTTTCTCACCATTTTTTTACCATTGCTCAGAATGACAGGCATCTTGCTCTTTTCTCCAGGCACCACCCTACCCAACCTGACTTCTATCTGCAGAGCAAAACCCTTTG
Source organism: Crypturellus tataupa (assembly GCA_034781795.1). NCBI lineage: Eukaryota > Metazoa > Chordata > Aves > Tinamiformes > Tinamidae > Crypturellus > Crypturellus tataupa. Next base: position 671,340 of record JAWLRI010000207.1, read on the forward strand.
CTGGAGCTGTGAGACACCTTTCCCAGAGGCTATCAGCCAAGATGGCAGCAGATCAGGAGTGGTAACACGAATGCTGTCACTATTGTCTGGGTCACTTCTCTGTTGGTTAAGACTGAATTAAGGGGAGTTAACCCAAGTTACATACACTTCATTTAACCTCACAGCAAAGCCAGGCTCAGAGACTGGGAACAAACACTTGCAGAGGATAAGAAACAGATCTTCAGCGAGATAGGTGAAAGCATGAAGGGCCCCTGGTGCCAGCACCGAGTCCAGACAGAGCACACACCTCCAACAACTTGACCACCACTTGAGCTTTACTTTACCCGGCCAGTACTTCTGCTCTGTCTCTGGTCCAGGCTATTTGCCAGCCTCTCCTCTGCATCCAGGTTGCCATTGTCCTTGTCCAGGAGGAAGTCGTTGTGCTGAGAGAGCGAGTCAGTTTCGGAGTGGTTGGCAGATGGAGTGTCTGACCCTTGGTTAGCAGGGGACGATGATCTGGAGGGCGATTCTAAGAACTTCTTGATTGAAGGGTGATTAAGAATCGTTGCATCACAGGACCTCGTCCCCTGCAACAGAGATGCCAGGCAAATCCATTATTCTCCCTTTAGCCCAGATAAAATGAGACTCTGCCAGAGTAGAAAATGTTAATGAAAGGAAGATAAGATACTTAATCAGCTACCTTGCAAATAAGACATACATCACAGAACATAAAGGCTTGTAACTGTCTTACAGAAACAGGAGCCCAAATCTAATCATTCTCTATAAATCTTTTGATCCCAGAAACCTATCAACTTTTGGAAAGGTCTGCAGCCTGGTCAGACACCCATAACATCACACTGCAGGTGACCGCTACCCTCCCTTTGTGGGCATCTACAGTCTCCTTTCAGAGTAAGGCCAGAGCTGCCTAACTCTTGCAGCAAGGAGGGAATGGACATGTTTTTGACTGTTTACTTTTAGCCTGCATGCAAGTCACAATTTTATAAGCAGTTTAAAAATCAAAACAGCTATGCCAGCCATAATCTCATAAAAATTACAGGAAAAAAAAAAAGAAAAAAGCAACAGAGCTAGGTCATACCAGTAAGTTGTGTGATTTTTGTGAGTACTTCAAAACAATTCATAAAGTTATTTTTTCTGGAAGGTGTGAAACTCAGGGAAAAAAAAACAAACCACTCTACATGGCAGAACAAGCTCTTGCTGACACATGATGACACTGGATAAAAGTATTTAAAAACATGAGAATCTTGCTCAAATTTTTCAGCCACCCACACAAAATTCAAAGCATGAGGAGATCTCCAAGCTTCCCAATACTACAACAATCTTTCCCAATTCCAGCTGCTCAACCTGAATCCAGTGAGCGGAGGAGAAGAAAAAAGGAACACAAGCTGGAATTTAAGTATTATGGAAATCATAACAAAAAAAAAGTAAGAATAATAGTAATAACAATGCAAGCCCTTGCTTAGAAAGGAAATTTTCTAGGTAGCAATTTGAAACCAAAGTTTTCAGTACACATCTACAATTTTCAAAAATCAGCTCAGACTATTAGTGGAGATCAGAGAAACTGGCCCAAATTAAAAGGCTAATAACTAAAACAACTAAACTGGTAGTGAACTACAAGGCAATCAGAAGCCTGCACTCAGCCTCAGTATGAACAGCCCACAATTAGCAGGCCATTAGGGTCATGGTGCTCAAAATTGGTGTTTAACTGGTGGTCTTATTCCAAAATTATTTTTTTACCTCTCCAGCTTTAAGGAGACCAGCAGAAGCATAATAGTTCGCCACAATGCAGGCTCGCAGCTTATCCATCATCCTTCTTGCTTCAATCAGGCGCTACGAAAAGAAGAGATAATGTATAATAATGGGCAGCTAGTGCAACAATCCCCCAAACATCCTGATCCATCAGAACTACAGTTAAAGAACAAGACTTTCATACCTGATCTATAACTTCAATTTCATGTTCTTTATTCTTCATTTCAACGGCAAACTGTTCTTTTATGATTGTCTCAATCTTCTGCACAGCAACATCTCGAGCTGTACAGGGTCACACATGGAAAACAAAGAAGAGGAAGTATTTGTATTTTTATTTTTGAGGTTCTACTTGAAGAAAAAAAAATAAAAAACCCTCACAACCATAAATCATTAAGGAGTAAAAAGTGATGGAATAAGCAGGAAAGATCATTTTTCTGCAGAAGAAAATCCATTATCTTAACAAAAGCCACATATATCTGGCTTATACAGAAGGATTTTTTTTTCCTCTTTAGGCCTTAGAGAACAAAAACATCTTGAGATGGGAAGAACAGGATCGGTTTGCTTACTTTTGGTTCAGTAAAGCTGGAAACAGAAAAGAAAAACTCATATTTGTTACTGCCAAGTGCAGTTACTACTGCAATTGGGCCAGGATACACTGGCATACTATTTACATTTTTCTGCTCTCTTTGGGCCATACCATATTCAGGAAACTTAAACCACATCATGTAGGAACAACAACTCAAGTACTCTGTATGCTCAGCACTGGCACAAAACACTGCCTGCTCTCGAGAGCCTACAAGCCTTTTATTACCCACAAAGAAAACTACATTATTCAAAGCTGGTTCACTTCTCACCCAATCCTCTTCCAGCAGGGTAGTCAAAAACTCCTATGCATTCTATAGAAGTTTACTGACCTTGATAGAAAACACGTAGTTGAATATTTCAAATTGTTTGGATTCCTTACTGTAAATTAAGACTATCCAAATTGAAACAGTATCTTACTTTTTTCCTACAACATGTATGAACAGAGAAAGAATAATTATTTTTGCTATACACTTAACAAAGGTTTTAAATGCTCCCTCCTTTGAGCAAGGTCCATTAAACCTGAGGTATTCGACCAGTTTTTAAAAAGTTCAACGTATGAACTTGAAAAGTGGGAATTCTGCTTGCAGAAGAAAGCCTGTAACAGTCCCCCAGTGCGAGCCAGTAGGCCAAATGACCCCAACACAGAGCAGCTCAGAGAAGTAGCTTGGGTTCCCTGGAAAAACTGTACAGTGTTTGTAAGGGCATTTGCTTGACTAAAGGGTATATATCTGATCAAAGAGGTTTCTAATATCACAACAGAAAGGATGAAGAAAATCAAAGTCTGTCCAAAATTGGCAGGTATGTTGCACTTGGCACACAGAGCTTTAGAGTCTGATCATAGTTACCTAAATGAAAGCAATGCAGCTTATGGTTGCATTTGCCTCATGTGTATACTTTTATCTACCTATTTCCGGGTGTCTGCTGTGGAAGATCTGAAGGAATTCTTGCATAGAAAACTGGACCTCTTCCAAGAGAAAGAAGAAGCCAGTTTGACAGAATTACTTGAGTAATAAGTTCACTTTAAGTAGTTTTCCAAAAGCACTGACACCTGGATGGCTAACTATTAAAAACTTTTAAAAACTTCTCAGAAGCTGCTTCAAAAGTTGGATAAAAATCTGCCTTCAGTCACTGGGATGCAACACCACAAAGAGCGGCAGCTTCTGGCAGACAGGCAGGCAGAGAGTTGGGAGCAGTAACCCTTTTGCCACTGCTAGTTCCAGCAAGGTTCCACTGTCACACTGACCTAGAACCTGCAGGCAAGACCTGCCCAGCATCACATTCAGAGTGAAGCTCAGTGTCCTCCAGCTTGTTCCAGCTGTACACTGTCCTCCAAAACATCACCTGTGAAACCATCAACTGTCCCTCTCCAGTTGGCAGCTCCAGCATCCTGCTCCATCCCTGGATCTTCTTCAGATCCCACAGCCAGCTTCATTTTTCTCTTTCCATCCTGGTCCTCACTCACTAACTGTGCTACACCAAATATTGCTCTATCCCTCAGCCCACTCCCTGTCACACTAGTGAGATAATCTACTCTCACTTGCCCAGAGGAGATTTAAACCCGACCTAGGCATTCAGCCAGTGGGATGGTTTCCAAAGCACTTACGGCAGCACCAAATGCAAAGATGCTCATCCAGCCTCGCTCTCTACTACACTTCTTTCTCCATTCTCCTTTCAGTCATGTAGTTACCAGTAGTTACTTCTCTTTTGCATCCTTAAAAAAATCCATCCTCCTCCCTAACTTATCCCTCCTACATTACCTCATTTCACTTCATCCACCTTCTCTAGTGATCACTTGTCTCCCTTTTCCTAGGGTCAGCCTATCCTCAGGGTCATGGATTTCTTTTCTCCCACCTTACTGTTTCCAACTGCTTCACTCTCCAAGCTTGCAAGCTAATTGCCAGAAGGTTTCAATTGCAAAACAAGCGCACGGATAGGAGCATATCACATCACAAGTAACATCTGAGAAGACAGAGTAGCAAATACTTCAGCAAACAGTAAGAGCCAGAGAACCCACCCAGGTGTCCTGGAGGGCTTGTGCTCTGTTGCTCTCACACACTGGTCTGTGACCGCAAGCTTTGCTGCTACCCCCACGGAAGCTCAGCTCGGCTAGATGCTGTGAACACCTCCACGTATGGCAACCCACCACCTTTACACTGTCACGCAGAGGCATCACTAGCTTCCTCATCCTTTCTCCTTTTAGCTTCACCTATCCCAGGTTTTTTGGAAACTGTTTGCACACAACATGCAAAATTGATGGCATTTCTAATCCCATACATAATCAGACTGCAATTCAGACAGTTCCTACCTGACTGTTCAGCTGCTTTGTGACGCTTATTGGGATGCGAGACTGTGATCTCCTCATAGTCGGGGTCCTTCTCTGCAACTGCTCTCTTGATCCCAGACATGTTCTCTCAACTGCTTCACTGAGAGGAAATAAAAGCAGTAACATTACACAGAGCAGATCCCAGACAGCGTTCAAAGTTTGTTCTGAAACCACAGGGTCCCAGCGGGGAGTACTGCCTCACACCTGGTGAAGCAGCTTGAACACCCTCTTCCCTGGATGCTACAGGTCATCCCACAGCTGCAAAGCTCAGAGCTAGTCTGGTCACACACACTCCACAGATTCACACCGCTCCTGATCTTTGGTCTCTAAACTCACCCCAAACCAGCATGCAGAAAGCTCCTGTGATGCTGGAATGACAGAAAAACTAAATGACCTTGGCTGACACTGAGCAGCTGCCCTGCAAACACCCCTCGGCTCCCTCCTGGAAGGCAAACATCTTCGTGCAGGGTCCGCACATGTGCTCACAGATAGCCACCAAGGCCGGTGCCCATATTAGCATCTTTTCTTCCACTTTAGTCACTATCCACTGAAGCCAAGGTCACTGCACCAATCCTGGGGAAGCCTGTAAGCAGGTCTTGGAGGATATCCGGACTTAACACTTAATCTCCTTGCAGCTGGGGTATTTTCTCAGCACTAGCCCCATCACGCACAGCACCTGTTCACAGTACAGAGTCACAGTGCCACATCAACTGCTCTGAACGAGCTGGCACCCAAATAGAGATACAAACACACAGGACTGCTTGGAAAATGTGAATGACTTCACCTGTGAAGTAACACGAGCACAGAGATGTGCCAGTGCACGTGCATTAACGCACACCTGGGCAGCAGGACGGCGTCCCCCATTGCCATGGCTCTGAGGCTCACCTGCCCAACTCCCGCGCCTGGCCTCGCGCTCCCGCACAGCGCTCGCCTCGCTCCTGCTTCCGCGGGCAGTTACGCGCCTGTGTCGAGAAGGGAGTCCGCAGAGCACTGCCCGCGCCGGGGGCGCTGGCCACGGGACGCCGCTCCCTCGGGGGCTGCCCCCGGCGAGGCTCGGTCGCCCCGGCTGCTGCTCCTCCTCGCGCGCGGAGGGAGCTGTGGGCAGGAGGGCTCGGAGGGCGCAACGCAGGCGCGGGGCCGCCGTT
>JAWLRI010000207.1:677197-692363 GCA_034781795.1 Crypturellus tataupa
CGCCGCGGCCGCCATGAGCGCAGGGCCCGGCGCGTCGCTGCCCGTCAGCGCCGGGGGAGGGACCCGCGCAGGCGGAGAGCGGCGGCGGGGCGGGGCTGCCGCGGGTAGCTGCAGCGAGCGGCGTCTGCTCTTTCTCGTTTCTCGTTTCTTAAGAGATTTTTTTTTTCTCTTTGTGTTTATTTTCCTGCATCTCTCTACTACAAAGCTGATGGGGTATCAAGGCCCCAGCGCTTCAGACTTAATTTGGGAAGACACGGTGCCCGCATCCAAAATCTAGCGAGCAGAAAGCCCTTGCAACGTGAGCAGTGTCTCAGTGAGCTGCAGGGCAGAATCACAGTAGGCAGAGTAGGGAGTTCTGCTTGCCACAGTGCCAGAAAGAAACAGTTGTAGGAAGAAGGCGAAACACAGTGAGGGTTGTGTGAAGGACAAGCCCTGCATCTGAATCCAGACCCTCCCAGGGAAAAGGTGCCAGAACAGTGCTACTCCACTAGAAAACACCTGAAAAGGGATGTTATCGGTAGAACCCAGATTTGACAATAAACTGAGCACGTTCTTCGTGCCAGTTCAGCTGCAATAACCCCAGCCCAGCCCTGGGATGCAAGCCCTGCATCAACCATTCTACATGTGGCACTATGAGATGGTCAAGAGCGTATGAATTGGGGCAACGTAAGCTTCCAGCTTCTTTCTGACCCTCTTTTTGTTGTTATTGTTGTTGGTCACTTTTCTACCATAATCTATTCCCTTCTTCCAATTTCAAATATTATTTTTGCCTTCAGAGTCTCTTCATATTCCTTCCAAGTCCCCACTCCTAGAACTCCTCTATTTTCCAACCATCCCATCTTTGCAGTTTCTCCGATTTCTTTTCCGTGCAACTGAAAAGAATGAGTTTAATGAGTTTAATGCAAGAATGAGTTTAATGATGGAGGCAGAAAGAGGAACTGGGGAAACAGGCCGAGTGGAAGGTAGGAGAATGGTGGGTGGATATAGAGACTGTGAAGGTGCCAAGGGGCAGAATCCAGCACATCAGTGACCCAGGAAAGAAACAGTTTCCTTTTTACAACTAACCCCCTCCCTGGAATTTCTCATAACCTAAATAAAACACAGCAAACTATTCAAAAGGCAAATGTTTATTAGGTACATTGGATTTTTTAAAAATCAAAGAATTATGCAAGAAATATATTTAAATATAACAAGTAAATGTTATTTAAACTGTGCTACATTACAAAATCACCTTTCTAATATCAGCACAACCTGAAGACCTTAATGTTATGTGCAAGATAACATTACATTGACTCTGGCACACACTAAGTCATTTCAGTTTTTTGTTCAGATTGCATTTGTGCTGTACCAGATTGTTCTTGAAGACAAGATTAGCTCTTGGTGGAGCTAAACCTTTGACATTTCAGTAAATAAAGGAACTGGCAAGGAATACAATGAGTTGCTGTTTTCCTCAGCAAGAACAAAATCAACACATATTCCAGGTGAAAAGAAAGTATCATATGAATACTAGTTAAGTAGGTTACTTCTCTTTCAATGGCCAAGTAGCTCCTATGAATCTGATTCCAACTTGCTACAGGTTCACCGAAAGGAGAACAGTCCCACAGGTCCAGCGTTTACACGAATGAAATTAATAATAGTACATTTTATTCAAGTCTCTTATTTTGCTTATTGCCATGCTACACTGTATTATTGCTTTATATTACTTAAGCTATGTTTAGGACCAACAAGTCAGAGTGTTCTGAAATACGTCAAAAGTTACTGACTAAAACAAGAAACTATATATGAATGACAAGAAGTCAAAGACAAAACTCCTTTGCCAATGAGGGAGTACTGAAAATGGAAAATAAGAAAGAAAAACAAATACTGATTTCCTCAGATTAAATCTGCCATAACACTGGAAAAAAATAAGTATTTAGGCATATTCTGAATAAAAGGTTTACCTGTTCTTCTGATTAATGTTTGGCAAGACTTACTTCTCTTTAGAAGACATCAGCAATCCAGACAGTAAGACTAATCCTAATAAAATATTAGGAACAAACCAGAAGGAGCAACCCACACTCAATTTTGTAATATTCAGATAAAAAATTAAGTGAATTCAAGGCACACATATTTTCAAAATCAACACATTATTTTCTTTGGAACTAAATGATAATTACATTAATACGCTGTACATAGGAGCTTTAATAGGTATCATTTATAATAGAATACCCTAAAATAATTACAAAATTACTCATGTGCACACAAACATGAGCAGAGACTGGAGCACTACAGCAGACAGAAAGGCTCTGTCCCTGTAGAGCTTTTATAAAGTAACACTATTGAGGATATCTACTCAGAGTAACATGACTTTTATATATAAGATCTGTTACAAGAGAGATACAATAGGGAGGTGATACGAGGCCTGTGTGTGGAGACCTTGGGTTGTGACCGCATCTGGTGTGGGGTTGCTAAGAGGCTGCCTGCTATGTTGTGGCAACGCTCACAGCACTGACACGTTCCTAATAAACTGACAGCAAGATGGATGGTTATTAATGCCATCTGAAATAACAAAACTTTGAGGAAATTTATTTGCTGGACACATTAAAAAAAAAAAATCACTGACTGGTCCCCAACCAGATAGACAGATTTCTCTGCTGAAGAATCTTCTCAATCTCATCACTTTTCAGCCTCCTCTTCAGCATTACACGGATTTTTTTAATCAGGCACCTTTTAACTCATACTGTTTTGTGTGCATGAGAGTCCATGATCAGATGAAAATACTCCTATTGCTTCAGTGTGATCAGGTCTAGTGAGATTCTCAATCTGCTTGAATGGGCTTTGGCCATCGTCAGGGGCAGAGAAAAACATATCCAATGTGTGGTTGGGCAGCGAGGAAAACCGACTGTTTGCTTTGCCCCCAGAAGGCTTTCATGACGTACACATCTTCATCTCAGAGGTTGAAAACAGGGAGTTGATAAATGTGAAATATTTTTACCGGTTGAGTCCGTGTCTGGAATTGCAACCATCCAAAAAGTCCTGTTTTTCAGCAAGCCATGCACAACGCAGAAACCCCGAGTGCTGAGTTCTGCTCTGGCCTGCCAGAGCTCCAGCACACCAGCCTGCCTGGGCAGGAGGGACACCTGAAATCCCAAGCAGCAGGACTGTCCTTGAAACTCAAGTAAGCACAAAAACAGGATAAACTGAGTAATCATCTGAGATAATGTGGCAGACTCAGCTTTCTGAGGAATAGCTGAGGAACCAACAAGCCCAGGTTCCTGAAGCTTCCTGGAGCCAGGGAGCTGGAAGGGACATGCATCTTGCCACACTGTAACATTAACCATCTGGAAGTACAAAGGGAAGAGACTCCATGACTTTTGCCTCTTTAGGCACTAACAGGAAGGAAACTCAGAGGTAAAGCCAACTATGATGGCTGAGAAATAAAGGGAGACATGGTATATCTGAAAGAAAATGGCCAAAGGGTGCAGTGCTCCATTTTCTACACAGAAGCTTCATGAAAACAAGCTGCAAAGCAGAACATTTCAGTTAATATTATATTGTAAAAGGAAACATTTCATTAAATTTTAGTAGAGAAGACATGAAAAGGGAAAAAGAAGACATTTACTTTCATTTAAGTATTTTACTATTGAAGATAACTGATTAGTGAAGTACTGGAGAAGTAGCAATAGTTTTTTTTTTGAGAGACACAGAGAGACTAGACACCTTTTTTCCATGCATTGTTAGACTGAAGTTACATCTCTGAGTAGATGGTCACTGCACTGGAGCTGTCAAACCTGTTACACTTCATGGCAGAATTTTTTTGATTATAGTGGAAGATGGCTCAAAATGTTATGTCCTCTAATAAGAGCAAAGAAGGGAAAACAAAACCAACCCAACACTGCTGTCCAAGCACATGAACAGCAATTAGGAAAATGCATATGACAGTGCAATTTTTCATCTTCAAATCCATCTATACTTAAGTGAAATGCAGCGGAGAATAGGTGACTTAGGAAGTTGCATTCCTAAATAACATATCCTTCTAGGTATGGTGTGGTATGTTTTCAGTAAGCTAAAGTTGAATCGTTCTCTTCTAACATATCTAAAAATATTGTTTTAACTGAGCAGATCGTAAGTGCAAATCATTCACAGAGTCAAAAAGGAAAAAACAAACAAACACACAAAACATACACAAAACACACACACAAAAAACCTGACTGCTATTTTAACAGAATCGTTGCATGAATAACTGCCATTTTAGCAATACTCCCACACACTTAACTGTCCAGCACTGAGTATAGGCTCTGAAGAACTGCAAGCTGAAACTTTCTTCTACATCTACATTTTGCATTTACTGGTTCATTTAACAACTATTTTCAAAAATAATACATAACAGTAACAGAGTACATAAATGGTTAAGATGACTAAACTCTAAACTGAATCTTCAAAACCATAAAACGCAGTATCTTGTTATTTACAGAGTATTGCAGTTCTATAAACATGGAATAAATGATACCTAAACATACATGACATTATTCTACACTTACATGATAAACAATGTTTAGGAACAGTTTAGCATGATGATCAATGTTACAATCTTAATACAAATAGGAAGAAAATAACAGGAGAATATTTTCCAAATGGTATCTCTAATGAAGTGCTCCTATCATTTTTACATTTTCATTTACAAGGATGGGACAAGTTATATACAGTGTTAATATTGATCAGTTAATGGGCAATTACCATTCTATCAATGGACCTTATTCACAAGTACTGAAATTACCTTTTCAAAGTAACTTGGTGAGTAGGGACACAAGAAACTTGGAAAAGGATTAATTCATCTGATTCATTGTCTTATATTACTCAATGGCTTTCTATTCAGGGCAATATGAATGACATGCTCAAGGACTGATTTGCTAATTGTCTCACTGATATGCAGAGATTTGTACATTACCAATATTCTTAACATATATAACCAGTGTTTGGTATTTAGCCAGAAACTGAAACTTGTGTATTTTCCTGAGGTTACAAGTTAATGCATCACAAAGTGCAGCTCCAGTGCTCTTTAAAAAGACACGAGTGTGTATTGCTGAAAGTGATTCCGAATTCGGCATGGCTTCACTGAGGGTCAGAATTTCCACCTCACAAAGTACTCTGGGAAAAACAGATGGTTAAGAGAGTCCAGTGGAAAAAATGATGTTCAAAGATTCTGTGGTGCTTGTTCTCACCCTCCTGAGTAAGCGGAGACCAGAGCCTAGCAGCGGCAGGGCTGACTCTGCAGAGGTCTTAGGGTTTTTTCCTGCCCTGGCACTGAGCAACTTGCCTTCTGACTGCTGTCCTCAGATTCCCTTGAAAAGGAGTTTCCCTTGTTTCTAGTAATTAGCAGGAACTTGGTACACAGACGACTATTTGTTTTCCAACCCTCAAGTGCTATTTCAGTTTTCATGAAATTGTGCCTCAGCTGAAAGGCCAAGAAATACTCAAGGGACACTCTGAAGCTCTGCAGATGAATTAGTTGAAAGAACAATTTGTAAGCTGTGGGGTGTGATCTCAGCCCCTATCTCCATCACGTGATTTATAGTGTGATTCAGAGAAGCAGAACAGAACACACAAAGTTAGCTGGCCTTAATTCCTTGACGAGTTTAGAGACATTCTGCGATGAGCAGAGTGAAGCCAGGAACCTTCAGACTTCAGCTGTATTGTTCAAGATTGTAAGCACAGGGATTCAAAACCTGTTTCACAGATGTGTGCCTGCACCTCCGTGTTCACTAGTTTTCCATGTCGTGTAGCCTTGTAGTTCTGATAAGCATTTAGCAACACTATGAATAAGGCCCATAGTATTACAGCATACAGTCCTCACTGCAGTATGTTGCAGTAGCACAGGGAACAACCAAGATGTCACTGTTCTCCTTCCAAGGAAATCCAAGAAAAGCATTCCTCAAGAGATTCTTATATTTTTCCCATGCAGCTGATTTTTTTTTTTTTTTTTTAAATCACAAACCATGCATGATCTGAAATAAAATCTACTTGGTTAGGCCAAGTAATCTGCTTGTAAGAATGCTGTACATATGAATTATAAAAGCTTTTTTTTTAATCCTAGGTAATAATTATCCTAGATAATTCTTTGAAATTTATTGCCAATGTATCTTTTCAGTTAGCAGAACCTAAACAACTTGTAGACACTGCTTCTTAGGATACAGGCACAAACACCTGTGAAGGCACTTTCCCACAAAACTTCCAAGCTATTTATTACTAATCACACAGAGGTCAAAACTTCCTGAACCCTAGTGCAAAGTACTAATACTGCAGTCATCAGAGCACACGGCATATACAGTTAAACTGGGGCTAGTGGATAGATTTGTAGATTTGTCTTTCTTTTCTTTTTGTTTGATTGTTTTGTTTGTTTGTTTTGAAGGCACAAGATACAGTTTTCAGTTGACAGTTAGGGAAAGGACATTTTCCAATTTCAGGAATCTTTAAAAACCTGTCCCGCAGCAGACCACTGGATTCATTCATGCCATCTCCTTTTTGTTGCTGTTCTGTTTGCTTGCTTTACAGTTTAAAGCCTTTTTCATTATATCTATGAATTGTCACACAGCCATGGTACGATACTGGCCTGGGCATGGCTGCCACTCCTGTGATAATGCCTGTCGCAGGGTCATAACAAAGGATAGTGTCTGTGGCTTCCCCGTTTTCTCGTCTTCCACCAAGGATATATATTTTTCCATTACACACAGACATGCCACAATTCTCCTGTTTCAAAACATACAAAGGAATACACGGTTATTTAAAAAACAAACTCTCCAGTTCCTGAATGTCTACCGCTGTGCAGAAGGACAGCACTGTGACTATCATTTGTAGCCAGACTGGGTTACACTTTTCACTTCAAAAAGAAGCAGTGCAGAAAACAGAACAGCTGGGAAAGCAGCAGCACCATTCAGCAGTGAGGGCGATTTCAGAACTAAGTCTTCAGGGCAGATATCTCTGACAGGGAATAGAGCTCAGTGCAGTACTTAAAGATTAACACTGAGGCATGTGAGATAAGGAAAGGAGCAGAGGGAGAACAAGGCTTTCAAAAGGGAGACACAGTAGATGATACTAAAACTGAAGTGCTTCTCTGTGTTTCCACTTTCTGAAGAGCAGCAACAGACAGGAGGAGGGAAACTTTGTGCCTAAGAAAAGAGTATATAGGATAAGGTAATACTATGTCTGGCAGGAAAGAAAGCTAGTCTAAAACTGTCATTAAACTGTTAAACTGTTATCCAATAGTAAGTACTCTCAAGTCAGAAGACTGGGCTGGCTAATGCAGTGGCGCTCAACTGAAAAGCTACTGGTTTCAAAACTTCCTTTTCTGTGAGACTGAATTATACAGATGAAAATACGTAAAGCAAGAATGCAAACAGATGGAATTTTAACAAGGATTTTAAACATAGTAATATATTTCATAGCAATATATTCACATAAAAAAATACCGGTTAGAAGTATACATGCCTTTATTACCTGTCTGCTGAATGTATTCTGGACGTGCATCCAGTAGTCCTCAACTGGATCATAGCAGTATATTGCTTTAGTAAGCCCCCCAGCAACATAGATCAGATTGTTTAAAGACACGGCCGTAATACATCTTTTTGCAATTGGGATAGTCGCGCGGAGTAACCAAGAATTAGTATCAGGATCGTAGGACTGAACCTGAAAACAGATACATGTACTTGAGATTAAAAGCCTCATTAAAAATTACTCTCTGGCATACCCTCACACATAATAGAATTAGAGTCAAAGAAGAAGAGTACCTTATAGGCAATATCTCACCAATAAAATGAACTTAATATACATATAGGCTCATGCATCAATGATCTTTTATACACTTCCTGTTCCAATTCAACATTGTTTTTCTAACACTTAGGTTCCAGTATTTAGTTTATTTAATGTGTGAAGTCAGTGAAAATAACCAGGTCAGAGACCCAAACAAAGTAACAGAAAAAACAGCATATCAATGAATTAACATTTTCTATTTTGTATACTTCATAATATAACAATCCAAAACTCCAGTCAGCAAGCCAACTGAAACAGGTCTCTGCACAATCTGTTTTTAAACCGACATGACCCACATGTAGAAAACTGAGGCAAACCTAGTTAACTGACCTTGTCTGAACATGTGTTGTCATCAGGACCACCCCCGATCACAAACAGTTTGCCGACGCAGCTGGTGACTGCTGGAGAGCTCACGGCTTCTTTAAGGGGAGCCACTTCTGTCCATCGATTGGAAAATGAATCGTAACACTCTACACTGCTGAGGCGGCTTTGACCATCGTATCCTCCAACAACATAAACCTAGCAAAGTGTGAAAACTATCACTGTTCCATATTTAGAGTAGCATAATGTCTATAAAAAATAAAGCTGCGTGAATCTTAATTTGCTAGGTTTTCAAAGGCGTATTTTCCCCTATGATTTGAATAAAGAGGAGTAAAAAAAAATACTACCTAAAAAGCAATAGATAAAAATTCTGAGGAGAGTTTCCATTCAGTCATATGTGGAATGAAAACTGTAAACAGACATCTGGAGGATGGTATTATAATCCAGAAATAGAAATGCCATATTTGAATGGGGTGTGTGCACTGGTTATTGCAAATTACATTCAGTAACAGCAGAAGTCAAATCAGATTTACCTTTGCTTTTCAGGGTTTTACTTATTTCCCACTTGCTTGCAAAAATGGTATTTCTTCCTCCATCTCTGTCTGTAACCCCTCCTCACTTTTTTCCCCATTGCTTCTCTCAAATTCAAGCAGCACAGCGCATCACCAATTCTGCATCTACCTTCTTGCCCCTCTTTGCTCCACCCATAGATCTCATCTCAAAGAAGTTTTTCACTCCAGGAACACCATCACACATCTTCACTAACTCTCATTAATGGAATCTCTGCGGGCTTTCAATCCCAACAACTAGTTTTATGTTAAATTATAAATACATAGGTCTTCAAAATGTAATAAAACTCCCACATTTTCATTACAGTAATGCATTTGGCTGATATTTTCAATATAAAATAGCAAGTAAAAGAGCATGGAGATGCCACTCAGAGCAGCAGAAGTTTCCTGTTAGTAAATGCATAAAGACAGTGACTTGTAAGAAATATTAGCTGAAAGTAGTCTTGCATTATGTAGACAAATACTTCTGAAAACACTTTTGAAGCACAGTTGAATTCTGATGCATTTTTCTTTCAAAATAAACAAACAAAAACAACAAAAAAAACCTTCAAGTTGACACTTCAGTAGAAAACAAAAAATCACAAAAAAGAATAAATAACCAAAGGATAAAATGATTTTCATGTCTATGAATAGTGTCTGACCAACTAAGGGCATTAACTATTTGTTTTCAATATTCTTGAAAAAATATTTTAAATTTTTAAATTTGATAGGGAAGCCAACAAAGTAACACTAATTACTTGCATCTATTTCCTATATGATTTGCCTATATTTGGGGACCACACAACTAAAATAAATTATAAATATGCTTCTCTTACCTTACCAAGAAGAACAGCCATTTTGTGACGCCACCTGCCTTTATTTAAGGAGGCAACTCTGATCCAAATGTTAAGCTGAGAGTTATAAATCCACACATCCCGGCTATTGATTCTTCCACCTTTTAAAATGAAGATATGCCAGTTTATCTTAGCCTGACAATTAACATACTACTTTACAGAGGACAATGAACACATTATGTCCTTTCCATGTGGCAAAAGATCTATCTTTATGTTAGGCTTAAGAAGTCATTTTCAGTGAATTGTGTGAGACACAAATCCACAGAGTAAGTTAATTTACTCCTACCATGGTAACATGGTAACATGTTGATAATGTATTAATTTTTTTCTTGAGCCTGGATTCTATTTCAATAGTTTTTGCCCATGCTCTTCAGATTCCTTTGAGTGTCCTGATGAGACACCTGAACAGAAATCTGAACCATCTGTACTGCACAAGGCACATCCTTAACACGAACTGTTGTCCTTGGGTTGGTTGGGCATACATTACTGCTGAACTTTTACTGTTGAAATGATTAAAAGGTAGAAAAATCTGCAGAAGATATATCAGTTCACCGACAGAAATTACGGTGCTCAGTCTAGGTGTTTGGTCCATCAGTTTTTGGCACTGATAGACACAATTTACCCTTTCAAAGCACTGAATAAGAGGTGGTGAAAAACTGACAACTGTTGCTTATTCATTGGAAAAAGTTGGTGTGAAGGGATCTCCACCTCAGGTGCCAAAAGGCTAAAAGGGTTTGTTTGCATCTGAAATTCCTATGCTGAAAAGAAGCTTTAACTGTTTTCCCTTTGGAATCCAGGCAGCCATACAATAGAAACGAGGCAGCAGCAACATACCAGCACCACACTGCTCCTAGGCAACTGCTGTTTGCACCAGTACATGCTACCTTTTGTAGCAGAGAAAATGCTGCTGGTAAAATATTGGCTGGGATTTTTTTTTTGTTTGTCATTGCCTGCAGGAATGTATCCTCATCTCCTTAAATACAATTCATATTGGCGTCACGCGTTCAAAAAAAAAAAAAGTTGATTTAAAGCAAAAAATCCCAGAAAATAACAAACACTTATGACTAAAAAGATTGGTCCAGGGTTTGGGTTCAGCATTTACATCAGTAAATGACTTTCAACGGGGTTCTGGAAGTTCAAAGTGCAAAGGTTTGTCACAACACTTTAAAAAGCTGAGAAAATAAGAGTCTTAAATTTCTTGTAGTTATTCACCTGAAACAAGGATATCGTTCCGTAGGGCACACACTGCGTACTCAGACTTGGTAAACTCTGGAAGTTTGGCCAGCGACTTCCACTCTCCTGTTACAGGATCGTAGCACTCAGTATATGGCAAATTAAACCCTCCGACTCGTTCGCATCCTCCGACAACAACTATCACCTCAGAAAAACCGGTTGATCTGAAAAAGCAAAAACAGGTAACAGTTTATTAATACATGGAGGGAAAACTGAACAGCATTGCTTTCAAACATACTACATTGTCAGAAAATTTACTAATGTAACAATAACTTCTATGCAGGGGGAAAAAATAAATCACTTGAAACGGTCCTGGTTTTTCAGTGTTGTCAAGTGTCCCACTATATAGCAGGTTACCACAGCAGTAAGTTTTTCATCTAGTGATGGAGTCAGAGTGCATAACATTCCTGTAAAGAAGCCAAGCACTTAAAAATACAGGAAGCCCTTACACTCTTAGTAATGTTTCTTTTCCTTTAACTGGGAAAGTAGAGAAGTCATAAGAAGTTGAAGCAAGACCTGAAACAATTAGATGTGCAAATCTGGTACAGAACTTCAACAATCAACCAGACTTTACACTGAAATCATTTTGTTTTCCTGCGCAGTTTTGGAAAATTTATTATCACTGTACACTGTGTAAGTATTTCAAAAGCCTAAAATACCTTAACACACTGTAGGTGATTTCCTGAGAAAAGCTGAAGGCACAGAATCACCAAAGGAAAATAAAGAAAGTAAATCTTAGAACCCACATATAAAAAATGGATCAAAAACATGAAAGAGGAGCATAGTGATAGAAGGAAGCATTGAAGAATGTTGGAATAAAAATTCAAACCTGAAAAAAACCCTAAAATCAAATGTGAAATATTAAATAGTATACAGAATTAAGCCTTTAAACCATGGTCAGTATTCTCATTCACCTTCTACTTGACTTTGTGAGAAATCTTCTGCATTCCATATACTCTGTTTATCTAAGAGCAGTAAATCACATTATATATAAATCAAATCATGTCTGAATCCTATTCCTTCACTCAAATTTATACTTTATATATAAGCAATGGTCAAAATCCTTCCTTTTCAGAGCTTTTGTAAATTAAATGAATTCACAAACTACTTGTATGACTATTTCGAGAATTGCTGTCTATTAATTAACTATAAGTTCATGCAACACTGACTTTATTTTTCAAAATCCTTTTTATAATGCTGCGCTCCAACTTTTATCCCCATATGAACAGAGATTTCCCTTATCATTGCTTATTTCTATAGTCCTCTCTAGAAAAGAATTTGCATTGCCTTGTGACTAGGCATGAAATAAAAGTTGTGTGATCTGCCCCCAGACTTCCTAACATATTAAAGATATATTAACAAATGTTGATGACATTTTCCCCCTTTTGAAGCATCAAGAAAAAAAACTAAGTAGTTATTCTATCTCTCCGTCACCACATGCTGTAAGTTAATTAAATCTCTCTGCTCCAAATACTCAAGGCAGTAATGATAAATGATAATGCACTATAAAATAATATCATGAAGGTAAGTATATGGGGAAGCACATTTACATACCTCAACTAGTCAGAAGAAATACTTGAACTGCTCAGATGCTCGTTTCTGTGCGTTTTCTGATACCATGTAATCTGCTTTTTTGAGGAATAACTTGGGAAAGAGTCTTGTAAAGGGAGGAACCTGCTGCACCTGCAAAGTGCTCCTCAAAAAGGAGTTTCCTTAACATCAAGATACTCAGCTCCCGACCTCCGTTACAGGCAATCCAAATTACACCAACTGACCATATATACAAAAGAGATTTGTCTGGTGATTACTTTTCAAGATTAGAACTAAGGCCTCCACTTACTGAAAAGCCTCTGTACAGGTTTTTTAATCTTTTATAAACAAATAAACTGCAGTCTTTGGTTGGAAAGAGCTCTTCGTGAATTGCTATGAGAAGTTTTGCTCTTCAAAAGAAGTAATAATTTTGTGCAGTATTTTAAAAACCACAGATGGGCAAATATTTTAATATCTAGATATCCATATGCTTGCTGAAGAAGTATTTTCTCTCCTGCATTTTCTTCAAAGGCTTGTCTTGTAGAGACTTTGAGGTTAGTCCTGTAAGTTTTCTTTGCAAATGATAGTGAAAAAAACAGCAAAATAAACTAAAAATGCACAGGGCACACAAAGAATTTGTAGGCAAACGCTAAGTTCAGGAAACAAACAAACAAAACAAAAACAAAACAAAGAAGCAAAAAACTCAGGACAGGAAAAGAGAGCACACAGTCCTCTCACCATCCACTCTGCCAGAGGACATGGCAATTGCAACCAGCACAGCATCAGCTGGACAGGACTCCCTTCAATCCCACTCAAAAAGATTTTAACCTGAGGAGATAAACTATGAGGATTTGAGAATGTATGTAAATCACTGCTTTCCTCTGCTAATTCCTTATGTGGAGCAAGCGAGATAACACACAGAAATGTGAGGTGAAATTTAATAAGTCATCTCCTTAGCAGAGAAAATTAAGGAACCACATGAAAGCTTTTTTTTTTTTTTCTTTTTAAAGGAAGCTAGAAAGGATGTCTTCACACATATAAACACAGTAGCTTCGAACCAATTAAAGAGGACATTAGCATTTTTTGATCAGACATCCTTAAAGGAATTGTATGACAAAAGAACTCACAGCAATATGAAAACCTGAAGATATTCAAAGCAAAGATGTAGGTGCCTGCTTTGTTTTGCACATGGAGATTTGTTATGGCCTGTTGCTTGATCTTGGTGTGGAGATTTGCCGTGCAGCATGACCAGCAAAGTCCAGGAGAGGCTTAACAAACATGTGAAAGATGACCTCAAGATGCTGGTGTGTCAAGGACACAAGGGAAAACACCTTCCAAAGCCCTTCTGCATTTGTCCCTAGGCATCCCCACAGAAGAAGCAATCAGGCAACAGTTAGCCCACATTAAAATATAAATAAATGGTTGGAAATCTGCTTTCTCCATAGATACATATGTATCAAGGCAAGGAAGGGATCACAGTTCATTTGCCAAAGTTTCAATAAAAAAAAAGGAAAACTTCTCATCCTGCAGCTTTCCTTTTCTTTTAGAAGCATTATATATAGAGATAGAGGGGAAAAAAAAAGGCAGCAAGAAATGGACATAGCTCTCACATATCTTCTCCGCCCAACCCCCTCAAGAAATGACCAAAAAAGGGGTGATGAAAACATAGGGAAATTTGCTAACTATTTAAAAACACAATCTCTTTTTGCTGCCAGCAACAGAAACAAATAGGCAATAAACGACTGAGAACTATTCTGTGAGTGCAATATAGAAAAGGGGAAAAAATGCCTGCTGGGAGGCCAGCCAGTTCTCCTCTCTATAAATTACTTCTCTTGTTGTTGCCTACTCAAATTCACCGTGCAGTTTAAGTTCAGCAGTAAAACAAGCTAGAAAAAAGTATTTCTCAACTCAAGTGGCTATGGAGAGAAGCTATGGAATTTCTCATGTGTATATATGTGTATATATATGTATGTATATCACACACTTTGACAGAGCTGTTCGGCGTAAGCCTATTTGCTTTATAAAATCAAGCAATAAAATTAACCGCCCTGAAATAGTACAGAAACCTGCTTCCCTTCACACACACACACACACACACACACACACACACACACACACACACACACACACACACACACACAAGCTGAGCGTGACTGGTCTGAATCCTCAGACCACCACGACCCACCTCAAGCCCAAGTTGGGTGGGTAGGGTCCAAAAAGCCATCTCCAAATCACAGGAGTAGGCATTTCTGAAGATCCCTGTGTGACAGCAGAACCTGGAAAAGTGGCAGCCGAGTGGCAAGGAGTTAACATTCCTCCTCTCACCAGCCAGACAGCAAGATTAAAGTCTGGATAGCCAGAGAGCAGATGCTTCCAAGGGTATCTTTTCCTATGAGAAAGCTTGTAATAAACCAAAAATGAATGCTCCCGCACCAGAACTTTACGGTAATCAGATACAAACCAGAAAAACAAATGGAATAACTTGTAATCTGCTCTGTAATGGTCAGAGCTTGTCATTGCATCACTTCAACATAGCACATGATTTTAAAACTGCAGTTTTAAAAACAGGCTGAGTCAATTCACAAACTATCATGTGGAAGAAAGGCTTTTATTGGGGGAAAATATGTTTCAGAAAGAGAATCACCATAACCAGCACTGCCCATAAATGGGCTTCTCCTTGTCTCCTCTGGTAACTTCCAGGCACTGTTCCTATTTGCATAAAGCATTATTAAGAAGTAGTAACTGTGGGTTATTACAGTGTCAAGAAGTGTTCCACAATTCCTTTAAAATGTAAGGTTTAGTTAATTTAAGAATATATAGGAAGACTAAGGGAAATGTGGGTCCCCTAGTGAACGGGATGGGCACCCTGGTTACGAACAACACAGAAAAAGCAGA
>JAWLRI010000207.1:700221-721104 GCA_034781795.1 Crypturellus tataupa
CCCTTGCCCTCCTGCAAGGCCTGAGTGCAGCGGCAGGAGCCTCCAGGCCAGGCAGCACCGCAGAGGAAAGCAGGAAGAGCTGCGCACAGGGACAGAAGGTGGGACGGCAGCTCCCTCACCCCTCATCGCTATAGGAAAAAGGAGGAACTTGGTTCTTCTCTATCTACCAGATAACGGTCGTAAGCGTAATACAGCTTTACCTTTCAGCAGCTGCCACTGTTCCTTCACTACGACTGCAAGAACAGCAGCCTACGAGAGCTGTGCTCAGGTCTTCAGGGCTGGTTGTTCTGGAATGAACCAGGCCCGGATTTTTCAGGCTAGATAGATAAGCTCCACTTTTGCCCAAGGTTCAGGCAAATTGCAGCTTTGCAAAAGGGAGTTAGGATTACTACATAAAAGGCATAAAAAGCCTTTTTAGAAATAGATTGAAAAGTATCAATTTTGGTTGCGCATATAAATTGTTTTCATTAATGTGTTTTCATTCATCTTAAACATCTGTAACCTTAAACCTATTTTGTGATGAGCTAAAGCTCAAAGCTAGTTAAATACAAAAACAAAAGTTGCAATTGTATTGCGAGCGAGACTGCTGTGTCACTGCTGCATTTTCTACCTGGGAAAGCAAGAAGGATCCCAAACAACATAAGCAGCAAACAGAAGATCAACTCCCAGCTTACTTCATATGCAGCTGCACTGCAGTAACTAATTCCATCAGCTGTAGATAAAAATGTTTTGCTTAAAAGGTTTATTTTTATCTAGTATAACCTCTTGTCTGCCCTAGTCCTTTGGTTTTTAACTCTTGGGGTTGATAACATCCTGTTGAGTTCACTTCAGAAAACATAAGAGAAAATAAAGGAAAGAGCAGCAGGAAGGAAAAAAAAATAAAAAGAGGGTCAAGATACCTTTAAATTGTCTCAAAGGAGCTATCTTAAGGCAATACATTTACTTAAAACACCATGTGGCAGAAATACCTTGTGTGAAGAGGGTAAATAGGACATTTAAAAAGAAAATATTAATTAAAAATACTCATTGAGCAATCAGTTGCTCCATAGTACACACATGTATGCACACAGTCACCTCCAGACATTGCAGTTCTGAAAGCAAACGTCATGGAGGATGTCTGGAATTACGGATACTAAGCTTGCTATTACGTCCTATTGTCTTCATTCCTGTGCTGGCAGGGGGATTTGCTTGTTGTTTCTCAGGCTGTGCTGAGCATCTCTCTCAAAATAAGCAGTTGCATGTTTCCCAATTAGCTGAGGCCAATTATTAGTGATTACTCATTTCTATAAAGCTTTGTTACTATTTTTTAACAATGTAAATTATCCATAGAGTATTTTGGGCACTATTTTTCTGACAAGGTCACTGATTTTGAAGGTTTTGAAGGCATCTTCAGCTAGGTATCGGAAAACTTAAAGACCAACCCTGGAGCCTGACAGTTTTTGCTGACATCGCTGGTGCTGGTGTTTTTGAATTTGGATGGAATTTGAATACCACCGGCATCCAGCACCTCCTCAGTGGGCCAGTGGCACTTCCTTCGAATAAAGACTTAACCATTTTGAGAGGTTGCGTGCCAGGACAGGTCCTGAGAATTTTCCTCCACTTGGGGGAGATCCTAACGGTATCAGGTTCTAGAATTGAGCAAAATCAGGTGGTTTCCATTAATACTCACTGAAAGTAAAACAAAATCAACCAAAGGAAATCCATGATATCTTTTAATGCTAACACTAACTTACTGCTAATGGATACCCATCCTAAACAGCGTGAGAAAGCGTTTTGAGCTAAATGAAGAAAAGCAAAGAAGGAAGGTGAGCTGCACGATGGAGTGACAAGTGTAGGATGCAGGACAAGAACACGGAAGGAGGTGAAAGCCTAAGAGCCTTAAGACCCTCACAGTGACCCCTGATCACACAGAACCTTGTTAAGTGAGCATCAAAAAAAGCTGACTATGGCATCAGGATTGTTATCACAGGATAAGAGAGAGAAGAGAGACTTTTGAGTTGAAGATGCAAGACAAGTGCAGGCCAATAACTGATAAATGAGTAACAGCAGGAGCATTTTGAAGAGCTGTACAATAAATGAAAAACATGAAGCAAATGATTTTAGCATGAGGGGAGAGAACAGATTTTTCACATCAGCAGTTTTAGTGGGTAGAAAGCTTTAAAAAGAAAGAGGTGCTGGGAAGTGACAGCATCAGTTCAGTAGGTATTGGTGCAAGTAGGCACAAAACACAAAGGTAGTGAATAAGCCATTCAGCAATACTACAAATGGTAGTACTGAGCAAAAGGAAGGGTGACAGTATCAATTCATAAGGAGGAGACCAAAAGTCAGTTCAGTAACTGTGGAGGGATTTAAATTTTGAGTGGCAAAAAGCCCCAAATAAGGTGTTTTAAGTGACAAAGGAGAGGCATATGGAGGCAGTATTAAAGGAGGAAGAGGTTGGATTTAAATCAGGATGAAAGTACCAGGAAATCTTTTTCATGTGATAAAAGACCCCTCAGAAAAGCACAGAGAGCATTAACAGAACATGCTCGAATCCTCTCTGACTTTAAATGGACTCCCATCATAACCCCACAGAAAGGCCAGTGGATGCTGGGGGTGACAGTGACCTGTGGATAACCAGTGGCTAAAAGCACCCAAGCTGGACGGAGTCTCTTCATTTGCAGCCTCTCCTCCTCCCACCACCTGTTAATGGCAACTGCACCAGGAAATGGCAGCGGTGTCGCAGATCGTTGCGCCTGCACATGAGCAGCTGAAGGCCCTGGCAAGCCTGCGCTGCGTCTCCCCAGACACCACTTGCTCATCTTTTCCATTCTCACTGCCTTCCGAATGGCTACTGCGGATTCTGCCCTCCTCTTGCCCTGCACGTTCTCAGCCTTTGTTCTGGCCCGTGACACTTCACTGCATCTATCTGCAGAGGGAGGAGGAGGACGAGGGCAGGCCCTGTCCCGAGGGATGAAGTGCATGTCCTCAGCAGGCAGATGCTGTCCTTGTCCCTGCCCGCTTCACCTCCACAGCCAGGCTCGTTCTGCGTGCCCCTGAGCACCCTCACCTTCCAGCTCCCATTTTCCCATTTATCCAAGCATGGGAGAAGACCATGGTGGTGGCATTCCAAAGCTGACAAGAATCATGGCTGCCAGAGACACTAGCCTTTTTTTTTTTTTTTTTTTTTTTTTTACAGCTCCAACAGCATCAAGACACCATGAAAACACCATCTAACCAGAATCTGCTGCTGTTTGCTGGTTCTTTTCTTCAGGGAGAAATAAGAATCAAAGGCATAAGAGTTGTTTCGGCGCTCGACAGCCACACTGGAGGAGACTTGAAGAGAATTGTTCTTGCAGAACAACAAATGACAGATAAAAATCACTAACCTAGCAAAAGAGTGAGATAGATAACCTGCAAAAACAGTTCCCTGAGCTGATACAGTGTTATCACCACGTTCCCACACGGCCCCATAACCACAAGCCCAACCGCAGCCCCTCCACGCGCGCGTTAAGGGCAATCGCACATTTTGAGAAATTGCAACTCCACAGCCTTCCACAGCCACACCTTAGCAGAGCACCCTGCCACAGGGCTCCAGCTTTGCCCTTCAGCCTTTAATAGCTTTCTCCTCAAACCATTCGCCAATGCCAGGAGCACTTAATAGGCAGGAGCATTTCACCTCCTCATCTTTGGGACCTCCAGGCATTTCACAAGTTTAACAGATCCTTTCACCAATGCAAGTGACCATGGAAAGCTTTGCTTGCCAAAGCAGAGTTTAGGTAGGTTTTACAAAACTTTGTTTTGAATCAACATCCAGATTTGGGAATTTCAGATTTGGTGGTACCAGGGACCTCCATGCTTGCAGATCCATGCCAGCAGCTATTTCTGGTTCTGTACAAACCTGTTCAACAACAGGGAATATATTCAAGGAATATATTCTAAATTTACAACCTGGTCAGCAGTTGCCCAATAGCAGCTGTGAGGCAGCAAGGTTCCACGTGCAAGCAGCAGCTCCTCTCACGTTGGCCAGCTGTTGTTGTGCCTTTGGGGTGACACTAGAGGTAAACCTCTAGGAATGTCACCTTTGTCATCATCTTACAATTGCAGATACCCCTTCCCTGTGGTCATCAGAAAGGCTTCAGCACTTCAAGGTTAGTCAGGAAGAGGTAATTCACTAAGAGCACCATGATTTCTTCCTCTTCTCCTTGTTGCCAGATAATGCTCCATGGCACAGCAACTGCTTTCTAAAATGCATACAGCCAATTCCCTCTGTTATACATCATCCACACTATGGCACAGAGCGGTTCTTCTCCAAGCTAACAAGTCTTGGAAAACAGTACTGGCTTTCAAAAAAATAGAGAAATAATTGGATGTCAGAGGAAGGACAATGAGCAAATTTGTTCTCAAATCCCAGGCTTCCTGCACTAGCAGAACAGCACAGAAAAAAAACTGGAATATACAGAAACCACCAGTGGGACTAACCAGTCTGGTATTCCCAGTCTGAATGCACATGCCTCATCGGAAAGAGGTGGCTCCTTCGGGCACAAACCGATGGGGAAGGATGTGGCAACAACAGTCATGCGGATCTAGCTGCCCTGGAACAGCTTTTCCGTAAAAGCCGGGACATGAAATCCTAGCCCAGAATAACATCCTGGTCACCTGCTCCTTGGAAAAGACGTGTTGGAGTGCTCATTCCCAGGCCTAAAATTGTGTGCTTCAACCCAGTTCTCAATCCCTTCAAAATGCTACCCTAGACTAAAGACACCTCAGAGCACTTGTCCTGGCAAAATTTTGTCATATGAAGAAAGGAAATAAACCAGTAGCTAAAGCAATCCCAGGAAAAACACACTTAATGAAAGTTTGCAGACTCCTGTGGAGTAACTAACTCAACACGTGTTTTGCCATGGAAAACATTGTGAAATCCATGGTTGACTCTCTGATCCTAACCCTTCCCTACCCATCTATTCAGCAGTATCACTAGGCAGAAATGGCAGTAACAAAAAAAAGAAATGGGTAGCTGGTGGACTTCTGGTAATGAACACACAGCTTTGCCATGTCCAGCCTGATGGTTTCTAACATACATCAACAGGGAAGTAAATCTTGAAGAAAAAAATGGAAGATATAAAATACTACCTATGACATGATACATCCTCTTAGCCTTTTTATTAACTATTTTTTTAAGGTCAGGAGACAATCTTTTGTAGTTTTAAATGGGGAAGGGAAGTGAAATGAGGAACACGTCATTATTATATACAGGAAGCAATAAAAAGGCAAATACATGTCTAACTTATTTTAGGTTATTGTTATATTTCTGTTATTAATACGCATTTTTTTCCTAGTAAAACAAACCTAAGAATATCCATCTTTTCTCTAACACTGAAAGTCACCGAGGATAGTGTGAAATTCTCAAGCTTTTCTGCTCTTACTGGGGTAAGTTATCATGGAAATGGAAATTCTCCTGGAATATGAAAACTTTCCATTTTCTTTTAGTGGGAAAATGACACTTGTATTCTATTATTTAATCAAGGTAGTCTGGAAGAAGAACTAAAGTATTATTTCTACAGCATAAGCAACACTTGAAGCAGCAAATGCTTAGAAGCTCCCTGGTTACTTAGATGCAGGATGCTCCTGGCCTCCTGCTCGCCAAGGCTGCGCTGAGCCCCGCAGCCTGGCCCGCTCCGGGGAGCACCAGCTCAACGGGGCAGCCAGCAGCGCTCCTCCTCCCAGCCCCTGTTCCAGACAGCACAAGTATCTCGCAGGCTTTCCAAGTTCAAAATGTTGCAGCATTCCGGAGCTGCTTCCTGGGCCCTGTGCAGCTGTCCCAATGCCCTACATTCCCGACAGCCTCCCTGATTTATTGCAGAGTCCCCAGCGTGGCGGCGTGAGGAGCTCCGGCAGCACTCACGAGGCTCACGGCTCCTGCCAGCCGCCAAGGGCTGCGGCGGCGGTGCTGCCGTGCTGCGGGGTGCACAGAACCTGGGAGCTGCTGGGGCCCGCACGGACCCCGAGCGCTCCGCACACGCTCCTGCTTCTGCCAGCGCCCACTTCCAGCCTCGGAGCTACCAGCCAGCGCAGAGTCCGCGACACCCTCCTACCAAGCACCAAACTGTGGCCTCCATCGCACGCATGAAGAAGGGGCTGCCCTACACATTTGTAATATTCTTTTCTGTCCATAGCAGCTATGAATCTGCTATGTCCCCAGGCAGAAAGTAGAGTCTTGTTAAACTAAGATTACACTTACTATAAAAAACAAATTAGCAGATACTTATGCTCCTAACTGCGTAGCACTTTCAAATACAGCATGCAGGCAATTAAAGCATTCTGAAATGATTTCCTTTCCTCATCAAGAGATGCTACAATTTTTTCAGCACCTTGCTTTTTATTTTTTAAATCATTGCACTTCATGCATTAAAGGTATTAACGACTCACTTGTTTCTAAATTTAGATCATTCACAGTTCAATTACATACGATGCAATAACAACTTGTTACTCCTGGTAATAATAAAAAAATCTGCATTTCTACAGCATATCCTCTGGCCAGATTATATTTTTCTATCTGATGAGCTACTTACCAGCGATCTCCCAGCTTAATCCCTGCATTGGCAGCCGCGCTGGAGGCTGTGAAGGACAGCACTTGCACGCTCCTGACGACATGGCTCATACCATACAGAGCTACGGTTACTAATAACATAGGAATTGTATTGGAAGCTGACTAACGCTGCTGCCTAAACACTAGTTTCACACAAATTTGGATTTCTTGCAAAATAGACAATTAAGACACCCTGCTGAAAAATTGCATTAAGCTCCATTAGTTTTTTGAACACAAATTTTAAATATGGCTGGAACTTTGGCTGCTATAAGAATGCCACAAAATCAGCTGGTAGCATAATCAAATATTTTATAACTAAAATTCATCAGACATTGATCATTCTTCTCACCATCAACTTGAAAATTTTAAGAGGAACCATATGTTACACAGAATACCTCCGGAGGAAAAAGTGTAATGGAAAACAGACAGAATTGTGTACTGGGTTTGTATAGGGGAGCACATACATATGGGTGTATTAAGTCAACCTGCACTTCAACCAGAAATTCTACATTTATTTATTGAAAATATATAAATTGCTGTTTCCTCCCATTTGCTTTTCTGCCCCTCAGACAAAGCAAGGTCACCAGGGAGCCAACTGATTCTGCGCTTTATTATACCAGAAAATGAAACCCAAGAATGAATTACTCAAGATTCAGTGTTTTTCAGTGAAAAACACTCACTTTCAAAAGTGATATATTTAGAGTAATATTTAGCAATGGTGTCCTTATTTTGCAGATAACAAGACAGAATAGTAAGTGACCTCATGTCAGCCAGCAGCAGGAGCTCTTTTATACTAAGTCAAACACAAATTTCTGAAGACATAATGCTTATTTTGAGAGTTTTTAAGAGCATCATACATACAAACCTGTGACTCTCTTGTGTACCTGCTCTCTTTCCCTAAATCTCATTTGGCTTCAGTTTGTTTAGATTAGGCTAAACAGATTCACTTACATCACAAGCTAAAAAATTGTCTCAAATAATTTCCTTCTGCTTTGGGTCCATGTGGCTTTCAAGGCTGATAGAAGGCAGCAAAGAAGCCTAAAGGTAGTCAGCAAAGTGGAGGCCAAGTTGCTGTCATCTGTGCCTACAAAGTGAAGAGGGTACTGCATTTTTAGAACATGAGAAGGAAATCTGCTTCACAAACTACAAAAATCCATCCTTACAAACCTAAAAGACCACATAAACTCCGGGGCCAGCACTCCTGAGCTTCAGGCAGTCCTAAAGCAAAGCAGAATTCAGCTGCAGCGCTGTAGCCTCACTTGGAGCATGAGCTCACCAGTCGGGTATGTGTACTGAGAATGGGCCGAGATCGACAAGCCTTAATGAGAAATAAGAGTCAGCATTGCTTTCAACTTGAACAAAATCTGAAATTAACTTTATTTCCCATGTTTTGGAATCACACTGTCAGCATTTCACAGGGTCACTTAGCATTTTCATGAATAGACCCAACAACTGACATTTCAGTCCAATCAGTGGCTCTAGTACTCATTAAATCAAGCATGTTCCTTCATATAACTCGCTGCAAAAAGCACTTTATCCCATTTCCCAGCTCTTGCTGCACACAGCAGCTCTTCTTCTTTACAGCAGAACCTTTGGTGGTCACATTTCACCAACCTGTGACACAACTCTCCGAGTTGCACGAGCCACTTTTCTTACCTCAGCGTGCTGGAAGCCGGAGCCGGCTGCAGTGGCAGATGGAAGTGCACAAGGAATAACAAGATCAAAATATCACTCAGAACAGGCAGCCTCCACTCTGTCTAGCACAGGTCCAGTTCCTTGTGTCCGCTTACGAAGATCAAAGGTGTAATTTACTTGAATTGTTTGTGCATAAATGGCCAGGAACCAATAATAAAAAGATGAAGACGCTTTTAAATTCAAATGGGTGGCACAGCAGCCAGCGCTAGACAAATGACCCAAGCAAATAGTTACTTACATAAACTAAAGCAAGAGGAAGCCTAATGTTGATGAGAAAGTTTTTTTTTTTCTCTCTGAGTAACACTTGCAAAAACTTTAAGAAAGCATTCAAGATTAATTTAAAAGGGAATAGCCTTTTTTTTTTTTTTTTCAAGAACCACATTTCTCTCCTGTTTGCAGGTTCCATACAACATGGAAAGGAAATAACTGCCACTTTTTAAGGAATTAGTATCTGGAGGTGAAGAGGGAGAAGCACTTCTGTATTCCCTTTAAAAAAACCCACAGCAGTGTAAGATGTAGAGGAAAACACATCCTGCTTCCAGGATAAGGACTATTCCGGGTGGGGAAGGCTGGTTACAGCATTCACCTGCTACCACAAACCACCCTACTGCGCTTTGTAGGAGTTTTACCTTCAGCCTCATTCCTAGTCTCTTTCCAGTTTTGTCTGGGCACATCTCACCTTGGTCTGTAAGGACTTAAAATACAACGTGAAGTCCCATCTCAGTTTTGTTCTGCCAGCTAACCATATTGCACCCCCAGGCTGTACTCCTTCAAATAGAATACCCATTTTATTTAAATAATTGTCCTTTACCACCACTTCATCAAAGGTCTATGAGCAGGGGATCAAAGATTCCTCAAGCTCAGCTGGCCCTTGAAGACATCACTGACATCTGTAGCCAGGGACACATGTGGCAGTAATGGGATTAGGGCAATAACCAGCATTTGGCTCCTGAGCCTAAATGATCTGGCATTTGCACAGCTTGGTGAACTGGGATGTCTCCTGTGAAACCACAGTTTGGAAACACTCATCGGGATACTTAGCATAGTGCCCTGACTACCCTCTTTAGCACCCTTAATGAAAACTATATTGTAGTCCAAAAACATACAAGCAAAAATAGTCCAAGAGCAAAATCTGGGAGGATGTAGCGCTCACAGAGCTCTTGAAACAGGTGGTGCTCTTCAAGACGAGGGGATGGGACAGGCTTGTCTCAACTGAGTGAAATCATGGTAGTTGGTGACTTTGAATAACCACAGTTGCACAGATGGAGGAGTATAAAAAAAAGTTCATGGGGCAGGCTTTAAAATGGAAGGTGATCTCACCTCAGAGGAGGGATTACAAGGGTGATGAATCAAATAAGCCAACTTGCTGCTTATAGCTCCACAGATATTGGGTGTATATTCAAACACAAAACAAAAAAAAAATCCCACATTTGTTTCCCCACAGCTAAAATGAGGACATGCTATTTTAAGCTAGTGAACATTAGCTCAATGTACTGTACACAGACTAAGAATCTAGCAACTTTCTAGGGCTGGAAAGATTATCTCAATCCTCAGTGACCTTACTACCATGCTAGAAAATAACTCCTAGTTAGATGAGTCCTGGCATCTGTGCCCAGCTAGAGTCCTGTTCCCTGCTTTGACACACAGGAGCTGTCCTTGTGCTAAGTAGTCGCTATTCGGAGCAGCTGTGTATCCCCCAGCAGGCTCCTCTGCATGATAAGGTTTTTTTTCCTGCAGTATTTACCAGTTTGCACAAAGGAAGCGGCTGTTGGGCTGAAGCTATACAGAACTCACAAGCTTCCCAAGATTCCTCTTCTTGTATCATATCCTTCTCCTGTCTAGGCTAACCTTAATGCAGGCTGTCTCCAATGAAAGACTGTTCCTTCCCACAGCCATCAGGAAACACGCTGAAATTTGCAGCTGTCACCAGCCTGCCAAGTGGCTCCAGTTTTTCAAGTTAGATGCTTGTTCCTAGGCAGCTCTGGTGGGGATTTTGGCAGCAACAGAAGGAAGAAAAAGGTGGAGCAGCCAACACCAACCACTTGGTCATGGCTCAGTTATCCCTGCAGCAATGCTCCTGGAGCGTTCAGGGGGACTGGAAGAAAATGAAGAGCGAAGCTTCACTTTGTGAGAGCTCTGCAGTTACAGGACACCGACAGGAGCTTCCAGCTCAGAAACACCTGCTCATTACCTAGATTAGGAAATATCAACATCCCAGCTGGATGCCAGGCTGGCTTTTCTCAGTCCAGAAAAACTCCTGTCAGTCTCATCTGGTCTCCCCTAGTTGATGCTGCCATGAGCTCTATAGCTGCATTTTTACCATATGTCTCTCCTGGTTCCTCTCAGATTTGACTGATTCATAAAGGCTCCATTTGCCCCAGCACAGGGGCTGTAGAAAGCAAAATAAGAAGAAATGTATCTCTGCTGTTGTTATAAGAGTGTCTTAGCTCCAGGCTCTTGACCTGTTGCTGATGGGTGACTCCTTATGGCCCTCCTCTTCCTCATGGCTCCATGTGTGTCCTTGTTGAAATGGCTCTTTCCAGGGGCAACTTGAATCTTCCTCTTTAAGGCAAGACCTAGGACCTCTGGCCCGTCTGGGCAAATCCACCCGGCATGCTGCACCTCTACAGCACTGAAATGCAACAGTAAGGAGCTGGGGCTTGCACGAAGTAGCTGGAAATGGCTACAGATGAACATCCGAGCATGATCCGTGGGCAACAGAGGATCTATTGATAAGGGGCAATCGGGGCATGATGAAAAGCAATGTCTGATCTCAAGTGGCCGTACCTGTATGAAACAGAGCTACAGAAATACAAGCAGCAGCTAATGATGTTATGTTGCTCTGTTAGCTTACCATGTAAAAGCAGAGGTGAATATTCGGCATCCCGAATTCCAGTCAGTTGTCTCAAGCAGGTGCAGAACCCACACAGGCCACATCAATATGCGTAAGCAGAAGACAACAGACAAGCACCTCATGAACAGACAAGCCCTCAACTCTCACCAGATTAATTGGTTCATTTAGCTAGCAGGTAATTAACTTAATGAAAACAGGAGAAGTGCAGCAAGAAGATGTTTCTAAAGGCCAAGAAAAGGATGTTTTTGGAAGCTGCTACCGAAAAGCAACTGGATTGGCCCCTGGATTAAAGAACATGTTGCTACTGCAGTTGTGGCCATGGAGCAGCTTGGATAAACAGCTCCCTGACACCGTCTTCCCTTACACCCGTACAAGCCCACAGCATTCCCCTCTGCCCTGCCCTGGTGCTTGTCCAAATAATGCAACTGGCTGCTACATTTGGAGATCAATCCCTGACCAGTGCTTCTATAAATATTGGCCAGCACTATAAAAAAGGCTGACAAAAGAAGGTAAGAAATGAGTGGAGGTAACTTGCAGAAAAAAACAATTTTAAGGGTTAAAAACATACCATGTGGGTTGGCAAGGGCACAGAAGGAGACAGACTGGAGATAGTGATCAGTGCTAGTACCAGTCAACACTTGCTTAAGCTGCTTGGGCCCTTTCTGCAGAACGATTAATGGGGAGCACGATGACAATACCACAGCCATCGGCCGACCTAGTTACTGCAGGGTTTCCGTTCCCAGCGCTCACAGCCAAAACAACCTGACTTCAATGTTTTCAACTTCTAGTGCTTTGTTTAAAGCAGCGGCAACTGGAATCAAGTGATCACTGCCAAATCTCCATTTTCACTTAAATAGATAAAGAAAATATGAACCATTGAGGAAAAGCCTGATACGATGAACTCTGTAAAGGCAATAGTAAGCGAGATGAACAAAGACAATTCAACTCCAACTACAGTTCAAATATTGTGATTTCAAAACCACATCTAGTATTTTTGAGGCCTTGTGTTCATTTTCTGATGGTATTTCTGGAACAGTGCTTGGTAGAAATATGGGACTGGCCTGAGAAAGGGGTCATTCATAACCGAAGGCTGGCACACAGGCTGAGGTCCAGGACACAGATCCAAAGGCCAAGGAACAGAACTACATCAGTTGGAGAAGGAAAAAGCCAAAGCTCTGCATAGCCTACAGAAAATGAAGAGAAAATCATGACAAGCAGAAAGAGGGAAGCAGGAGGGAGAGTCCTTGCTTACCTTCCTCTTGATCCTCCTGTCCTCACCCCAAACCCTCTGAATCTGGCCCTCTCCAAACACTGCTTTCATGTTCTTCTTCTGAGATAGCTTAGAGCTCCTAGCATTCCACTGTACAAACTAGGGAGTAAAAGAGGAAACCAAACACACAACAGAAACCCAAGGCTGGGCAAAACCAGGATTCCTAGAAATTAAGTCTCACAAAGGCAGGGTCTGTTAGACATTACCCTGTAGTCTTCTTGGAGGAAAGATTTTGGAGTGTTTCCAGGTCAACCTGGGAATTTATCTTCTTACTTGGAAAAGGCAGTGCAACTTGCTATAGCAGTCAGCTTGTGTTTAGGAGTCCGCTTCTTAGTTAGGTGAAATCCAAGGAGATATAAAAGTGAGAACTTCAGCCCTGTGCTCTGTGCACACACAGGGGTGACCCTCAGTGCTCCTCGGTGGCATCCTCAGACACACATTAGAGTGGTAGGTTCTTGCTGGGGACTGTGAGCTACACAGAGACACGGCTGGACTGCGGACGGTGCCTGCACTCCCTGCTCCCACAGGCCAATCTTTGGCTGCCTTGGTGGCACGTTGATGTCTGCAGACACCCCGAGGGACACTGCTACGTGTGGCAGGGGCCTGAGGACCATCATCTGAGGCCATTTGGGACTGCTGCATCTCCTGGAGAGGCTTACATCCATTTACCCTTAAAATGAAAGCTGCCGAATGCGTATCTCTGGCCACGTCATGAGGAAGGGGAACAGCCATCTGGAGTGCTATCTCAGTATGCGAGCATGCCACCATGAGAAAGAAAAGAAAAAGTACCTGCTCAGTCATTAATAACTCCATACCTGGAAAAATAAAATTGACACCACACCTTCTTGCCCCCCTGCCTGCCAGAAGCAGCTTGATAGCCATATGGAGCACCTATCGCTGCAGCAGGCAGATCTGGATAAGAGCGCAGAGTTGGGCTCAGGGTGGGAGGCAGGCCTTCCCTGTCACTTGTAATCTTCTCACATGCAGAGGCATCTTAAGTCCTTTCTAAACACGTTGATACTGCCTGAAATTCACCGAAAAAAAAAAAACAGCCTTTGTTTGTGTTAACAGGATGAGAAAGTGCAAGGCTTCCTGTTCTATGTGTGTGACAGCTATAGATAAGCGGAGAGCTCTGGACAGGAAATCCGCCTGACTTCTGCAGTGTGACTGGTGGAGGCTCACAGACTCTTTTAGATCGAAGCACCAAGAGAATGAGACTCTGCTGGCCAGAAAATGGGGGACACGCTGGAGAAAAGCTCTGAAGAGCCCGAGCTCTCTGTGGACAATGAGTGTTCACGGAAAATGGGGGACCTGGTGGAAGTCTTGAGCGGAGAAAAGGTGAAGTTTGATGACACGGGACTCTCTCTGGTGCTCCAGAATGGCCTGGAGAACCTTCGGCTAGAAAATTCCCTTACGGACGTCATTCTGTGCGTGGAAAGCAGGGAGTTTTCCTGTCACCGAGTGGTCCTGGCAGCAGCAAGCAATTATTTCAGGTAAGACAGTCAAGAAACAAACCCAAGAAACTTACTTTGCTTCTTAGCTTGGAACTGCTGATCTCCCTGGTGCGTAAACTGGGTGTTGAACTCCACAGCCTTGCAGTGAGTCTGGCTCTCCTGACCCTTCCCAGCTCCTTTTTTCTTTCTTTTTTTTTTTTTTTTTGCAGTTGGAGACATAAATAGGGCAGGTGCCAAGTTGTGGATTTCATGGAGATCTGATACTGGCACTCAGCAAAAGGCAGGCAAAGAAAAGCAAACGGCTGGCAGACAAGCGATGGGAAAAGAGCATTTTAGGGAACTGTTTGGAACTCTGGCCCTTGTATGAGGTCTTTAGGACTCAGAGAGAAAAGTCCACTCAGATCGTGGAACAGTTTTATTGAAATATGAATGGGCTTGTGGGCCTTGCTCATTTTTTTTCCATTATTATTCTGCGGTAGAATTGCATAAAACTCTTGAAGAGGAAAGAAAGGGAACTTCCCACTTTTCCTAGGGCTGCTGAAAATCAATTGCAATGGGAATTGCAATTGAAAGAAATTTTAGCATTTTCCTTCTCTTTCTGGTCCCCTTGAATTTTTCATATTTTCAGTACCAGACCACTGGCAGGCAAGAAGAAACTTTAAACATACAGAAAAAAACAGTATCAGTTTTAACATATATTTTCCATTACCACTGAGACGATCAAATTTGCATGGCTGGATTTTTTTTCTTTCATTTTAACTGCTAAAGTGGTCACGTGACTGAATAGCTACAGAGGAAACATGAGAAAAAAAGAACCTGTGACCGTTTGTGACACGAGCAGAAAGTCCGGTTTAATGGAGTCTAGAAACTTTGCTGGTAGTCTCTTGAAGAGCAGTCTCGGTTTTCCTATCTCTTAACAGAGATCATATTTGTGAATAAATGCATATAGGTATTATTTCTACTAATACGCTACAGAGATTGTATATGTGAATATATTCAACTGAGATGCATGAATGATTCTCATCAGCATCAAGTGCAGAAAGATGAAGGAGGTGCAGATTGAAATAAGAATGACCATAATGTTACTTTGGAAGCCCCAGTAAATCTCAAGCAACTAACGCATGTGCTGTCCTTGCGCGCCCAAACAGCCGAGCATGGGTGGCCCAGCGCGACGCGAGTGTCCCCGAGAGGGGTTGCGAAACACGTGTGCCGTGAGTGAGGAATAACGAGAGCGACTGGCGGGCCCGGGGAGGGGAAGCTGAGGTTTCTGTGACTGGGGAAAGGAGGACACGAGTCTGCTACTCGTTCCATCTTGCCACAATTCACTGGGAGCTGCATGGCCCCAAAGAAAGAAGAGATGGGCACCTCATGCTGTTCCTGGGGGTATTTTCCCTGATCCTGGGGAGTCTCAGTCCTGTGCACAGGGGACCCTGTGAGTCACGGGATTCAGGTCCCTGCAAGAGCATGTTACACAACCCCTTTCCTGAGTGCTGGGTGCTGAACCATCAGCAACCAGCGAGGGCTGCCTGAAACAGGGCCACGCAAGGTTAACAGCTTCTTGTCCTTCCCTCAGCACTGCCTTAGAGTAGATAAACTAACATTTCTAACAAGTCCTGCATCCATACACGAACAAGAATCAACTCTCCACTTCACCTGTGGGAAGGCAAATGAGCAGAAAAGGGAAATCCATG
Source organism: Crypturellus tataupa (assembly GCA_034781795.1). Lineage (NCBI taxonomy): Eukaryota > Metazoa > Chordata > Aves > Tinamiformes > Tinamidae > Crypturellus > Crypturellus tataupa. The sequence continues at coordinate 715,754 of JAWLRI010000207.1, forward strand.
CTGCCAAACTGGAGCTGTAGTTTGTTACTGCTGTGCTGCCTAAGATGTGGGAGAACGGGGCTGCAAGGGGTGGTAGTAATGTTTGCCGGAGCATCCTTGAGCTTCAGCACCAGTGTTTGAATGTTTCCAAGCACAGGCATTTCATGGTGGGTTGATATTTAAAAAACACTGCAGCCCCTCATTTATTTTACTGAGATTTCTCCATCTGAGGAATTTGCTCATTTTTAGGCATGTGGCTTTGGCTCCTCTCTTCAAATGTGCCTTTCTTAAAAAGGATGTTGGTTCACTGGCTGAGTTGAAAATCTTGCAGGGACTGATACCAGAGAAGAAACACGGGCAATGCAGTTATTAGCCACTGTTGAAGGATTTACAGTCACAGGGAAAATAATCACACACCTTAGTGAGTAAGTGCAGGCAAAGCCAGAGGTACAAAGGCAGCACTTCAGTCCCTGGGAGAGCTCAGCCTGATCAGCCCCGACTGCAGTGATGGTGTGTGCAGGCAGTGGGAGCAAAGGCCCCTCCACCTGACCGCAGCAAGGCTGCTGCAGAAGCCAGCCGGGGACGTCGTGGGGACAGCAACGTTCTTTAGGCACATCTCTTTTGCAGCCATAAGGAATGATGGCAGCTCTGACTCAGCTCCACAGACCAGGAGACAGAAAGGTGAAAGGACAAGATTTGGTGGCAGCCACCTTGCCATGGTGCAATGCTCCGTAGCTCCATTGACCTCTACCAAACCCTCCAGCATGGGGGCACAGGGAGGAGGTGACAGCTCTGCCTTCCCAACAGGGAGGACTGCAGTCACCAGTCTAAAAACAAAAGGAACGAGGGCAGATGACACCTGCACCCACAGCAGCCTGCTCCTCACTCAGATACAGCGCGTAGACTTGGCGCCTACCAATTTCACACAACTGAATGGGCTGTTTTGTACAAACTTCCATCTCTGCACCGAAACCTCATTCCCATGGAGAAGTGGTGCTTCCTGCTGCTATTTTCAGATGACCACCTGCCTGCACACCCCATGTTTAGCCAACCCCTCAGGGCCACCAAGGAGCAGAGAAGCTAAGGAGGATCCTACTCTTGTACTCACCCAGAAGCCAACGTTTTGCCTTAATGCTTTTCAAATGCCTTCAAATACACTGATCTCAACTGGAGCATGGAGCACAGCAATGGATCAAAAACCTATAACAAGATGAGTGAAGGAAAAATGAGAATTTGGGCTGGACCACTTTTCTGACAAGTAATCTTCCTGCTCAAAGGTTAGGTTTCTTCAGCCAAAAGACAGTTTTATGCACCAGGATGACTAATACAAGCTCTCTCCTGCTATAAAATCTCTGCTGAGACAAGGAATAGGCAGCTGTTAGAGCAATGAGCGGCTGGTATCTACAGTCCGTTTGCTCTTTATCCTGCCTAACTACTTTGCACTAAAAGCGCTTAACATCTTTGACCCATTAAGATGTGCCAATAAGACAGCTAATGTTATCTTGCTGTAAAAACAGCACATTTTTCCCAAGAAAAAGATGGTCTCAGACTTAGGATTTCTAGACACCTCCCAGGTTACACTGTCCTTTCAACCCCATACATGACTAATACAGAAGGGCTTGGCATGCAGGGTAAACAGCACTCCTAATTACACTGTAGATGTGCACATGTTTTTCACCAGTGCAGTTACAAAGGGACTCACATGTTTCTGATTTGTGGAGCCAGATTCCAAATGAGATGAAATCTTACTGTCTGAATGCATTGAACAAGACTCGATTGATCAACGGTAAATTGTCCTCTTAAGTAAAATCAAAAGCACTGGAAATAAAACTTAAAATGATGTTTTGAAAATGTAGATGAAGAAAAATGCATGTGCTTGTCATGCAGCTATCAGGATGCAAAGTGAATCTTAATGTTTCTTAGGGAAATTTCTGATTTATACCCCTCGTGAAATATTTGACTCGTATCAAAGGTGCATGTGGCTGACACTTTTCAAATGCAGCATTAGCCACCAAAGGAAAGATGGTATCGACATGCAACAAAACACTGGACTTTCTGGCTAACAGAGGTTCCAATTCATGATTATCCAAATAGTGCTTTGGCTAAGAGGTACCAACTCTGTGACCCCATCATAAAATTATCAAACTCATCAAAGGAAAAGCCTGTCTCGTGTAGAAGTAAATCTGTAAGGCATTCCCTCCTGGCCTGCCCCTGGTATTCCCAAACACATTGGGAAAGCCGGGAGGTGAGGCAGTCAGACATGTGGTCCCGCTCTGGCCCTCAGGGCTCAGACGGAGCAGCATTCTGCAGCGCTGAAGCACCGCGGAGTTACTGTGCCGAGGGGCACGAAGTACATGAGTGCACTTGCGGCTATGGGTTAATCGAGTGTGGAGAAGGGCAACAGGCTGGAGGTTTGGGTCAAACGGGCTGTGCCTGGAGAAGAAACACGAGGAATCCGTAAGAGACCCTGAGGGGAGAGGTGCGGACACCGCTGCAGCAGTGCACGCGCAGGCACAGTTGTCCCCAGGGCGCTTCCCAGGTGCTGCTGGCAGCCACGGACCTCCAGGTCCGCCACCATGCCCAGCTCAGGGAGTCCATCACATGCAAGTGCCTTATCAGACTGGTGAGCAAAGAGCCTCAACAACACCAGAAGGATTTTCCTTGTTATTTTGCTGCAAGGCTAATTGCATAAAATACAAAGCAGCTGGCGTAGTCTATGTTGAAATCTATATAAGCAAATGTTTTCAGAGTGTCTCATCCTGGCTGGGATGCAGTAACAAGCTAAATGTCTCTCTGTCCAGGGCCATGTTCTGCAATGACTTAAGAGAGAAATATGAGGAGAAGATCATACTCAAAGGAGTTGATGCAGAAACCATGAATATTCTCCTGGACTATACCTACACTAGCAAGATGCTGATCACAAAGCAAAATGTACAGAAAGTCTTGGAAGCAGCCAGCCTCTTTCAGGTACAGATAACTCAAAATCCCTGTTCTAGGCATGGTGCCCCGGCAGCACTGTGCTGTACCCCCGTAAAGGGTTCGCTTTACGGGTAAAGCTCTGCACACTTCTCCTATTTCTCGGGTTCCAGAGATATTTCACTTCGTATTTGCTTACACTGTGGTAAAGACTGGCAGTCCCAGTTGTGCACTGGAATGCTACAGGGCTAGATGCTGTACAAACGGACCAACAGCCCAGCTCTATTCCAGGGCCATTGCCAGGCCCAGGCTGGCATCTGTGAATATCTCCCCATAGGTCTCTTGACACAGAGCGTTTACTCATTACCCAGGACCTGGAGGAAGTCAGACCTGGGCAGCATTACTCAGCCTCTGGTCCATAAGGTATTTGCATGGCCTGTAAATCATTCATGAGGTCTACCCAAATTACAGTCCCTGGTACCAAGTGGCAAATTGCTAACAAGTTGCAACCAGAAAAACCTGCCAAGTGCCAATGGGTATATGTATGCCCAGGCTTTTTATTAAGGACACTTGACCCCATAATCATCATGGTTTGTTCCGAACTTAAGATTCTTGAATCCTGCAAACGAAGGGCATGTGGCTCTGAACCAAACCCACGGCCTTTGGGGTAGCAGGAGTTGGTAGCTGTTATGAGGAGAAAAGGGAAAGTCCTCCCAAAGTGCTCCCTTGGGTGATGCAGCCACCAGTAGAAACGGGAGCGTATGAAAGGCTGCCTCGGGCCAGAGCGCAGCGTTTGCTGAAGTTGGCCCCACACCAATACTGCAGCGTGCAGCAGCAACCCAGGAACGTTACTGCTCATTCAGTTTGAGGACACACTTGTGTGTTCTTTTCATTGTCCTCTGCACAGTTTTTTTCTCTGAGGATCATTCCTTAGTTTTTCCCTGGACCCATCAAGAGCATAAATATACGATTTTTTCCTCTCTCTTCCCTGATTTTCATGACTATGAAGATTAAATTTGATTCCCAGAAATGGTGCTTTAGGAAAACTAGCAAGTACTGTAAGAGTAATGAGAAAAACATGAGGGTACTGTGAGCAAGAGCAGAAAACTCCAAAGCCCTAGAAAACTAGGAATGTCCTATTAAAAATCCTGACTCTGACTGCAACTGTCTTGGATAGTATCAAGATTTATAAGGCCTTAAAGCTCCGCATTATACACAAGTGAGGTTTTTGGCTGAAAAGGGTTTTATATAAAAAGGAAGATTTAGTAACTATGAGCATTCTTGCCTCTGCTATTTATGTTGATGAATAAATAGAAGTTTTTGAGAAAAAAAGTCAAATATTTAATTTCAATATAGTAACAACTGGGAAGATTAATGCCTCAACTTATCATAACATTTTTGCAAATTTCTTTCCTTTCCAATTAATGAATCAAGAAAACAAAATTCCATACAGAACTTCTTATCCAACTAGCAACCGTTCTTGGCTGCACCGCTTCTCAGTCTCTTAGATTTATTAATGAACCAGAATAGAAATACTTTGCACAGGTTGAGATTCTCCCACATGCTCCACTTCCCTGAGTTGTTGAAAAAGCTAGTTTTACATAATTATGCTTTCTCTCACTCCCTTCTAACAACTTCTGGCCAGTTTCAGCAAAAACAGATGGCAGAGAGAAAGGAGGGGTGTTCAGAGAGGACAGGGGTCCATGCCACAGCGTGCTGGGGACAGGCAGCGGCGGGGCTGGGGAAGTCCTGCCTTCACTCGCTCCTGAGCTGTCAGACCTCTCTGGCCACGCTCTCGCCGGGGGCCTGTTTCTCACAACCACAGCTCCTGGTTCAGCAGCTGCACGCCCGTAAATGCAGCTGCAGAACGTGACGAGCAGTGCCTGCACGGTTGTTACACTCAGTGTGTGCCTTCTGGAGCGCCTTCATCGCATGAGTGTCGCTCTTAGCAGGTCACGTGTGGCAGTACTGTGAGATGGTGACACTTCAGGTCGGTGAGTGAGCAGCTCTGGGGGCTGTTCCCAGGCTTGCAAATGACCTGATGAGTGATCTTCACAAATCCCATCTTTGGGCTTTTTTGCATCTCATGGCTGTCAACTTTTAAAAGGCTAAGGCCAACTTTGAAAGGGCTGAGGCCAGCTTTGAAAGGACTAATGCTTAACCTACTAAAGCCCTCACCTGACAGCAGCTCACACTCATAGAATCACAGAATTGTTAAGGTTGGAAGGGGCCTCTAGGGTCCAACCCCCCTGCACATGCAGGGTCATGTAGAGCACAGGGCACAGGGCTTCATCCAAGCAGATTTGGAAGATTTCCAGAGGAGGAGAGTCTACAACCTCTCTGGGCAGCCTGTGCCAGTGCCCTGCCGCCCTCACTGCTAGGAAATTTTTCCTTAAGTTCCTGTGGAACTTTTGGTGTTTCAGTTTGTGGCCATTTCCTCTAGTTCTGTTGGTGGC